>CALNVZ010003435.1:22536167-22601167 GCA_940671915.1 Paracentrotus lividus | reverse complement strand
GAAACGCGTCTGAGGTGTATAGGTTATTATTTTTCGGTACGTTAAATCAAGGTTTAAGGTCACAGGCTTTGGTCTCTTGTCAAGGAGAGGATTGAAGTAAAAAATGAGATCGGTAAAAAAATTTGGAAAATTTACTTTACTCTTATGGTCAAAACAAAGAAAATAAAAAACAACAATGAACCCTTAATTATATCATCTTTCCAAAATTTTGTTTCAGCCTAAATGACAAGGTTGTAAATGATAACTATGGTCAATTTTTCATTATGATTTAAGTTTTGCTGAGATTGTACAGTATATAATATATATATTTTTTTTTGGGGGGGGGGGGAGGTAATAGAAATTTCCATGATGTAAAATGAATAAAATTAAATTTTGAAACCCAATAGAAATGAACTATTTGACGCTTCCCCTACACAAATTTTAGTCTGTGACCATAAATCTATAGATTTAACTTAAAGAACACTAATAAGCCTACATACCTCAGATGCGTTTCGCGGGGTTAGGACTGAGGGGGCCTGGGTCAGCCGGGTAAACAAAATGGGGGCCCCAAAATGAGAATAAATAGCAAAAATGGGCATTGTTGGGATTGACAAACTTTTTCTAATTTTTCAATACCCGGGAATGGATGGGGGTACGTCCAAGATATAGCCATGGTACCGAAAAATGAAAGTGGGGGCCAACAAATTCTAGAAATTAAAGCGGGAGCAACTGAAGCTCAAAAAAGATATCCAACCTTTAGGAATAGCAGTGTACATGAAGAATTACCTATTAGTTTTCGATAAGCCTATGCTTTTATGTCAATCTCTATAATACAGGAATATTATTTCGAAGATAACAGGGTATTTTCACTGGATGAAAGAAAAAGAGAATATACAGGCATGATGAAACCAATAATGTGCACTATCCTGAAATGGGACCCGGGTGGCAGCACTGAAATCTTATCACCAACAGTGCTATTATTGTATTTCACAATACACCGACATCACATTAGATACAAATCTTTAAAAAAAAAAAAAAAAATCCCAGTATTGCTCATGTATTGTCAAATTTTAAAGAGACTTACAGTTATATCCTTGTTCTGTTTGATGATCATGATGATTTAAAATGACAGATTTTTCAAGATTTTATACGAGCTGAACTGGACTTTTTGAACATTGCAAATTTGGGGATATTGTTGCAATTAAGTAAGAGAAAAGTAATGTTTTTAATGGAAATTTACACAAAAAAAATAAGCTCAAAAGCTGCACTACCGGGGAATCGAGCCTGGATCGCAAAATGGGAATCTAATGCGGCGGTCACAACTCGCCGTACCTTCGACGTGCAACTCCCTACGATGTATTTCGTAGAAAATTCGTGCAGCGGAGGTACCTTGCAGGTACAATGCATGTACGACGTGCAGGAAGTTTTTACAATACCCTTACTACAGAAACGCAGGAATCGCAAAAGTTGACCAAGGACCTGTGCGTGCATTGCACATGCAACACAGGCTACGTTGATGGCACGTGCCCCGTAGCTTACGACGAGTTGTGACCGCCGCATTATGCGGCGGTCACAACTCGCCGTACCATCGACGTGCAACTCCCTACGATGGATTTCGTAGAAAATTCGTGCAGCGGAGGTACCTCGCAGGTACAATGCATGTACGACGTACAGGAGGTTTTTTTTACAATATCCTTACTACAGAAACGCAGGAATCGCAGAAGCAGGACCTGTGCGTGCGTTGTACATGCAACGCAGGCTACGTTGATGGCACGTGCCCCGTAGCCTACGACGAGTTGTGACCGCTGCATTACATGACACCACTATACACCAGCGGTGCTTCATGTAAAGCATTTCAATAGTATGTTCAAGAAGACAAACTGCAATAAATCATTCATTCAGAAGTCTTACACATGAGGTTGCGCAAAAAGAATGCGTTTCATTGAGCGGAGAGATTGATATCTTTATTAAAATATTTATATCTTAGATTTACAGGTATGTGATTTATCATTTTGATGTGCGTTTTATATCAAAAATATGTTATCACATTTAATCAACATCATTTCAATGTTGTTAGTAGCTCATTCTTTGATATTTGTACTCATAAATATGATTCATAACGATATCATTACACATCAAAAATAGAATCAATCAAATAATGTTGTTTCATTATGCTTCAGTCGTGATAAACATCATTTCGCCTGCCGGCGTTTCAATAATGAACTACATGATTTCATTTATTAGGATTCAAAAACCACCAACTTTCGTCTTCGACTAATCACAACCCTATGAATCATACCGATTTGTTTTCTACTTATTTACCAATTTGAAGCACCTCAACTAAATATATCAAATCAGCGCTGAACTTTAGCCTAATTTCTCTCAATTTTGCAAATAAAAAAAAAACAGTTGCGAGCCCCTTCTTTCTAAATTCCAACACAGGACGATTTTGTTTTCTTTTTCATTTTTTCTTTGTAGTTGTTTCATATCTGCATGGTGGGCATTGGAAATAGACTTCCAAGCACTGGCACATAATCAGGCACATTCGTATGGCATCTGGTCGCCTCACTCATGATATTAATATTCGATGCGGGGCAATTCGCTATTCTCGGAATCAATGTGGCGAGGGCGATAATATGTTACAGAGGGGATAAAAATGCCCTGGAAGGGCGCCAGCGAAAAATCGTTTAAACATGATACCATAACGATGCATTATTTACTGGAAAGAAATATATTCAGGCCTCAGAGAAGGAGTTGGATTGTCTAAATATTAGCTCACCACATTTCGATCCTTTTCTATCTTGTTTCTTATAATCTATTAGAAAGAATTCTTGAGATAATATCGTTGTCATGCACGACAAAATATCTGGTCATGATATATAAAACTGCCAGCACAATTCATGTTATCGATTTTGTGGTCTAATTCGCTATTCGGTCCATTTTCAGAAGTTTTTGACTAAAAATCTGCTTAGAGCGGTCTTTATACGAGTGATATAAATGGTGTTTGTTATTATTTCGATCTCAATTCAGCAGGAGTTTTCTTTTTTGGTGGGTTAAAAATTACGTGTCTTTTTTTCCAGATATTACTGGCACTGTTCCGTATCGAATCGGCGAGGTATCAAGCCTATAAAAAAGTACGGAGAAATGTGGCTGTTTTAAATCGTTATTGCTTTTGTGGATTTTGAATATAGGCAATACCTTGTCTTTTTTTCCTTCTTGTTATGTAAAATTATTTATTTATTTATTATTTTCTACATTCTTTCTTTTATCTCATAATGTTCTTCCACATTAGTATGATGTATCCTGTGCATGCTATTTTGTAAAAAAAAATAGCCCCAAATTATCCCATTGTGTTTCATTAAGGAAAATGTAACGCTTTGACAAATTCTTTACTGCCCCTTCATATAGAGTGAGTGCTCAATAAGGGACTAAAAAAGAATAATTTGAGATAACTTTCGTTATATTGGTAAACGAATGAAGTTTCCTCTCCCGATAACCCGTCCACAACTTTTTTTCTTTTTTTAATAGATTCCGAACACCCACCCCCCCCCCCCCAGAACCCCACCCCACCCACCACAACGACCCCTCTCGTGATGCTTCTCATCAGTAAAGTATCCCTTACTTTTGGAACACCAATAATTACCTGCTTTTGTGTAAGGTGTTGTTATCGTGTCTGTGTTTGAGAAAATGAGTGTGCTATCTTCGTTAGATGGCGACATAGCGGTAAAAGTATACAGAATCGGAATTGCCTAACCTTATGAAAGGTATAAGTGCATGCGAGCTGAATTATATGTGGGACAGGATATTTCTGTCACTGTTCGTTTTTGTTATTTTTTTTTCGTGTTTATGTTTTTTGTTTTTTGTTTTGTTTTGTTTTTTAAAATTGTCGAATATTAATACTATTTGAGATTAGGACCATCTGAAATGGAATTCGGGTTGAGGGAAATTATCTCATTGCTGTTTGCGTTGTGTTTTTGATGCTGTTGTTGTTACTTTTTTATTGTTGGATATTGATAATTTTCTGAACTTATAAGCGTTACTAAGGTTACAAGAGCGGTCCGAAATGAAGATTTGAGCAGAGCTTATAAGAGGGATATTATTTCCATAAAAAGTATGTTGTCATCATTATAGTTGTTGGTGGTGATGTTGTTATTGTTGTTGTTGTTTGTTTGCTTTGTTTTGTTTTTGTCAAAGATCTAAAAATGAGCTTAAACACATCAACGATGTGTATGTGTTATATAGATGATAATATTATCACGACTTTAATGGCAATGACTTTTTGTGATGATTTTTTAAAAGGATTTAGGCCTTTAATGATTTCAATAATTTTTTTAAATTGTATTTTGAAATTTCGATAGGCCTATTGCACGTTTTGTTTAAATGTAAATATGATTTCTACGGAAATGAAAAATAAAGTTGAATTGAATTGAATTTAATGTCGCGATTCCTGGCTTGCTTTCCAAGAGACAAAATATTCAGAGAACAAAGCTCAGAAACAATGTATTTCATTAACTAGTACCCTTTGCGAAAAGAAACAGAAAAGATTTGATTTCAAACTCGAATCTTTATTCCAAACCGTTGATTTTATAACTGAGATGTTATATCACAAGTGTAGAATTTACTCTCAACACTGTGTCGAAACGGTGGTTTTTAAAAGACCATCCTCTTACCCTCTTTTGACATGTTTGAAGTCAATTTGTGCAATTTGTTTCTTCCTAAGTGTATATGATTGATGCGTCAAGTCTTTGGGACGAGCTAGTCGCCACTGTCAATGAAGGATGTATTAGTCTTCAGGCGATTTCTTGATTCAGACCTTATAGTGGACAGTCGAGGAGAAAATAAGGAAAATATTTGGATTTCCGAGTTTTATTTATTTATTTATTCTGTTGGCCAGAAAGATGTGGCATTAGGCTTCAGGCGTTTTGTTTTATTACTATAGCATTATGACCAAACCGTATACAAGTAGTCGAGAAAAATATAAGTAAAATATTTTATTTTGTGTATTTATTACATTTTTGTTGTCCAGAAGGATTAGGCTTTCGGCGGTTCCTTGACTCATATCATTTACATAATATTTATAGTGGACAGTCGAGAAGAAAATATCTCTAAAATATTTGATTTAATGTATCTATTACAGGTTTGTTGGCCAGAAGGATTAGATTTTCGACGGTTAATCAAACCTTATAGTGGACAGCCATGGAATATCAATAAAACATTGGACTTTATGTTTTTGCTACATTTTTGTTGCCGGTTTTCAGCCATAATGGTTTGAGGTCGGGCTGTTTCTTTCGGTTTTTATCAAACCGTAGTCGAGGAGAACACTTTAGTAAAGTGTTCGCTTTGATATATATTTTTGATTTCGCCCCAGAAGGATGCATAATTTCTGAGATACCAGGCGGTTCCTTGACCTATATGATCAACACGTATTATGGACAGTGGGTTATGTAATAATAGTAAAAGTAATTATTGTTACATGTTTGATAATAATTTTAATTATGGCAGCATAATGTCATTTTTAAAATTTAGAATTACATTGCCGCTTGATTAAACAATTAAACGGCAATGTAATTTTCAATTTTAAAATGATATTATGCTGGCATTACACCCTTTATAACCACGATGCTATACAGTTTATGCATTGATTTTGACATCGGAGCTCATCCTTGTTTGGTAATTTCCGTTCCATAAACATTATACTCGCATTCTTTATCATCGTCTTCGTATTTTGTTTGTTTGTTTGTTTGTTTCTTTCTTTTTTTTTTTTTTTTTTTTTTTTTTTTTTTTTTTTTTTTTTTTTTTTTTTTTTAATTTAATAGCCTTAACAAGTTTTATTGTTGATGACAGGAACGAAAAATGTTTTTTGACAGTAGATAATAGTCAATACTTTTCACTTTATTTGGGAAAGAGTGCATATGTTATGGATACTTGAATACGGTTGAAAATCACGTGATATAAGACGATGATGAAGAAGGCAACGATTCAATTTGTATTCATGACTGTGCAATCTATAATCTGTAATCTAACGGCGAAAGGATATCTTGTTTACGGCCTGGTTCTGTACTTTTTAAAGCTTTATCCCTGTTTTTATCTTGTAATGAAGTATGATAAAAGATGGCTGCGATGGTTTTCGAACGCTATCGATATTTTGTGGAATGTTTATCGTCAAAGTATTGCTTGTATTCGAGGGGAAGGTTTGGGGTCTACGTTCATTCACAGTTTTGTGCCGATTCACCATGCGCAGTCATTGAGTAAAGCCTGGATGATTGTGATGAATTCGGATTATAACATGGTCGTTAATGTGATATGCGGAGATAGGTATCAGCTCTGACCCCAATATCGTATGTTGGATGCCTGTTATATCACGGGCTCGACGGCATCTAAAATAGAGATGGATGCTCTCTCGTCATCCCGCGTGGCTCGTGTAAGTGAACAACTGAAGATCTTCATACAAAACCTAGAAAACACGAGTCAGAGACACGAGGCAATAGAGGGAGAGAAAGAGAGAGAAGGGGAGGGATGAAATTCATGCAAAGGGCATGTTTATCTTTTCATCTTTATCAATTTTCAGGGACGTAGTGGAGGAATGCGATTGAATTATGGGAAGGAATATCGATGGGACGTCAATCAAGTAAAGTGCGTCTAACTTTCTCCCCAGTCTGGGGTTACAAAGGAATAGAAAATGCGGAGAAAAATCAGCAGGCATACTTTTCGAGGGTTAGTTACTTTCGTTCGATCGCTGCAGGGGGGCATACAGTGAGGCAACACGCATGCGTAAGGCAGGAAAAAAAACAGGGGTGAAAATGGTGCACGGAGAAAGAATAAGAAATCGGGCAAATCATCGCTGCATGATGAGCAGTCCACGGCAGCACCATCGCACACCCGCGAGCGACGGAGTAGCGATGGGCAACCTCTGGCTATGACATATCATATCTCGGTCGCGCTGTCAATACAGAAACAATATTTTGGCAAGAGCGGCAGTCCAAAGCGCTACAGTTACAGAGGCGACCTGTGTCGAAATACACCCCCTATCAACGCTGGTTTCTATCGCCAGGCCTCTCCGTTGAAATCCATAGCGCTCTCGCAAAGCGTTGCTGGGCATGGCGCGACTCGGCTTTCAAAAATTTTCAATTTTCGCGTGCACCCGGGTATAATTGTATCCGGTAGCCCCATCGATCGGCCTGGATTTGTCGGCTCCTCACCGTTATGGAAATTGCGCCATGAAATGTAGGTCAGGAAAGGTATTTTGGAAGAGAAAAAAAGCCTTTCCCTCAAAAGAAACAAGAGGGGGCGCAGAGGGTAAAACCTCAGGTGTTAAAAGGTCAAATTGTAGGCACATGACGAAGGCGCCATTTTATTCGGCTTTGCTTATGTTACACAATCATGGGGTGACTCTCGACCAATCACTGATTGCAGTATAATCACTAGAGCTAAACGCTCTATGTAATTCACACCAAACCGGTTGATGGCAAATTACTTAAGTATTTATTACATATTCCACTTGAATCTCACTTACAGTCCCGTGTTGCAGTCGTAAACTCCGACAATTGTCTTTAAATTCATGAAGTCTTAAAAAAAGGCGAATTAGAATAACAATATAAGAAGAGCCAGAAATGAGGGTAAAAACATAGTAAACAAGAGAAAACAGACAATTTGGTTGGTTATTTCTATTTCATTATTCGGCTAAGACAAAGTAATAAGGGAGAAAGATATTTCTTATAAACAGATATAGAATAAAAATCGTTGTTTAATTTGTCATTTTCCAATTGTGGAGATAAGGGCTATATGGCTAAATAAAGAGTGTTAAATTACTTTGTCTTATATATATTTTTTGCTTCTTTTAAAATATATGTTACCAATGTATATTAGGCCTACACTTTTATGGGCGTGCTTGGGTGTTGTTTGTTTTTACGATTCTCTTTCTGTCGTATAGGTCTTTTGATTCCATTATATTCAGTTTTATTCAGTGAACACTTACGTAAAAGAATTGTTTCAAAATATAGTTTTCTTGAGGCAGCGTATAAGTTAAAGTATTAAGAGCGATCGTTAGGTCTTCGGTTCGATGCACTGCATGACTTGAAAACATAAATACATCTCGGACCCTTAACTTCAGAATGAATAGCTAATTTACCGGGACCATAACTTTTTATATGACAAAAATATATGATGATATTATAGACATTAATTTTGTAATGATTTTCAGATCTAATTTTCAAGTGACAACATATAATTATTATCATTAAAAATATAATCTTTCACTCTATCCCAAATTAGTATCAAATTTTGAAAGACAATCTTGTACTAAAGCTATATGTATGTCACAGCTTTAACGGGCAGGGATATTTTGAGAACCACTTCATTGTGATAATGGCATTATTATACACTCATTCGCGTGTAAACAGATAAATAATATGAAATTGAGTTTGTTTGTTTGCTCATCCACGTGTAAAGTGAGAGAAAGAGAGTAAATAATCAGTGAAGTGAAATACATCATTATAAGAACCACTTAGCCGCAGCAATTTCATTCATTTGCATTCTAGATTTCATTTAGAATTAATATACCCAATTAATGCTGAATGTGCATAAAACCAGCATACAGTATACAAGAGTAAATAATTCTATAAACAGATAAAAACAGATTTAAATAAGATTTTAACGTGCGCTGTAATCGTATATAGTGACGTACTCTAATTGATGCTGAAGTCATTATAATTCAGGATATTCTTGACTTATTTTGATTCGTCATGATTCCTTCATTATAAAGAAAGTGTATTCTTTCTTTTATTCATTATCAAGGCAGTCTTACCTAGGCGTAGCGGAATCAACTTCGGGAGTTATAGCATTTCCGTCTCCAACGCGTGATAATATTGTGTAAGTGTCGTTTTTTTCTTGTTTTATTCGTCAAAAAAGAAAAAAATCCGCGTTGAAACAGCATACGATCTTCTACATTTATTTTTTGTTACACATCCCTTCTGCTTCTTCTTCTTCTTCGTCTTGTTTTTTCCTTTCTCTCTCTCTCTCTCCTCTCTCTTCTCTCTCTCTCTCTCTTCTCTTCTCTCTCTCCTCTCTCTCTCTCTCTCCCTCTCTCACTATAATATATATTTCGAAACTGATTTCGTTACAATGGGGAGCTTGCGCCGCGGCTAATATCCCACTTGAAGTTTGTGCGACGTACGAGAGGTCTGGATAACATTGCGGCCTCACAAGCGGCTTGGTGTACTATCACTGTAAGTATCTCATGCTGCACAATATAATATTACCATATTTACTCGACCTAAAGCTGATTGATATGTATTACATGCAAGTGCTGTTCATTAATTGGAAGCAATGCAAGTTTTGAAGAGCCGTATCGGTCGGACGCGCTTGTGAGTAGAGAAGCGTGGGATGACAAAAAAAGAAAGAAAGATGAAAAAAATGAAAGGAGTATAGAGAGAAAATGGGCACAGGTAGAGAGTGACGCGGAGAGGGAGAGAGAGAGAGACAGACAGAGGGGAGGGAGGGAGAGAGAGAGAGAGAAGGAGAGAGAAAGGGAGAGAGAGAGAAGGGTAAAGATGAAAGATGTGTGCGGAGTAGAGGGAGAGGAAGAGGAAAGATGTTTCAGCAGTGAGAGCGGAGGTAGAGTAAGAGAGAAGGGGAAACAGGAATAGAAATTGGACATCCCGAATGATGCAGAGAGAGAGAGAGAGAGAGGAGAGACATTTAAGATAGAGAAAGGGGTAGGATAAGAAAGAGATGGATAGGAGAGAAAAGAGAGATTTAAAAAAGGGACATTTAAGAGGATGATAGAGAGACGAGGGGAAGGAGAGGGTGTCCTCTCGCTTGTTGTATTAACGCGTCCATCTTACATGCAAATTTGATCACAAACTGGAATTAATCCCGCTTGCGTCCACAAGCTACGATGTAAGAAAAGCAAAAAACCCACGGTCTAACACCCGATCCATATTCAAATATAATATTTCCCGCAACGCTGCATACCTGCACCGCCTATAAATGAGGCAAAACATGGCTATTTTCATATTCCTGTTGTTACACCTTACAGGCCGGCCTACCCGCTTTGCCCTCTTAATCACTCGCGCTATCCTCATTAAATTCTCCACAATCTAATTTTTCCCACCTTTAAATTTAATAAGCTCTTCGCTTCACCATCTTTCTTTCCCCCTTTTTCATCTTATATCCTGACGAGTTTATCTTTTTATAATCTTGTGATTTTGTCAACCTGCTCGTCGTGTTATATAGCAAGCAGTAGGGGCCGATTTTTGATGTTCTACTTGTTGTGACTCTGTTTTGGAGTCATGAATAAGATACTGTATGCGTGCGTGAGTGTCGACTTTCATACCAGATACTAGATCATCAGTTTAGATACGTACAGGAGGGGGCTCATCGAAAAGGAAAGGGGTAAAATAGCATCAACATGTTCGCCATGTTGGAATATAAACGGATGTCTCTTTTCTTTATTCTGACCTCTTACTTGTATTTGAATGCTGTGAAGTGGCGCTGCTTCTCAACGCGGCCTGAGACGAATCTGTATCAAGTGATGATTGACAGCAGTAGTCTGCATACGTTGAATAAAAGAGAAGCGCGCGCGTGGGATATTGCGGTACACGGCTTGTCAGGATGCACGCACACGGGTCGCTTTTTAAGGGTTAGCTTATAGAGAGAGACACTCACACCGCGCTGCATGCAATAAAGCTCCCCCTATATTCGGACACTTTCATCTGTCTCTTAAACCAAACACATCTTATTACCAAACCCGTTATAAGATCGCCTGTGTGCGTAAATGCATGCCTTCTTGATAAAATCTCAAAATCGGGACTGATTATCATATATAATGGAGATTTTATTGGGGAAAGTATCCCTTCTTTTTTTCCCTGCATGCACTCTGTCGATCTCTGGAAGCGCTGGGACAGGCGTCTTTAGGCGATGCTTGTTTGTGACAATTTTCAGCTCGTTTTGGGAATGCTAGAATTTGGCAAGATTGGGGGCTCCGGTGAGGGGGAAAGGTATTTATTCAACATCTAAACATCGGCAAAACCTAATAATGCATTTCCAATCGTATGCCTGCCTAAGTCAAGACTACTTCATAAATACATTAATCCGTTAGAGAATTCTCATCTGTATCGCTTTGTAAGATACAAATCTGATGTGGCTAGCGTGCAAAGCGCCAATGTTCGAAGCAAGTGAAGCGATAAGATCGTCGAGACATTTTGAGGAATAATTATCGCGATATAGCATTTCCATATCTTACAAAGTAGACTTTATAAGAAGGAAATGAATTATTCCCGAGGCGCACACCGCAATGTGAGACAATTAAAATGCCTCCGCATTTATCGGCCAGCTTTTCCTTCAATTTCCGCCGATAAAAATCAAAAGACTTCATAGGAAATACGCAATCAAACAGTGAAAACTATACACTGCAATTTCTTGATTATATTCTTCATTTCGTCACTAAAATGAGCTTTTTTTATTTCAAGATCTGAAGTGTTTTCGCTTAAATTGCAATCCTTATTCTCCTTGCCACCATACTGTAACATAACGTTTCATCCTTCCTTTTCTTGTAAAATATATTGATTCTTTATATTTCTCTATCATGAAAACAATACATAGACGTTGTTTCATGTCATTATCTCATGTTAACCATGTAAGAGCAAAAAAAAAACATACACAGAATCAAAATGTTGATTTTTTTTTTTTTTTTAATATTTCAAAAGGAGAATGGAAATCTGAAAAAATTGTAAATTTTGAAGAAAATACAATTTTCTTAAGATAGTGACCGAGTCTTGATTATTAATACCCTATTACCGTTGTGGAAATGAGTATGATTGATGAAGAAAATAAACAGAAATTATTGTGAAAATTCCTACTTCAGCAAATTAACCCTTTTGGGGGGCTCAGTTTGGTATAATTTGTGATAATTAATTTAATAACCATGATCGTATTATAAATGCAAAGAGCATTGTCACAATTCAATCATATTCATTATTTGTTAATTATTATTCAAAATGTTATGTATCCCTTGCAAGACTTTCAGGCATATTCACTTGTAATCACTGATAGGCTTAACGTGTTTAATGAATATTTAATAAGTTACTTGAAATGTTGTTGGAGATCTTTATATGAGCCAGCAGAACCCACAAATTTGAGCAAGCTGATTTAAAAAAAAAATAATAATAAATAAATAAAAAAATAGCTGCAACGTAAAGCATTATTAAAAATCCTAGATTAATAGTCTATCAGCAGTAGATGTGGAAGTAGCGAATCCGGGAGCATTTTTTTTTTAAATGAAAATAATGGAGAGGATAATGATGATGTCAAAGATTATTATCAATAACATTAATCCCTTTACCGGATTTTTATTTCAGAATTTGAAAATAGGGGCTCCAGGCCCAATTGGGGTGGAGGGGGGGGGGCGCAGAAAATTTCCGAATCTAACATGGTTTTCAAATTATAGGGGCGCGTTCCCTATAATAATAGAAATCAAAGATCGAGATGCTGATAAGCTGCAGTAAATATTAATATATCACGCTAAGGAGATGTATCCAGAGGTAGTGGAACGGGGGGGGGGAGGGGGCAGAGGGGCACAGTGCCCCCACTTTTTCGTGGACCTTAATAGTGCCCCTTTTCTTGACTAAAAAGTGCCCCTTCTTTTAGCTGAAAAATGCCATTCTTTTACTAAAAAGAAGCCTTTCAGACTTCTTTAGAGTCTGAGGGCAGTTTGTTTGTTTCAAAGGGGAAATTCTTTTATTCATGAAAAGAGGCACTTTTAGAGTCCATTTTTACTCTAGAAGTGTCTTAAAACCCAAAATTTTCCGGCTCGGTCGCTAAGCAGCCTTTATTATCAATACGTCCAATAATGTTAGAAACCAAAGATCTGGGATGCGAATAGTAGTACATACTGAAGAAGTGCATTATAATGACGATTACGATTATGATATAAAATATCTAATGATATATAGAAATAATAACTGCAATGAAAATTGGTATTTGTAGTAATTATAACAAAAAGGATACATTGAGCAGAATAAAAATGAGGAGAATAATTAATCAAAAATAATCAAAATAGCATTATGGACAGAGAATTTTTGTACAAAAGTGTAAAAGGTTTTGTAAAACAGGAACAGTTATAAATTCTATCCATATACATTTACACAGTTAATAATTTACATCACGATTTACATCAGTTTTTATTTTTACAAAACCTAAAAGAATTTTGCAAAAAATTATCTGTGTGTAGTAATTAAAATGATAACACGATGCATAATAATATCAATAATGATTATAATGTTAGTTATGATAGATCAAAAATTAAGTTTTACCATTGTTTTAGAATCGCTATAATTAATTTCCATAGATATTGACAGTGCTTTGTAAATGTGATGCAAAATATATACATGTAACGATTGAATGAACGCGAGACTGTTTGGCATGATAAACACTTTAAAAAAAAATGAACTAGATAAATTATATATTTTCTAAAGAAATTAAAAGAGACATGGCAACAAAAGAACCAAAACAAAGGAGATTACACTGATATTCATCAGAAAATAATAGGAGCTGTATTTTGGGTGAATTTTCCTCTAAAAAACGCGATAAAAGCATCATTTCATTTCAGTTGACGAATTCGCGACTAGCACAGATGTGTAGCCGATAGTATGAGGCCCCCTAGTAAGCAAGAAAGCTAGTTAAGAGAGATGTCTTTTCTTAAAAATCTGAGGGTAGACAAGTTGATCACCACTTCGCAATGTCATTCAGCGTAAACCTTCTTAGAGGATAAGAAAGGGGAAAGAGAGAGAAGAGAAGGAGTTGGAAAGGGGACAAGTTAAAGTGAAAAGCGAGGTATAAGGGTGATAATCTCCAAGTATACAACAAGCAGAAGAAGAAGAAAAAATCGTGGTGAAGTAAACACTTGAAGTGATCGGCGCTGAAAGCACCGCTGCGCAGTTCATATTTCAAGATATGCGCATTCATAAACGGTCTTCGCGGCGGTGGGATGCCCGTTGCTTTTTCCTTGCTATAGCTTGGATGGTTGGGCGCTCATGTAGCGGCCGATACGCTTCGTGGCAAGTTGTTCGATTACACCGAAGCTAATATCTTTGTTTTGTCTAACCAACTTGGCTTAGCTGTCGATATCTTATTCTCGTTTACTGAAAAACCACTGAAATTCTGGAAAATAAGTCAAGCTAAGACAAAAAAGACAAAACATTGATGAGACTAACTAAATAAAAGACTTCGCAATGTAGAGAAGGGCAACTCAAATAAAAAGGGGGAATAAGGTGGCAGTTCAGCCAAACAAACAGAGAGAGATAGAAATGAAGGATGAGAGATGGGAGGAGAGAGAGATGGGGGAAGAAGAAAAGGAGACTGAGAAAAAAATAGAGTCAGAGAAGGGGTGCGAAATATTCTTCAAGCATTATATTTGCAAAGAAGTATTGTATTCTTATTTATCAATCACCAATATAATTTGTTTTATTACAAAATATTTGGAAAGGAATGAATGGAAAGGGACGTTTTTAATGCTAACTTGTGCCTTTTGTTTATACACTCTTAAAGACGCAGGGTCAATATTGCCATACATTCTGACACGGCCCCAACTGAACGCGGCACGGAAATTATGTTAACCCTTCATTTTTAAATGTATAGGTTTGTAGAACATAAACTTGGTAACATGATTTCTTATTTTAATTGTTGACATATAAACAATGTAAAGGTTTTGAAAGATTTAACCGATGACCCCCCCCCCCAAAAAAAAAAAAAAAAAAAAAAAAAAGTGATAGAGGAGGCTCGACCCTTCCCGCTCTCACTTCTCCTGATTAATGACGTGATAAGGGGTATGAGGATTCATGGAAGATGTAAGTGGTAGGTGTGAAGAAGGGTGAAACAAGTGATAAGTGATGCGATCATCATGATGGTGGTATCCATGGGGTTACTATGCTCTCCTCTAGAAATGAATAAAGGAGGAGGAGATGATGGATGGTATAGGGTGTTCAAAAGAAGGATGCCATCAGGGTGATCAATCAATCAATATTTACTTCCATTTCTAAAAATAATAACACTTGATGTTACTATGTTCTCCTCTAAGAATGGGTAGAGTAGGAGAGAACAGATGATGGGGTTGGGGTGATCAAAAGAAGTGATGCGATCATTGGATATTGGTATCCATGGTGTTACTCTGCTGTCCTCCTGAAATGAGTTAAAAGGAGGAGACGGATGGTGAGGTATAGGGTGCTCAAAAAAAGAGGATACGACTGTATTCACGATGTTAATAATTTCTCCTCCAGGAATGAGGAGCGAATGATTATGTATAGGGTGGTCAAAAGAAGGGAGGCAATCATGATGATGGAATCAATCAATCGGTATTTATTATAAACAAAATAGATGGTGTTCCTCCAGAAATAAATGAAGAAGAAAGATACGGACAATACGGTATGTAAGGTGTTTCAAAAGAAGGGATGCGATCAGGGTGATTTGCTTTTGTTATCGTTTTTAAATGAGTAATGAAGAAGGATAGGGATGATGAGGTATAGGGTGTTCAAACAATTAATGCAGTCATGGCGATACTCTTGTTTTTATACATTCAGTGTTGCTGATTTAATCTGTCTGGTAAGTAGTTATACTTGTGGGTCCCTATTTCAGGGACTTGGTATGGTGATTATTGACTAACCAAGGGGCATTAGCACGCTTGTTCTTTAACCCAAAGCCCTCAAATCATTATCCGTCTCTAATGATTAAACCTTCACACCTCCATTCAATCTATCGGACAGGATGGTATGCCAAAATCTTCTGCCCCTAGCCTCTATTGCCTAAGGGAAAATTTAATCTAGTTTAAGATCCTGAAATAATTCTTTTGGAAATAAAAATTATTCTGGATATGTCATTTATTCTGCATAATCAATATGAAGAAAGGTTAGCGATGTAGAAGTTGAAAATGACCATATTTCCATCCATACATTTTTGGGTGAACATGCATGGGCCATACCAAATGGATGGTGTGTGACCCATACTGGATCCAGAGTAAGGTCAATTTGACCCCTAATTTTGTTATAGTGAAGGAGTAAAACGGGGAACAGAAGTAATGGAAGAAATAACGAAGAATGACAGATGCGTTCATATATGAAAAAAAGAAGAAAGGACAATGATATGACATAAAAGGATAGAGACAAGGTCAAAATCAAGTGAAAGATTATCAGATGAAAGAAAGCAAGAAGAAGAGATTATGACATAAAAATGAAAAAAAAAATGATAATGGCAGAACTGAGTGAAAGTATGAATATGGAAAATAGAAGATGACAAAAAAAGAGTGACAATATGAATAAGGAAAATGAAAGGAATGAGGGCAGAAGTTAGTGAAAGTATAGATATTGAATATAGAATATCACCGAAAAGATGGATTGATGATATGGAGAGTTTGATTCCAAAAGGCGCTAAATCCACTTTTGTCACTTCTGAGCAAAAGGAATTGTTTGCAAAATTTTGTACAGGTGTCTATGGAAAAGCAATATTTAAATGTACATTTTGTAATAATTGCAGTCTGAATTTAGGTTTCAACTTTTGTTCATAGACAGGCACCAGCCTGGACAATGGTTGGATGTCATTAACTCAATTTTCATCAAAAATGGATTTAATTAGCTCCTTTTGGAATCAAACTCTTCATATGACGAAAGAAAATGAAAAAGATGAAAATGAAATTGGGTGAAAGTATAAATATGGAATATATAGGATGACGGAAAGAAAAAGTGATGATGGGAAGAACAAAAAAACAAAAAAAAAAATGAAAGAAAGAAAGAAATAGATGAGGGCTAATATAAGACAATGTATGTAAGATGAGAGTAAGAAAGAGTGATGATAATGAAGAGAAAAATGAAATGGATGAGGGTAGAAATGAGCGTGGAAGGTGATGCGATGACCCGGCTATCATCTTCCACTCCAGGAGCCTCGTTCGCTATACATGCCACTGATCAATTTTGATATGACCACGCCTGATTAGACCAGGGATAGACAATTTCGATGTTACCATCCTTTTGCCTTCCACCTGTCTTGCTTTCTGAATTTCTATATTTTCTTTTTTCTGTCTTTTAATCGAACCTCATCAAAATGCAGCTCGATCGTTAATCCCGCCTTTTTCTCATCTCTCTCTTTAGGCGCGCTCGGCTGCGCACGTGGGATATGAGATGGGGGAGAAAGAATGTATATTTCTTCCTGCTTCCCTGCACCCGGTGGCCACAATGATGATTAATATCCTTACCCCCATGTTTTTCTTTCTTTAATCAGAGGGAAATCTTCACTAAGTCAACAAATTTTGATGTCGGTTAGTATTGTATCTAGCATGTTTATCATCACATTCAACTTCCCCCGGCTTATTTCAAAGATTTGTAATATGTATATTACGAGAGAAAAGATTTGTAGGTTTAAAGGAATCCCCCACGTTCCCAAAAAAAGAATCACTCTCTAAGATCTAGATAAGATATGAAAGTAGATCTTCTCTTGACTGGCTGAACCTAGTAAAAGCAAGTGTTTGTAAAATCAAATAAGATGATGGAGTTAACGAGACCATAAAGTATCAACCTTGAGCCTTGAGAAGTGTTACTTTTGACATTCGTGTGTTGTCAGTATTATTGGTGGTGAAAATGATAGTGGTAGTGATAGCGGTGATGGTGATGAAGCTAATGGTATTAGTGGTGGTGGTGGTGATGGTGGTGATGGTGATGGTGATGGTGGTGGTGGTGGTGGTGGTGGTGGTGCAGACGAATATATGCAAAATGTGATGATGGTGATGATGATGATGATAATGATGATGATGATGATGATGATGATGATGATGATGATGATGATGATGATGTTGATGGTGAAAAAGTAAAATAAAAGGCATTGTTAAACAATGATGACTGTTTTCACGTGATGGAGCTGACATTATGATTAATGAAGGTGGTATCGTTGATAATGTCCATAATCATGTCAATAATTATATATTAAATGCCATGGGGATTATGACGATAATGATGATAATTAATGCTGGTGATGATGTCGTTGATAGACATGCAGACGATTCTGAAGATGATTTTTGATGGACATGATCTTATAATGATGATGGAGCTGATGAAGAGGGTGATAACGATAATGATGATGATGATGTTGATGATGATGATGATGATGATGATGATGGTGGTGGTGGTGGTGATGATGATGATGATGATGGTGATGATGATAGTGATGATGATGATGATGATGATGATGACAGTGATGATGATGATGATGATGATAGTGATGATGATGATGATAATAGTGATGATGATGATGATGATGATGATAGTGTTGATGATTAAGATAGTGATAATAATGATGATGATGATAGTGGTGGTGATGAAAATGATTACAGGCAATGCTGTAATCTGTTGATGGTGATGTTAATGGTGAAGATGATGACTAAGACAATGCTGTTGATTATGATGGTAAAAGTAATGAAGAAAATTACAAATTTCATTAAATTTTCACAACGCAATCAAGATTTTCTTGTAATGAAATATATTGCATGTCTTTTGTAATAATATTTAAGTTTAAATTCAGAATACTTATAGCAGATGTAAAAAACACAAAATGCTTAAAAGTGATTTGCCATTACATTAGAATGATAACAATGAATAATATACATATAATTATATCCAAACGATCAATAGTATGACTCTATCAGAAGAAAATGACTTTCCGGGCTTTCTGGGCAATAAGAACAATAATTGTTTGAGTCTTTAGGTTAAAGCATTTTTTGTTTTGAGTATTTGGATAAATAAATGAATTATCAATTGATGTGTAATAAAAATAGAATATAGACCATACTGCGCATAAATAAAACAATATCTTAATGAAGTAAATCCTGTTCATCAGGAAAAGCTGAATTGGTCATAAAGGTTAGATGGTTTTTAAATTAAAACGTTCATTACGTGCTAAACAATGACCGGGCTGAAGTTATTTATCACTCAACAATGACAAACCTGCACATCACCCCAAATTCCCAATCTTTCCGTTTTTTGTTTTTGTATAGCTCTTTTGATTAATTCATTCTCATCAATCTTAATCAGTGATGTAGCCTATTGTATTTCTAATCATGAGATTTAAAAGGCCCCGGCTTGACTAAAAATCCATCTATATACCAACCATTTACTCATCAGTTTTCAAAAATCCATTTATAATATCAGGCATGGATGCTCGTTATTCATAAGATCCGCATACACGCATCGGCACTTAACAAGTTACACGAACACACACCGCTCTCACTTAACTCCAATCTCCAAATATATTGATAATTTTTTAGTCGAAGAGGCCAATTATTTTTGATAATAGCATTCTCCCATGAGATATAATAGCATATAGTCCACGTCAGCAGGCTATATACGTAGTTGCTATTAATGCTACTTGTCAACTTCTCCCAATCTGGATGAAAAATATGGCCAGCAGTATTTATGAGCGAGAACTTTCAAACTACGATATATGGATTTTATTTCTAGCTTTTAGTTCATTCGGAGCATTTTACGGAGATTCCGTTAATTGACCCCCGGGCTTTAGGGGCGCGCAGGCCACCGATTGCTTCGTCTGACGCTGCTCTCCAGCATTCTTTTTAACGATAACAATTAAATAAGAGAGGTAGAGTGCGATTGGAAGGGAATATCTGGATATATGGTATTTTTTGTGATTCATGGAATCCATTATCGTGGTAGCTTCATTGTCCCCTGCTCATATTCATCATAATTGCACCGATTTTTGAGTGATGATGGGGATAAACGGGTAGGATAGGTGGCATGGTATAGATGAGAGAGAAGAAATCTTTTCATCAATTTGGCACCCGGGGAGAGAAAAGAAGAGAGAAAGAGAAAGCGAATGTGTGTGAGAGAGAGATAGAGGGGGAGAGGGGATGAGAAAAGAGAGAGAGAGAGAGACAGAGAGAGACAGAGAGAGACAGAGAGAGAGAACTTTGACGGGAGTTTATTATAAGGTTAACCCTCTCGGTTTCAACATATAATATCATTGGAGAGAAGCAACACTTTCACTTTCTCTTTTAAGTGGGAGTGGTGTGGTCGAGTGGATAAGTCAGCGGACTTACGATCACAAGGTACGCGGTTCGAATCCCGTCCACACCACTAGCATCCTTCGGCAAGGTGTCAACTTGCAAATTTGCCGTACTTGATCCAAGTGAGGTGAATGGGTACCGGTAGGAAGCAATTCCTTGAATGCTGTGAGCACCTTTCGGGGTAGCCTAGCTAAGCCGGGTAATAATTAGTTAACACTAAAAGCGCTTAAAAACACCAAGGTGGATATATGTATTAAGCGCTATATAAATGTAACTACTATTATTATTATTATTATTTTAAGAAGTCTACCTTGATACAACCTTTTTGTTCAATATAACATATGACATTTATTTGTTTGCCTGCTTCTGTCAAATTTTGTCACAATTTAATAAATTAACTATACGATCGTAATTGTTAATTTAATCACTGATATAGGCCTACTTGTACAAGATTATATTGTATCAAAGACACACAAGATTTGTTCATATTATTAAAAAAAAAAAATGTTAAAAAAAATAAATGTACGAGATTTGTTTTATTTTGCTTTATTTTGTTTTGTTTTTTTATTGCTACAAATCAATTAGTTAAAAATGTTGATTTTGTGGATTATGCTCAGACCGGAACAACATGATGGAATGTAAATGTTTTATACTAAAAAAAACAATTAAAAAAACACCATGAAGTGAGAAAGAAAAATATTACATCAATATGATTAACACGTTTGTTTTTATAATGCCACTCTTCGTGGCCAATGCACATAATATTAAGATCGGATTTTATGACTCCTTCTAATACATTATTCATTTCATTAAATTTATACGCTTTGAACATAGATTTCTTATTTCAGATTATGTTGATGTTTAAATGTATGAAAGGTATGAAACCTTTATGCATTAGAGAAAAGGGGTTGTTCGATTTAACGAGATGCACATCCGGGTATGTTCACATCTACGGGTGACGTCATCAAACCATGGTCTCCGATGCGTCATTTAACAAATCGTCACCGCAAATTATCTCTTATTTATGAGTGCACTCACTTCACGATAAAATTAACAAGATCGGATAGAAAATTACTTATTATCATTAACTGTTTTTGTTTAATTATTATTATTATTCTGTATGATCATGATGATCGTATATAATCTTAATGATGACCCCTGTCATACCTGTGTAGTCCGTTTTCACATTTTTGGTTTAAAAGTATAATGTGCACTGATTGAATGTGACCCTTCGTATTACCCCCCAATCTTTTACGAAGGTGAGAAGGGTGATTGAACATAATAGGGGAGAAACTTTGGTACTTTTGTCAATTGCGTGAGAAAATGGAGAGATAATTCAAAGTGCGCTCATGTGTAAGACAATCAATGAAAATATCCGAAAAAGAAAGAGAGAGAAAGACACAATAAAAACAAAAACCCAATTGCACTTTTGGCGTGTCTCGCGCTCGATGGGATCTTAATACAGCGCGTCTTTAGCCCGACGGCAAAAAACAAGAAAGGTGAAGATAAAGAAAAACAGTTTGGGCAATTTTTTTTTTTCAACGATAATCTTCACGAAAAGATTCTGTTTCAAATATGTCATGGAGAGAGAGAGGAGAGAGAGAGGTGGAAACAAAAATTGTGATAGGGGGAATGAAATGAAGGGGGAAGATATACTTAAGGCAGTTTTTGTTTAATGTGCCTTTCGTTTATTTCTGTGTGTCTCTTTCCTCTATGAAAGTATGTCTGTATGTCTGTCTCTATTGTCATTAGTCTGGAATATATATATTATTCTACCCATCCTTCTTTGTCTATCATCGCCGTACAACCTTCGAAACAAGACTTGATGTGACGAAAAAAAAGAAAGAAAAAAAAAACGCAAATTGAGTAGAATCACGTGTGAATGAGCAAATTTATATGATTCTACTTGATTAGCCGGGGGATAGACATACATTCATGATACTCTTATTCCTACTCTTCCTTTTTCTGAATTTCTCCTCCTTTCTCCCCCTTTTCGCCATCTTTTTCCTGTCCGGTGATCCCAAGCGTAACTCATCCACTGTCATTTCTACATCTTCGGGATGATGGACGTATTACGTGGCGTGCATCTTTTTTTTTACCCATCATGTTAAATTTACCGTGAATGCATAAATTCAAGAAGTTTTCTTTAGTTTTTTATATGATCAAGGATGATTCGAAGCATTCCACAGTCATACCATCTCGGTGTATCTAATCAGGTGTGAATGTATACATTTGTATTTTGGTGTTTATATGATTTGAAGCACCTCTTGCTAACAGCGATATACCTCTATCTCCCGGACTAATATGGCGTGAAAGTGATGAATCCGTACAAATTCATTCTTCTTCTTCTTCTTCTTTTTTTTTTTTTTTTTTTTTTTTTTTTTTTTTGGACATGATATTACAAATCTCTTGTCTTTCAACCATAATCTTTGTTTTAATTTAAATCTTATTCTACACTGACAGTAGCGGACGCAGACCGGAGTCACACAATGAACTTACCGGGCCCATGCGTAAACATAATCGAGCCGCTTTTGTCTCCAGACAATTGGGCCCCCAAAATGCATTCTATTCGATTTTCTTGGATCCGCGCCTGACTGTAAACAATTTTGCGTTTTTCCACAGCCTCAAGTAGTTATTTTACAGTACAATGTAAATTTACGGTGATCACCTTATTCATGTCATTATAGATGGAGAGTGAGCAATTTCTTTTTAATACTTGCCCTAATCCCCCTAATCCCCCTAACCCTAACCCTAATCCCCAACCCTTACCCTAAATCCTAATTCTAAATCATACACCTAATTTTTCACATCTTTCACATCACATCGCTAAAAGTTCTTAGACTGATTTACCCAACCCAATGTAAGGTGACATTTTCTATGGTTAGTAAAACGATCTCAGGTTAAATAGAAGCGCTTCTAATCAAGTTAATGAATATTAATGATTCCCCCAAAGAACTGTAGAAAAAGTATGTACAAAACAAAAACAAAAACAAAAACAAAAAACAGGAACGTCGTTTCAAGATACACGTATTCCGTTGTTGTTGTTGTTGTGTGTTGTGTGTTTTTTTTGTTTTTTTTGTTTTTTTTGCATTTATATTTTTCTTCCCTTGTTTAAGAGAGGAAACTTCTTTTGACACAAACACCTTCGTAATGACTTCAGGGGGCATTTCATCAAAGGACTTTTTAGACATTTTATCCGACAAATTTGCTCTCAGCCAATCAGATACAAACATTTTAGTAGCTTATAACAGTTTGTCGGATAAAACGTCCGACAAGTCCTTTGATGAAATGCCCCCCGGAACTATGGGAGAACTTTCAGTCTATGAACAAAGAAACTTGTTGATATACGAAAAACTTGTTCATCAACAGTGATATTTGTTTCAGAGAGAACTTGTTGTTTTTTTACAGGAAAATTCTGGTTCCGGAAATCTGGAATTATGGGAATAATTCATGAATAAACAGGAACGATTGTATGAATGTGTGATTCCTGTTTATTAACAATTCCTTGAACTGATAATTGTGCATACAAGCGACTTCCTAGAAAATTACAATTTTTCTGTCATTGAAGAAGAAAGTACCGTAAAAAATGGGGAAAAAACGGGCAAAAACTGTATTTTTACAAGCTCCAAAACATTTTAATATACAGTTCTTTTTTTTTAAAGTGTAGATATATTTTTAAATCAAAATACAATTGAGTCAAGACATTGACAATTAATGCAAAGCTGACGAGTGTGATTACGTTGTTATGTGATTTACGTCCCATATAAAAGAGTTCTTCGGAAAACTAAATTCATTTGGAGTAAACAGACAATTAATTGAATGCTTTATTTCATCTGATTTATTCATGATTTGATGAAACAACACGTCAGTTAGACGACAAATTTTCCTATTTGACGGCAATATCTGCGGTGGTGGAACATTACAAATTTTTGTGTTTACGTGTAAATTGATCGGTGAAAATCATGGAGGCGAAAAACTGTAATTTGGTTTCATCGGACTAATTATGCATAATAACTAGCCATAATGAGACAATAAAAATGCGGTGATATCATCTTTGTTATACTGGAATCTCTCCGTACAACCACACGTGTTTACTAAAAAGAAAATAAATGATAAGCTGGCTGTGTGTGAAGGAATTGGGATAGGAAGATTGAAGTACAAGTGAACCTGTCTCTCTACTAAGACGTGGCATTAATTGGCGCTTGGCTAATTCTTTCCAATACGCCCCGGGCGCGATTAGTTTTTCATTCAAGCGGCCATTTTGTTGCATGTAATCGCCAAGTATGTCGCGATACTGGTTCACGTCATTTCATCAAAGTCGATAAATAGCAAAGCATTCCCTTACAATGTTTCACAATTTCTTCCCGCCCCAGTGCCTTCCTCCAACACCTTTTAAAAATACGGTTATAATTAAGGTTGCCTTGAAAGGGATGTCGGGGAAAGTCAGCAGGCTTTTGTTTTTGCTTTGTTTTGTTTTGTTTGTTTGTTTTTGTCCTCAAACCAGCGTTTGTTTTGAATTCAGTTTTTTTATGCATCAAGCTTTTAATAGTTTCTTTCTCGACTTATTTTTTCGCCATGTAGACAATCATGTACATAGGTCACGTACTTTAGCGATAACCTTTATACAAGGCTAGATTTAAACATAACCTTTTGGAGGAGTTCGTAATGAAAATTGAGCATTGTTTTAGATAATCTCTGTGAGTGAGAGCCGAGAGAAAGAGTTAGAAAGAAGAAGATACAGTCAGAGGGAGAGAAACGGAGGTTGATGGACAGAGAAAGACAGAGAGATATAATAGAGACAGAGGCAGAGACATAAATACATATGGGGAGAGAGGAAAAGAAAGACTATAGAGATGCCCTGATTCCTCTTTTTTCCATATGCTTGCTTATCAATCTTCTAAAGAATTTTTTTTTTGTTCATCTCAAATGAGTGCATGAAGCGATGAGTAGTTAGAAATGGGCGAGAGAAAGAAAGAGGAGTAAAAACAGCCAAGTGTGCGGATATCTGACCATGTTCACGATGTATTTTGCATTTCGTTAGAAGGCAGTCCTCTGATTGGCCGAAAGTTTTGGTTGCTAAGCGATCCTATCGGTATAGTCGGTATCGATCATAAATCAATGATCGATGTAATCGGAGATACTTGGTAGCCTACATCTGCATTTGGTCGCTTTGGTACTAGTATATCGAAATCTCATTCAACTTTGGGTTTTTTTTAATGCGTTTGTTTAGATACAAGTTAAATATCTAAAGATGTCGTTAGGCAGTAGGCCTATTCGTTAAAGTAAACAAAATTATTAACTAAGATAAACACAATCGTGTATGTACCCATAATAATATATTTTCCAATTAAGCATGTACTCTCTATCCACATACAATAGGCTAATTGTATTTGAAGTTTGAGAAGTATTTTTCATTTTTGCAGAGTAGAACAACATTAACGGAGATAGAGTGAAATAATTGTGATATGTTTGGGAGAAACAATGGAAAAGATAGATAGAGAGAAAGAGTCTACACCCCCCCCCCCCCGATCAGAAAAGACAATATAAAGAAAGAGAGAGTGAGGAAGGGAAAGGGATAACAAAGGGATAGAGATCGTGAGGTAGGTAGAGAGAGACATATACATTGATAGGTGAGGATATAAATGGAGAGACAGAGAGAGGAGCTGAAAGAGGGGGAAAGAGAGAGAGAGAGAGAGAAAGAGAGGGAGACTGGAGAAAGAGCGAAAGAATGTCATATAACGTACCAATGTCAAGTTTATTGACACACATAATTCATCATAAGAATGTTTTAATTATGCTTCGAGGGAGAGAGAGAGGGAGAGAGAGCATGCGATCGAACCAAAATACATGCTTTCAAAAATTTCATAAATAATTATGATGCATGCATTGCCAGCCAGTGTGTTTGCCCACAATGGTAGCCACGCAGAACAATCCCTAAATTCTGTTTATTCAAATATGATGGAAGAGAATTATGGCTTTCTTCTTAATCAGCTCTGGTCGAGCGGGCCCGCTTTCTCCCAACAAGTATGACGGATCGCTCTATTCAACATGACAGTCTCAAAAACTAGATTTAATTCACCCTCGCAAGATGGAAGCACGCACCACCCACACGTGTGCGTCACGCGCACGTCTGAAATAATTAGCACGGAGCGCAGGCCGATGGGGGGGGGGGGGGAGAACGGTTGGGTATTTCTGTCAAAACGTCGCAATTGCCATTTTAGTTCGGATACTCAGAGAGAGACCTATGGTCATGATCATATTTTAGGGGAGATTGCCATCATTGATATTCCTTTAGAAACACTATAGATTTTTAAAACTGAAAACGCAAAAGGGATCGAACTCGAAAGTCTGACTCGAGCAAGGAGCAAAACAAAAACAAATAAAAAAAATGAAGAGATGATACTGCAACATGTAAAAGGGTAAAGCGCATTTTAATATACCTTAGACATACCAATTGCAAAGAAATTAATATGTTTCAATCGAGTGTATGATATACCGCAATGTCGCTTCTCATATCCACATTGTACACCAACGTTACTGCCAAAGTCTGTTGTTGTTGATGATGATGATGATGATGGTGATGATTATGATGATGATGTCAATGATGTTTTGATGGTGATGATGATAATAAAGTTGTTGTAGTTCTTTATGATAGTGATTATGATGCGTCCGTGGTGATAATGGTGGAGGTGGTGATAATGATGATGACGGTACAAGATGACGATGGTTATCTTTTCCAGATGATGAGGAGGAGGCTGATGATGGTGATGGTGATGATGATGATGATGATGATGACGATGATTCTGCTGCTGCTGCTGATGATGCTGATGGTGCTGCCGCTGCTGATGATAATGAGAAAGAAGTTAATAATGATGACGGTGGTGACAACGACGATGATGAAGTTGGTGGTGATGATGATGATGACGATGATGATGATTCTGCTGCTGCTGCTGCGGACGATGATGATGACGACGATCATGATGGTGCTGCTGCTGCAGATGATGATAATGAGAAAGAAGTTATGCCTAATGATTAGGAGGGTGGAGACAATGACGATGATGAAAGTGGTGGTGATGATGATGGTGATGATGACGGTGATGATGATGATGATGATAATGGTAATGATGATGGTGCTTATGACGGTTGAGCATGATTATGTTGGTATCAAAGAGTGAATTCCCTTTGGATGATGGATGGTCGCTGTAGACGAGGCGATACTTGCAAGCCATGAAACCTGAAACACACTGGCTCTACATTAATATCCCCCGCCTAGATGATGCATGGGCGCATCGTTAATGTCTTTAGTCCCATACATCATCATCCCTGTCCTGCTTTTCCCCCTTCTACTTTTCTCTACTTCTCCTCGAGTTCCGTCTCCGTTTTATGGCTTCATATTATACAAATAACAACCTGTCATGGCATCGCACAAATAAAGACATAAGAAGATACATCTCTGTTTTGTTTATGCGTTACTTATTGGGTAAATGCGTGATGACTCGTCTTTCAAAGCTCTCTCTCTCTCTCTCTCTATACCTCAGTCAGACTAATGTGACTGACTCTAAAACCGAATAGAACTTTACATTAAAGCGAGTAGCAGATTAGTGTTTGGAATTATATCAGTCTATCAGTGTGAATGATTTGTCATTCGATGACGTATGTATAATCATAATGGTATACCCTCTTCTTCGTGTTCACGTGTGGCAAACCTATTTTGAAGAGAACTCCCAATTATAGTTAATAAAGAAGTTTAATCGTTTTATTCTCCACAGTGTAAGCTAAAAATATATATAATGAATATAATATTATCATGAACAAGTTTAATGCTACGACATTCACTATTCATTGACAATCATTATGCTGTATTATGTTTGAAAAACCTGATGTAATTTTTAGGCTCTTAATGTAGTTTTTTTTAATTATAGATTTGTTTAGACATGTAAGAGGACACACACACACACACACACACACACACCCTCACACGCAAAGTTTTACTTTCTGCAGAAGTCGTAACCATTCCAGTAAATAATCATTAAAACAGTTGTCTACATGTTTGACTCGACCCATTTTTATTTGAAGGGCAATGTTGATCTATAGTGACTAAGTGTGTAATCAAGAAAAAGAAGAAATAATAAGAATAGCTTATAAAATGAATCGTAACAAACGAAATTGACCTTCCATCTTTCTTTTTCTGCTTATTCATTTTATATTTTTATCGCATTATTAATGGTCACAATAACGCGCTCTCTTGATGATGCTCTTTAAAGAATCTGCAAGATGCCACTTATTTCATTTCGTAAATTTCATATTGCCAACCTCAGCGGCACACACTTCCCGTGAAGGCGTTTCAGATTCAGTAATGTTATCGTTTTTTCAAACAAATAAAATATAACTAGCCACAATAAGATAAAATCAATTAATATAAATAAGGAAGTTCGGAAAATAGTCGAAAGGGGGGGGGGGGGTGAAGACTGTCTGAGAAGTATTACCTAACGCATTATGTAACAAATAATATTGATAAGCTATGTGATCTTTAAATACTTAGTTGAAGAAGAGCATCTATAAGTGGTATCTAACAAAACAAAAATAACAGCGGTGACACAAGTGAACCCTGGGGTAATGATGACCGAATTTTGGAAAACAAGAAAGTTGGAGTGGTTGGGTTTGAAAAACAAAGAATTATCGTTTCTAGATGTTGAGATTAAAGAAGAAAAAGAGCGAAATTGATGAAGAAATAGAATGACGGATGGCACCGTGTATTGCGGACGCGCGTGATGGATGCACAAATAAATAGAACTTTGTAAGAACAAAACCAGCAAAAATGATGGATGCTTTTGTAAATTGGAGGCCAAGAAATTGCGCGAGATACATGAAATGGGATAAGAGATGGTCGTATTCTGTAACATGTCTTGATTTAGAAAAGATTTGGCGGGAGAGAGAAAAGAGTCAAAGTTCAGAGAAAACAATGTTGCTTCCATTACATGCTTTAATTTGTTTTTGGAAAGGTGAAGAAATGCTTTCGTGTTTGGCTCAAGTGATACCTTTTTTGTTTGACTTAGATTTTCTTTTGTTTATATATTTATTTTATATTTGTAAAATAAAGGTGTAACACGAGACGTAAAGTATTGTAACGTTGGATAAATAAAAAATATTAAATCTAAGGGTCACACTGTGTGCCGTATAGGCGAGGGTGTTATCCTTTCGAACACCTAAAATTTGCGAATTGAAAATTTCATGACACGTATTGAAAGAATAAGAAGAAAAAATATAAATAATAAGAATGCAGATCATGATAACATATGATATTCCGTGAATATATTCAAAATGTTAAAGAGATTACGGAAGTTAGAAGAGAGAGGGGAGAGAGGGAAAGGGAGAGAGAGAGATGGATAGAGAGGGAGAGAGAGAGAGAGAGAGAGAGAGAGAGAGAGAGAGAGTGAAAGAAAGAAAGAGAGATGGAAGGAGAAATAATTACAGAGAAATATATATATTTATTTATAAATTATAGAGAAATAGAGAATGACAAAAGAATGTAAAGAAAGGAAGAGAGGGGAAAGGGAAAGGATAGAGAAATAACGAAGGAAAGGGGATGCGAACGAAATAGAACAGTCACTTTCAACTTTGCGTTGACTGCGGCATACCAAACAAATTTATAAATAGATTCTTTTTAATAGAATACTCTGGTAAATGGGGCAACAAAAAAAATATCCATGTATTCTAGGGATGTTTTAAAAAGACGTGCATTCATCGATATAGATTCTAAATATTGATCTAGCTATCGAGAGGCAGTCAAAAAATGGAATGTTGACATTTCTTTAATAAAAGAGCCAATGGCCGAATTGAAAACTTCATAATCATATTTTATGTTCATATTTTGTTTGTTTTAATAGTTGTATTGACGTTGCGGTGCCACACGCGCCGAGGACAATTAAAAACATTTCTTATACAATTTCATCTTCTTCATTTATCTTTCTCTGAATCTCCCCATCTCTTCTTCTTCTTCTTCGTTTCTTCTTCTTCTATTTCTTCGTCTTTCTCCTCCTCCTCTTCTTTTTCCTCTTTGTCTATAGTCTCTCGTTCTGTCTCTATCTTTTCCATTCGGAGCTATATATATATATATATTTAACCCCCCTCCCAACTCTCTCCGACTCTCTCTCTCTAATCTTTCCCTCACTATTATCGCGTATCATGTTTCATATCCTTTATCCTTTCATCAAAATTAAATTGTAGGAGTCACATGAGATTAGGACAGACATGACAAAGCGTTAATTATTTCGCAAATATTAAGTTTGTTTTTTGTTTTTGTTTCTTTTTTCAACCCTGGTCCAGTATTTTGTTTTTTATTATTATTTTAAATCGCATTAATCTAATTATCATTTTCGTTGGTTATGCTTTCCTGTCAAAGCAATTAAATGGAATGTTATAGACGCCCATGATGCCAATGAGAATCCCACACTGATGATATATTTAGACATATCCACATATGATTCATATTTCGGTATTGGCTTCCCTGGTGAAAATGTGTGTCAAATTGGAGGCAAAGAAAGGTCAAAATTATGGCAGACTATTGAGACTTGCTAATCGGTTTCAGTCACTGTCATCAAACTCAAGAAATGAAAGGTGACTCGATCATTGTCAATATTATGTATCATTCGTAATATTATATGTCATTAGCAGCTGTATGGGCGGTGAGAAACAGAGTATAGGCAGAGAGAGAGATATATATATATATATATAGAGAGAGAGAGAGAGAGAGAGAGAGACAGAGAGACAGAGAGAGAGTGAGAGAGAGACAGAGAGAAATTGACATGAAGAGTAGAAAAGGGAGAGAGAGAGAGGGAATGAGATAATAATCATGATAATACAGATAATATCTTATAGTAATTCGTATAGAGTAAAAGAGTGAGAAAGAGAAAAAGAGAAAAGGGAAATTGTAATTAAATATAATAGAGGGGATGGATTAAAATTGGAAAATTAAGAAAATTGAAAAAAAAAAAAAAAAAATGAGGGAGATGATGAAATGTGAAGATAGAGAAAAACAATAAAATGAAATAAAAGAGCAGACAAGATACTCCGAATGGAAAGAGAGCTGATCGATAGAGAGAAAAGAAGAGCAGAGAAAGGAATGTAGAGAGAGAAAGAGAGAGAGAAGAGAGCAAAATGACGGAGAGAGGAGGAAATATAGATGTAATGGAATTGACATGATATTTGCAACTGTCTCTTGTGACTATATTTTGCGTAGGATTTTCTGCTCGTGTTTGCACGATGAAATGATATTGACTTCCGCACATGTAGCAAGTGCTTCAATATTTTTTTGATGAGTCTTGTTTTTCTTAGAATGACAGCAAGCATTTGGGAAAATGCGGTCAAATTTATCCTGTATTATCAGTACTGTATTGAATGAAATAGTTGCGGATCCAGGTTTTGAACTGTGGGGGGGGGGGGGGGGTCACCCCGATAGGGGTCGGGGCGCCGCAGAAAATGTTATGGTTTTAACATGTACAGTCAATGAGTGGTTTTCAAATTATAGGGGCGGGGGTGCTTCCCCTGCGCCGCCACCTCGATCCACCACTTACATATAAATTGATTAATTAATTGCATTATTACTTAGATATTCGAAAACGAGATAAAAAGAAATAAAAAGAGTATATTTAGGGGAGATTTAGGATGATATGATTTCTTTTACAAATAAAAGTGAAAATATTGAGAGAGGGAAATAAAATTGAGAGGGAGAAAGTTTGAACAACGGCAATATATATATACCCATTCTGTTACATAATTATGTTACATTTACATTGTTGATTATAACGATTTCATAATATGTTGAAATTTATGTTATTGTGTGAAATATGAGAATTAATTCAAATCAAATCAAATTTAATTTATAAAGCGCCTTTTCATAAAAGATATAAAGTGCATAAACTTGAAATAACACATAAATGATACAATGAAATACAGAATGAAACAAAAGAGCATAAAAAGCAAACATTACAATATTATATCTACATAAATAATTAGAAAAGGTTAGTTTTCAGATGCTTCTTGAATGAAGTGAGATTTTGACAGTTTTTTTAGTGCCTTGGTCTTGGGCGTCACAACCGAAAAAAGGGTATATAAAGATGTTTATTTTCCAACCATATTTAACTATTTTTTAAAAATAAATGATGCATCCCTGGACTAGGCTACGTAGAGAATTATATTCATTTTATTTTCGTTTCCTCCATTTACAATACCATTGAAAAAGGCTAGGTTATCATTTTTCTAGACGAGAATAGAGAGAATAACACCAGCATATTTGATTTTATATCGTTAACATCAAAGCCAGAGTTGAAGTTGACCATGGTGTTTTTTTTTAGTATGAATAGAAGCAGAAATGGATCAGTGAAACTCAAGGGAAAGGAGTTATGAAATTCTAATTTTGTGATCGATCAAACACAAATTGGCGTTTCTGATTTCCCATGAGAGAAGCTCTCAATTTGTTCTGTCCGAGCAATTTCATAAATTTCCACTTTTCATAACTCTCAGATTAAATCAACAGAGGGCTGCAATATTACTGCATGCAAGCTCGCACGCGCACGGGAGGTCCACCTTATATACATTTTTGGAGAGTTTCTAATTTGCGTTTTATCGATTAAAAAAGTGGGTAATGTTCACTTTCTATGAAACAATTTTTCATTGATCTATTTCACTAGATTTGAGTAATTTCATGAGAACCAATGTTATATTTTAAAAAAATAAAATGTGAAAGAAATGTCTTAATTAGGCCAGTTAAATCGTTTCACTGCTACACTCAGATATAAATATGGATAAATAATTATCTCGCATTGACGACGAATGTTTCGATAACTTAATTTCTATAGCATAATTTATTATTATATGATCAATTTCAATATTACATGTTGACCTTTAAGCAGATATATTTGTTTTAAAAATCGATTTGTGATTCCTTCAGCTTGTGCTGCTTTTCAGTGTATTATGCACTAAAATTATAAATGTAAACGATGTACAATTGAAACGCATATAGTTAAGAAGAAAGCACACACTAAAAAATAAAAAAAAAATAGAATAAAAAAAAAATGACCACAAAAAGATGAGCAAGACATTGACCTAAAAAGAGCGTGATTTGAACAGCAAATGAAGGGAAATATGGGCCTAAACAAGAAGCTGCTAGAAACGTTGACAGGCTTCAATCATCGCCCGCGATACCCTTCAAAGCTGAGGAGCAAACGAGAAGGATTTGGGAAAGAATATATTCAATATCTTGGATTTGCTGTGCCGAGCGGGGAACGATGACATTTTAAACCATATTGATATAATTCCGCGTGTCCTGTGTCGCTACCGAAGACACAACTCGCGGTTGCAGGTTACACCTTCCCATGAATATATTTCGGAAATATTTCAATAATAATATCCATCCGGAATGTATCGCATGACAATTTATACTTTCATTGCTTTTATCATGTTAATGGGGGAATTCAATTTTTCAAATAGTATTACGATGGACATTCTATACAGGATAAGGGCGTGTAATCAATTAGCGCGTTAATCTTCAACTGGTTATGTATATCATAAAGAAGAAATAGATTGTCTAAAAATATAGAGGCATTCATGCATATACCGATCGAAGCGTAACCCCTCATATCCATGTAGACGGTTATGTCGATAATAAAGAATATGAGCCGTATTGAATAATGTTGTCCCCGTCCTGACTGAACTCATTAAAATTATGGCTTGAAATATAAAGGTCAAGACATGTTTTTTGAAGAAAAAATGCTTCTTTTACAATAGTGTATTACCAACAAGGTAACATTATTTTGATATAATCATATATGATGAATATATTAGTTCGGCAAAAAAATCCCACATTTCAATTCGTCCAAAAATGATATTCCTTCATAATTATCTAGCATATACAAAATGCTTTTAGACAGAGAGTCATTATATCTGTCTTTAATCAATTTTCAACAATGTTTTCTGACAAGATGACGTTGCAGTTATTGTGAGTTCAGTTGCTATGTGGGGCAATCTTGTAGCGACAGGTGTTTTTCCATGATGATACGTATAATAATTAAAACTCCAATGATTGATTGAACCTGCTGCAAAATACCTGCACGGAATTTTGATTATGATGACAGATTCAATACGTGAACACTCGTTGCATATATAAAATCAGATAACATGTATGATTTCATAATGCATTTGCATCAGAAAGATCTGACACAGTGCTTTTGTTTTCTATGATTCATACAAATGGCGGAAATATACAGGCTTATAAATACGTGTTAAACAACAAGAGATTGTACTGTGTCCATATATAATATACCACACAGGTCAAAAAAAAAAAAAAAAATCGACCCAACGTATTATATTACACACACAATATATGCATCGCTGAATGCTGATATGCATGTATACTTTTGTTACGTAACGCTGAATATGCCTATTTGTTGAGTCTTATTGAAGATCAGATTATTGTAGGTCAAAAGAAATCATTAGACGAATTTCAATGTGCTTCTTTGGTCAATAAAAATCCTTAATTCTCATGGACAAAAGGACTTGTTTCTAACCAAGAGCCAGAGTGCTTCGCGGGAAAACGGTCATAACAAACAAAAGATGTAGAAATAACACGCCATAATCAAAAGAAGACAATGTAAGGCTTATGTATGACTATGATATCCCGCTGGTTGCTGGGTAAACCAAGGCGCGAAGGATGGTTCATTTCAGATGGGCCTCATGCTTACCGTATATAATATTTCGAAGTACGGAAAATGATACATTTTCAAGGAATTTTTTTTCCATGTTAAAGTTATGATGACGTCGTCTTCAATAAAGTTGTGGATTTATGGAGTGTGTAGGCGGTGTAAAGACTATAAAAGCAAGTTATGCAGGCAATCCGGGTGTGCTGTTAAATTAGTATTATATCTGCTTGACTAGTGAAAATAATTGTGACGTCATTCTTCATATTCGATAGAAATTCAAAGAAGTTACTTGATTGTAGAAGTAAAGCCCCATAATTGCACTGATACATCCTTATTAATTTGTCGAGTTATCTCATTCCAATCCATCATTTTAGCAAAACGGTGGTCAAAACAAAACCATAACTTAAAGCACCAGTACTCGTCGTTAATTGCCCAATCAAATTTCACTCTAAAGGAGCCCCCCCTACTCCTTGTTGTTCTTTCATTACTACCCTGTTCATCCGATAGATATCACCTCTACGCTTACCAATAAGAACAAGCGATGACGTCATCACGGGGGGGGGGGGGTTGATGCAATTTTGGAAGGGGTATCATCGTATATAGAGTGTACATCATATCATGGACACTGCTAGAAACATATCCGAACATAATTATGCAATATATCATTCGATAGTTTTCCTGTGCTTGATTATGAATGTTTGGAATAAAAGACTCGCGTATTATTAATTAAAAAGAGAATACTTATGGTAATATTCACATGTCGTAGCCTTACCAATTACCAACCATGAATAATTGAATAGATAAGGACGGCTATATGTAATTTGTGGAATTCATTAATTAGAGACTGTTTTTCAGATGATCTTCTTTAATTATATCAAAAGATAATCGCATGAGCGGCGTAAGCTGTTGATTGTTGCATGTATCCATGATTGATGTAAGGGGGAGGCTAACACATGATATCGTGTCTTCAAATATTTGAAATAATAACAAGCTAATTAGACATTCTAATTTATTTATTTTTTTTTTTTTTAAATCTCAAACCTATATTTACCACGACAAAATCTCTTTTGTTGTCTTTTAATTTTGAAGTAGATATAAATATTTCCATGTAAAAAAGATTTTATGCATCTTGCATTTTTTTCAACAAATGTTATCTTGTTTGGTAAATCTTCTTCCTGTCGGAGCTTCAAAACAACATTTTCTTATCTCGCGAAGATAACAAAAATTGCAAATTGTGATTGATGGTTAAAGGTTAAACTCCCTTATCATTTATAAGCGCCAGATTACGTAACACATCAAAATTTTAATATGCCCGTATGTCGGTGGGTTAATGAGGCGTATCTTCAACGAAACAATCGAGATAGAAAATTGGATTGGTCAGAAATTGTTTCTTCACGAAGCTGTGTCAGGCACAAAGCGACCATGACATACCATTCGTTGTATCTAATATTGGTCTCTACTAATTCGGACAGCAGGCGAAAATGAATTGAATACATTCCTCGAAAAAAAATGAAGTGTCCGCAATGCGAGTGGTCAACGGAGCATGTTTCGGCCCTGAATATGACAGATAATAGCACTTGCTCAGAAAAAGACGACCGACCCGCGCGAAAGGAGTTTTGTTAAACTTTTCGACACCTAATTAGTATATCGACCAATCAGAGGGGACCATTCATACCGAAGCAACAAGCTCTATTGCATAAATCATAAATTGGTGTACATGCGCACACATGTAGGCGGATCTCCCAACACCGTGTGTGTACACATTCACCGCATACACACATACACACACCATTCCGCTATGTGTATGAATATGCGGAATACTCCAGTATATGAGATTTTACGTTTAGTATGTGATTGAATGCACCTAAGTAATCGAGCGCATTTAGGATACGAGGATCCCCAGTTCGGACTTTTTTTTCACCTAGAAAAGAATCGCAGATTTTTGACAGAAAAACCTCGTTTCACCTTGGACGCCGCTTTTTCCCGTCCATGATGTCGCGGCGAAAGCAGGCGAAACCTCAGCACATCGGAAGCGAGAGGAACCCCCTAACTTCCATTGAGAACGGTAGGTAGACTAACTTTATCTTCCATGTCAGGTAGTCCGTAGTAGTAGTCACTTGGTGGAAACGTGGTATCTGTTTGTGTTCCTCTGTGGAATTTCGAGGAACATCCGTGCCGCATCCTCCGGCGGAGGAAATAGCTTGAGCCCGATCGCTCATCTCTCTTCGCATCATCATCTCTTATGTTTTTTTTCTGTTCAATGATTTCTCCATTTCTAAAGCTCAACTTGAATCGTTCTCTTTTATCTCACAAGCTGTTAAGGATGTGAATGTATATCTGTACTTTTGTCAAAGCTTGGATGTTGATTGTGATGGGAATTGAGCGAATTGGTGACTTCTATCAGTTTTTTTTCGTGCTTTTGACAGTTGGCTGTCGGATGCGATATCCACGCCGCTCAGTCGGCACCGACGCTTCAGGAAATCCCGCTTCCGAACGGTAGCTCTTATATAGTTCAGTATGTGCATTCATTTTCCCAGAGACAAACTCCTGCGCCTTTCAAGAAATTAGAATACCCATTTTGTGCATTCTGAAAAGTATTAGTCATATCCAGAGTAGAAGAAAGAAGGAAAGAAAATACAGAGAGAGTTCAATCAGAGATTCAATATTATTGATCTGGAACTTACAAGACAAACACCATAATAACACTAAACGGTGAACTGTTTGGCTTTTGACAGCTATCATATTGTGTAGTTTTTTTTTTTTACTCTTGCTCTCCACCCGCCAGAAGTATTTGTTGACGTTATGCTAGTTTCGTGTCAATTTTGCATCCGGACACCAGTGCTCCATAAGAGAATTCACCCGGCGCTAACATGTAAGGAAACTGCTCTCGGCTTTATATTTCCCCCATGCATGACAAAAATTATGCCACAAATGATTTTTGCAGATGTTACTATTAGTTCAGCTATTGTTTTGTCAGATTTTGCCAATATTTGCTGAGGAAGTTACTTTCTTTTCCCCTGGGCATTTCATTTTGATTGTCATCTTTCGGAAGTGCACTCTCGTGTGAATATGGGTGGTTTAGAAAAAAAATATATGATACATAATTTTGTTGTTGAATAATGAATGACCTTTTAATGAGGTGATATTAATAAGTGACTGAATTAGTTTGAAACTGAATGGTTCCTTTTTAAAAAGATTTTCCTGTTTCTAATTGACATTCTGAAAATATAAGAATTTTGTAGATTGAAAAAAAAATGCTTACTTGACTAGAATTAATCAATGTCTTTTTAATTGATCTGCTCTTGATTTATCGAGATCTTATGTATACCTATTCTTATATTCATATATTTCAAACCATATTTTTTTATATGATTGTTCAAGATCTTGCATATAGGCCTTTGATCCTCTATACATCAAACATTTGATAATTATGTGTCATGGTGTTTGATCCCTGACTGCACAATAGTTGGAGTATAGATTTTAATTTGAAATGGCATATTGGCTGTCTTCTCCATTTCAGCTGTTCATATCTTCTTGTTGTGCTACAAGGTGTGCCATCTTCTTCTTAATTATGAATGTTCATGTATTACTTGCTTAAATGATTGTCCCCAGCACATACCTGCCAGTCAGTATCAGAATAAAATACTGAATACATATTTACATGATTAAAGTACAGAGAATTCTCTGATGACATTTTGATCACCTGATCTCCATGACATAGTTCTATTCTTCAAAGAGAAAGGATGTTATCTTTCTCCATATTAAGATCAATTATGTTTATTTTTGCATAAAAGGAATGTGCACTCTTTCAGTGACGATTCTATATAGTTTGAGGCATGATTTCAAGAAAGAAAATAAGCCGTCATCTCAGTGTCTTGTACATGTAAAACATGTGTTGTCAGAATCTATGGTGTGGATTTGTTTGTTTGTTTGTTTGTTTTTTGTTTTTTGAAGGCATAAAACTGTAACTTCCATGATTAATGGGTTTGGATATCATGATGCTATTGTGTTATAATTCCAAGAATTCATGAAGTAATTAGTGGAACATGGAATAAGTTCATCAGGATGGTATTAAAAAATTAATTATGAGTTCTATATACATATCCAAGAAATCACATCACACCTGGGTGATTTCTAATTGGTGCCAAATCTTTAGACGCCAATCATTCGAAGAAGACGACAGCCAGTCGTCGAAACTGTCACAAGGTAATAAACTTTCTTAGATGTGTATATAGAACTCATAATTAATTAGTGGAAGTTTGTAGAACTGGAAATAAAATGTTATGAATATTAATGTTTATACTACTAGCATGAATGAGTGGATACAAATGTGATTTAATAATACACAGTGAGTTTACTTGATAAAGTTATACCCATTTGCACCTCTAACTCAATGCCAGTTATGGAGGAAGGCTAACAAAAACCACATGACAGCTCTTTATTGAATAATATCAATGTCTGTCAAGAAAAAAGTCTTGATGTATGCAGAAATTCATCTTATTAGGCCTCACATGTAAGACTTTATAGAACTACAACGTGCATAGTATTACAATGAAAATACTTACATTTTGTTGATATTTCTAAAACAAACACATTATGGGGACTGAGACAGAGTATGCACTAGCATTAAAATTTTGAAATATGTAGTAAATATATTTTTTTTTAAATCCTCTTCATTAAGTTTGTGAAAGAATCTCACTCTTAATAACCCTCCAAATTTTTAAAGGATTAAACCACTTTTCCAAATGTACATGTATGGAAGAGATTTGTACAAATTAGAATATTCTACATTGATTTATTAGATGAAAATTTAGACAGGGATTAAATTTAATTGATAATATAGGCATGAATTTAATTTATTTTTCATTAAATGACCTTGCAACTTAAGTATGAAATATCAAGTTTAAGAGAAGAAATTAGAAACTTAACAAATGATCTAACATCATGTACAGAATGACTTTGAATTAAATGAAATTTGGGTCATAATTGTAAATCTCCAATTCCAAAGGATTTCTTTATGAAATCTTGAAACAAGTCATCCTATTTGAACCATGTTGCATATATATGAAACTATGCTATGTATACTCTATATAGGCCTAGATAAATAATAATTAATTAATCTGGTAAAGCTTGAATATAGAAATTTGATGATACTAAATAATTTATTACTTTATGATATCAGGGATGAATTTTACCATCTCTCTCATTTCTATGAAAGTCATCTATTGGGCCTCAAAATCAGCTGAATAATTAATTATTTGTATTCATATTTCAGCTGCACCCTATCTTTATTTACTCTCCGATAAAAAGAACCTAAATTGAAAAAAAAAAGAAATTGATGATATATTGTACTACCCAAGGATAGACATTACATTTACTTTAAATAGATACAGCCTAGATGTATAGCCAGGCGTGTGAAAAGGGGCAGGCTCTGGCAGCATTTCTTTTTAATTGAAAGACAGAGAGCATACAGACACTGTGAATAATTGATAAATGTTATGAATTAATATTTTAATTTCAGATGTATGCAACCATTTTAGAAAATTGACAGAATGGATGAGGGAAAGCTTGCGTCAAGGCTAAGATTCAATTAACCAACCAAAAATTAATATCCGAGATGAGCTAGACATTGAGGGATGAGTTTGAGAATGCAGCGGTGAATTTGTAAAATCCATTTCTTTTCGACCCTCACAAATGATAAATCTTTCCGTCTGGGACAGGTGTGGAAACCTAATTCATCGTTGACACCTCCTAAATTCATTTCAATTCATTTCTTTTGATTTTTCTTGTGGGGATCCCGAGATGAGGTTTTCAACGCATCCTCTGTTATCGCTTGGCCCAGCGTGTGTTAACGATGGTACAGGTGTGGGCTTCGCTTCTGTTTCGTTAAAGTAATCCACACTCACATGCAATATCTTTCTGTCAAAAAATGTCATTGGCGCTTCATTTCGTAGATAGGAATTTATTTGGCTGTCATCTTTGGTGAGGGTATGAGTAGGAGGCTGGGTAGATGAAGGGCAGACGCTCGGCCGGACGGTCGGTCGGTCGTAGTGCCTCCGCTTCCTTAGTTATTCCAGCAGACCTAATTTAGATAGCTCGGCCAAGTGAATTGGGGAGAGTAAACTGTGGAAATGCTATATGGGCATTGTTTGTGATAGGAGTATCATATTCATAATCAAATATCTACAAGCCATCTTGTCGCTTCACTTGGCTAGGCATGATCTAGTAACACAAATCATGCATCCATACGTCTTAAAAAAGGGAGAAAATAGATTGTGATGAAAAAAAAATCATGGTTTGGTGTGGTTGTTCATTTTAGTAGTCACGTTACAATGAAGCACATCTGCTGTGTGGCTATTTACTTTGGATGTAGAGCTCGCTGGGTCCAGGTCGTGTCGCGTTCCCATACTCCATAAACACCCAGATTGTATTTTGATCCGAATTCATAATCATTGCGCCAAGTTTGTATTGTGTGGGTTCTTTGTGTCTGCAAAGTCAAGAGGTCCACCAAGCTGAAATATGAGATAATGGTAATGTAACTTTAGTCCTTTTTCACCTCAAAAACCATTTTCAGGACTTTTGAATAAACAGAAATTTTACCTGGCAAGTCGATAACATAAGATTGCACTTATAAATATTATTTTTAGAACTGCATTTTGTTTTTCTATAGGCCAGCATAGTTACATTTTTTCCCCAAATGACAGAATTTCTAGGTCTCCACAATTCAACCTTCTCTTTCCAATTCTTGTCTTGAGGTAGAAGAAATGAAAAGGCATGATGGAGAAATACCTTACAAGTTTTGTTGAAATACAACCCATCCATCTAAATTCATATCATTTTCTGGCTCCACTGCATATTTCCTTGTTTAAAAACTTACTTTTGTCACACCAAGCAAGCCTAAATGTCGGCCATTAATTAAGCTGACATTAATTGACTGCACTTGGCATGGTTGCCTAGATATGACACAAAATCCCAAATACCATTTATCAATGATCAGCCCATAAAATCATAGAGCTCTCCTTTTTTCTGTCTTAAGTTAGGGTATCTTCCATCTTGGTTCCAGGCAAGGTGGTGCCATAAAACTCATCTCGTGTCTATTTCCAAACATAGATGATGCATTGATGGCCATTTGTTGCAAGTAAGAAGTAAACAGCGGAGATATTCTCATATAAGAAGAGACACTGCCGATGAGGGGAGCACTTAAGAAATTTAAGCAGAAATCTTGAGACTCGTAAAAGAGGACACAGTCCCTCACTGTGTAAGGGCATCCATCAATGACAACCTACAAATAAAAATATCAAACAAGTGCATTTCTTTTCCATTTTGATGAGAACAAGCATGATTTTTTGTTTTTTGGTGGGAGGTGTGTGTGTGGGGGTCTCTCTTGCTCTCTCTCATTTCTCACTCTCTCTTGTATCTGTGTTCAGTTCTGATTCAATCTTCGTTTTTACGACATGATCCATCCCGCTGAGCGCTAGTGGCATTACGACTGATTGCCACGCGCATGTCTTGTGCTCATGAATGCCCATTAAAAGTGGAGAGGTAGGGCGAATATTCTTCAGCATACATCTTCTCTTATCGGCTGGATGTTTGTTCAGATTTGAGGGGCTGTATCGGCAAACTAAGAGCCTTGATTGATAAGATATGCCTTAAAACCTTCTGAACAATTACCGTTTGATCCTTCTTGGACTTGTCGTTGGCCATAATCATCCCCCTCTCGGTCTCAGAAGAAAAAAAAATCAGAATCCTAGCATTTTCAGCTCTTCAGTTGACTTTGTCTCCTTTTAATTTGCAGAAAATAGCTGTCAGTTGAGAGGTGGTGAAGTTAACTAGAAGATTTCTGACTCTGCTGAAATATGTTGGGGGCATTGCGTCCATCCTTTAGGATCCACAGAGATTGGCAGCACCGTTGCTGCACAAATCTTTGATAACAACCACCGATTACGGCACGGGCCTATCACTACAAGTCTAGAATTCCAAAGAAAAATAAAACCTACTCTCCCTGGATCAGTGCAGTGTATCTGACAAATGAAAATTGCCCTGAGGGCTTCCATATTCAATATTTTCCCTAGAATTTAAGTTTAATTTGGGAGAGATATTTCAACACAAAAAGGAAAACAAACATGGCTATTGTGAGAACAAACCGTCAAACTTGTTTCTCCCAAAAGTGCAACAGGCATGTGTTAGAAACAAAAGGCTGACCTTTTTTTTTTCTTCTACTCATAATCAAAATTCCTTGCAAGTCCTTCAAGGATAGTAAATTTTAAAAGAAATACTAGACTAAGATAATTGTCTGCCTGTCAATCCAATGTCGTAATATTTTTTTTAGATATTGTAAAAGACCGTGCTTGTAAACCAGTTTATTCTCGCTTTCCCTTACATAATTATAGGAAGTTCACTATTAAAGTCTTCATTTCATATCTCCACCCTTCCTTTCTGTTACCATTATGAAAGATTTGACTGATTGCTAATACAGTATTAGCAAACGTTCAAATCTTTCATAATGGTAACAGATTTTATCATGAAGATTGTATCTTGAAACTGTCAGAATTCAAGGTTTTCAGGCCAAAATGTTGTAAGTTCATCATTTTGGCAATCAATTTTTTATGCTTTCAATCCTATACTACAAGGAGGAGATCAACTTAATTTTTAGCAAATACAAATTAAACTATATGGCTGTGAGATACATTTGCTGCTTGAAAGACAAATTATGATAAAATAAATTCCCTTACTGTCCAGAATGTCGCAATTAGAGTGCTATTGCAGAACTCTGGAAAAATATATTTTCTGGGGAAAAAAGTTAATTTAGAAATGGGTTGATTAATGATGCAATATTAAGTCATTCCATCCAATCTAGTCTGTTTGGAGAAAAAAAAAATCTGATCTGCCTTCTTATTTGATAAGTTATGTGAAATTCCCTTAGTAGGTTGGTATTTGATGGTATGCATGTAAGTGATTCCATTGACCAAGAGAAAAGTGTTTGGAGAAAAGAAAAGTCCATCTCATTTTGAAATTATCCATGCCTCCAGTCATTTTTCATGATATCAAGAAAGAGAAATCGATTGTGTTTTTGAAATTTGATAGATTAAAGATTTTCCAATGAGAAACCTGATACCACATGACTGATTGAGAATGGTGGGAGTTTATCCTTTTTGTAAATAAGAGCTTATTCCTGAATCATATCTCAGTTATCAAGACATTCTTCAATGCTTCTACTTGCTACACTGTAGATAATGCATCTTAATTTTTCCTTCCCACTGCCCCATGCACATAATCCCAATGCTAACAATTTATATTTTTTTGCTGAAGCCATACACGAAATAGCATAGGAGGGATTAAGGGACTTTAGGCCACTTAAATCCCTGATAATTGTATGGATTTTGTGACACAGTTTTTGAATTGTAATTGACATATGCTGCGCCAGTTCCAGGCGCAGTATTCACACCTGTTGCTAGTGTCAAGTTTTGCCGCTTCGGCAGAATACAAATTAAAATCCCATTTGTCATCTATAGGTTGGTTTGGAAAGAAGAAGGGAGAAATTGTTCTTATCAAAACAATCCAATGCGATGCCCCCTCGAGTGTGCAAACAGAAAGAGAAAAGAAAGTGAAGAAAATCATGATTATTTGGCAAGAAATATGCCTGGCAGGAAGGGGCACATGTTCTCTTTCTACTCCTTGGCATATTTTCATCATATCATTTGTCTAGTGCATTCACTCGTATTGTGAACTTGTAAAAGGATGAATCAATAAATTGTTACATAACCACTATTGACACTTTGTATTGTCTTCTAGTTAAACGCATTTTCATATTGTTGATTGTTCCAATACATTAATCTTATACAACTGTATATGTGAATTCCTTTTGTAAAAGGCAAAATTTATGCAACCCTCGCCGTCGCATGTTCTTGTATTCTACAAAGAAAGACTGAATTTGCATACTCTGTATTAAACAGGATACTATTATTAAGCTGGTTAGGATTTCAAAAGAGATTACAAATTAATAATGCTAATATTGTATGAAAATTACAACAAATTCAGCTTATTTCATTTTTATACTATTAGCTAAATTGATGGAGATATACATGACTCATACCAATATTTCTTTTCATTACAATTATCAATTGAGAGAATTAAATGTAACTAATTAATTTGAGTTAATTTCTGTTAGTCCTTTTCATAATTGGATTTGATCCCAATAAGCATGTACCTCATGCACTTTACAGTGTACCGTCATCTATCATTAGCTAGCCAATATTAGTTGTTTTTTTCCTTTCGGTAAACACACGTCAATTTTGTAAATATCCAATTGCCGATGACAACATTTCAGGAATGTTTCTCCTATTCTCTGAGAGGAAAACCATTTTCCAGATCCCCTTAATCGATCTAGATGGAATTAACAGTCCAAGTCACTTCATATTTCTTCGTCTCCACATCATTTTTTCTGTCGTGCGTCGTTTGTCACGGCTCGGCTTCTTCTTCTAGTGTCAAAAAGGAATCGTAACCTGTGTATGTTGAACTATTGCATTCCATCGCGAAAAATGCCCAGACCAGACAAACATTTGTGAAATTCATTTTGGCATGTAATTATGATTCTATATTCAGTTATGATGTATTTAACAGGTAGTTTGTTGAATTCAGACATCTGTCTTTGTGTTTTGAATAGTGCAATGATATTGCACAATTATAATTAATGGTCAATTTAGTGATTGAGAGATCTGCCTCTGATAGCTATATAGAACATAATTTCAAGAAGTAAGTTCTCAAATCGGTAATTACAGAGTTCTCAAAAGGTCAATTAATACATCTGTTTTCTGGTTAACACTGTATATTTTTTATCATGTGGAAACGTCTTGATTAAATGTACAGAGTCAGGTGGATACATTTTGGAAATTTTGTGAGAGGGAGAGATATTCATGAAATGACATCAGATTGTGAGGTAATTTTCAGAACAACAATTTGTCATTGAAAATTCTCTTTATTTATGATTCAAATTGGCAACAATCTGTAAGATGATTGGCGAATGACGTTTATTACACATCACTAGGCAGATGCAGTAGCAAGCGCCTTAGGTGTAAATTTCATCATGAATTGCAAAATTCTCCTTATGTTTCAGGGATACAATTATTACATTATTTTTCTCCAATGATTTTTGCGTTAAACGTAGTGATCTCATTTTAAATTTTCACAGCGCGATTATCATTTTGTATCAGATTAGCACGTAGAAGACAGGCATACGCTTGAGTGCCGCGTTGAAAGAGAAGAAAACCCCTCAAACTCCCATCTGAAAATGTATCAATAATTAGATTTCAGAATGGTTAAGCGGAATAAATTTGGTTTTATTTGTCAATCACACTCTCAGTGACACTTAGGGTTCAGCGTGGAAGGGTTTGGAGTAGGTATTTGTCATAATTTGGGGGGAAAGCTTGCAAAAGAAAAAGGGCTATCGCTGACAGGACCTCCTCGATATTTAAGCGGAGGAAACATATTTAGTGCTCTAGATATTACTGGGCATCGCGACATGCAGATGAAATTGATAAGGCATGATATGGTTCCTAATTAGGTTAAAGATGTAATTGGAGAAGAGTGATATGTGCGTTCACTCCTAGGCTTTTATGCTAGCGCTAAGAGAGCTAACTTCTTAATCAGTTATTGCCTCAAGCTCATATTTCCATGGCTCTATTAATTAATCAAGAAAAATCTGGGGTCACAACTGTGGCTTGTACTACATGTTCTTAGGGAACGTGCTTGAAAGGCTTGAAGAATGATGCAATTGATTTATTGTCAATATTAGAGGTCACTTGTTAACTGTGGCATACTTAACTCCTTGCATTTGTCATGATTAGTTGGTATCCATTAAAGTGAGTGTAATTGTGATTTGAAACACTATTTTAAGCTCTTGATGTACATGTACATGTAGAAATAATCATAACAATTTATCATGCATTAGCTAAGTAATACAATTGTAAGCTATGAATATTGATCCCAATTCACTTAATAATAAAAGTTTTAAGAGGTAGATTTTGCATCCCTCTAAAGCAATGTTGAACTATAGGCCTAGTACAATGTATATAAATCTATTTGATATTCAAAAACTTGGGTTCCTTTTCTACAATTCTCATGTTGGATACATTTTATTCGTTGGTCATGTTTTGTGCAATATCATCTTTATTGGGATTTAATACACCTCGTTGCTTTATCCTCAGGCAAGGTCTGCCTTGAGATTTTCTCAAGTGTGGAAAATATTCAATACGAAAAGACTAACAAGGTACAATGTAGTTTTGGATACCATTACATACAAATCTGAAGATCACAGTTGTGTAACTGTAAGGTGTTTGTTGCAATTGTATTCCTTACACATGTCTCTCTTTCAAATATAACAAAATAATTTTCATGTGGGTTAGCAGCTGCTTGCATCTTGTTTGAGTGATGATGAGAGATAGAAGATGATATTGTTTAGACAGATGTCTTTCCTCTGCTCTCGCTGTGTAGGCCCATTTCCTGGACTCCCTCTTGCCGCTCTGGATCCCCGTCGCATCCACTGAGCAAAAGTGGCTGTTTCCCAGAAAATATTGACGCTCTTTGATTGGGATTTGATTAAAAAGTTGTGATGAAACTTGGCAAGATAGTAGCATTATGATTTTTTGTTAGTTCTCCTCTTTCGTGTCCCCTTCTTGTTTCGTATCATCATGTGAGGCGGGAGGATGTTGTATGTGATAGGTTGTTTGGGGTGTGGAAATGTCGAGGTATTGGAAACTCGACTGTGAATACATATTGTATTCTATGTGCCAAGGATGTAGGCCCATGCACTGACATCTGTGTTATTTAAATCTGTTTTCTATTTTTCTGGCACATCATTTCTTTCTCTTGTCAAGATATCTACCCACAGTCCAATTTAGGGGAATGCTATACACTTGAAAGTATTGGGACTTAGAGAGAGGTGGCCATTCTGAGGCATGATCAAAGAATAGTGTAGGCTATTACTCTGTAGATCTTTGTTAAAGAAAGTAATGTTACAGACAAGGTGTTTCTTAATTTGAAGCAAGTCCTTTGTGGCTTCCATGGGCTATCCTGTCAAGGTACTTTACTTATCCCCTGTTGTCATTGCAACATTGTTGCTCTATTTTATTCCTGACAAATAAAATCAAATAAAAACAAAATCACACTTCTTAATAGAGGTAGTATGTGTCCTATTTATATTTCCACTTATCATGCAAGTAGCAAACTAGCAATAACAGTGAATTACACAAGTATGCCATGCATGCAATACTGTACTTAGCTCTTAAGTTCTAGACTAATCCCTAAAATTATGCAACAACAGTTCAAGTGGTACAAAATTAAGACGACATCCTGCATAGTTTTCATAAAGAATTGACTAACAATAGAAGGATTAATTTACTTTAAAACTCTCCAGAAACAAGTCTCCCCCCAAATTCTTTAAAAGCTGCATCAGAGAAGAAACGTAAAGAGGCTACAATATATGGGCCTTCAATTTGAAGATGGGACAAAAGAAATTCCAAGGAATTTTTGTCATAAACAAGATCATCATCGTCATAATGGCCATGACAGATCTTTGATGCGGTGGACATTATATTGATCTGATTTTACTTTACCTCTATACTTTCTTAAGTTCGCTCAGGCTTGAAGTCATAAAGAAGTTATTCCACATCCCATATATGTGTGGGACACTCCTTGTATGCCCTGAACTCTTCCATATATAATACTTTGTCCAAGAAGGGGGTGTGGTCCTTCCATATCCCAACTTATTCTTATTTGATCCATAAGAGCAATATCTGTATATAATCAGGGGCTTACAATAAACATTTACCACAATGATCTTTTGAGGTATCATAGGAAATATATCAGAAACGAAATGGTAATGTTTAGTGCCTGTAGTGCATTAACTCTGAATCAAAGTATATGACTTAATATATACCTTTCTTGCTCTTACAAATATATAGTTTGGCTCGACTTGTTAAGACTGCCATGAAATATTTATAAGGTTGAAAGGGACAAGGCTTCAAAACATTATTTCTTTGATTTTTAATTCTTAATTCTCTGAGACTTTTGGGAAGATACTCGAGTCTGGCTTGATATGTTTCATTCATCAAGTGAAATTATTTATTTAGCAAAATGTCAGCTTTAACTCCAAATATTGATTGTTGGTTCTCAGTTTTCTCTGACCCATTTCCCCATGTCATCCATTTTTAAGGATCACAGTGGACCCAGGACTTCCCCTGTCTCTCCTACTTTGATAATAATGGGGTCTTCTTTACCCCCATTCCTTCTGCCCTGGAGGCGCAGTGGGATTGGGGGGCGCGGGGGGGGGGGGTTTCTGCGCTCATCTTTTTTTTTTTTTTTTTTTTTTTTTTTTCCAAAAACAAACCCCAACATTTGCACCTGACCCAAAATATTAATATTGAACAGACCAGTTATTATTCAAATTTTATGCAAACTTCTTCCTGGCGACATAGTAACAAGTTATTCAAACAACCTGTAATAAAAAAATGAACTACAATACATGGAATCCAGTTTGCATACATTAGTTGTTGCTATGTCAGGCAAGCCTCTGGCAAGCTTGCAGGTTGTCAAGAACAACCTTTGTTAAAAAAAAGTATGCATAAAATTTGAATATGTTTGTAAACTGGTCTATTTAATAGGGTTTATTCTTCTGTATCACTATCCAAACTTTCAATGATTTGAATCACCAATTTCTTTTGATTTTGATATACGGGATAATACAGAGATTAAATTTCTGTCTGCCTATGAGGGTGGAGTATGGGCAGTTTGGTAGTTTTTAAAGAAGGGAGTATACCAAGAAAGCTACTTGAAATACTTTGGACATGAAGGCCTGAGTACTGTGTACCTGTTAAAGAGAAGAAAAAAAGTTTACATATTATTTGCTTTGGGTAGAAAATCAATAAATTGTATCTTAAGAAATAGGATCAATATCTGGCACACTCTGTATGATATTATTCTTCCTATAGGCCTACATGTATGAATCTATACATGACATCTCTGTAGCTGTGTATATGGTCACTAACTTCAATGCATTTCTTGTGCTTGTTTATGAAAAGAAAATTCACAAGATTAAAGATGTCTGCCAAGATTGGTCAATAACAAAGAAAGATGGGTTTATTTTATAAGTCCTGCATGGCCTATTCATTCTCCTCTCCTTCATGAATATCCAGTCATGGATGACCACTATTGGTCTTCCATCATAAAAGATGGACAAAAAAAACACTGACCATTCAAATATTCACTATCTAAAGGATTCAAGCAAACATCACATTATGCAAATTGCGATGGAATTTTTCTATTGACACGCATACGTCAATACAGCCCCAATAAGGGGCCATGAGCGCAATTCATGTGTGTATTAAAGTTTTTCTTTCCATACTTGGCTGACCATCTTATAAGCCTCAAACAATAGTTGGCTCCTAACAAAAGATGATGACATATCAAAGCTATTATATAATGCACTCTGCACCCACATCCTTTAGTCCAGTGTTTTCCTTACTGCTTTTATCCCCCTAGAGACAATAACTCTTCTCTTAAAATCATCCCTTGACTTTTCTCCAAAACCAACCATTCTTGAACTTTTATTATCCCTTAAATTGTCTGGAAGGGAAGACAAAAGAAGGATTAAACTTCCTCAATACACATTCCATAAGTTAATATGCCCCTTCCATGTTTTCTGGAATCCTCCTCTATGCCTAAAATCTGTGATTAATCAGCTTATCTAATATGAATAGGGTCCAACTTGGTGAAGTCTTGATCTATTGTATATATTTTTTTAGATCACAAAGGTAGAATTTATACTCCTTATGTATGTACATGTAGGTTATCCACCCTTTATGTCAACTTTATGCTTTTCTATACATTAATTTGACTGGCTACATCTCTATACGTTCACATACAATATCAAACATTTTTGTTCATGTATTTTTTGGCCCTAGATGTTAAGTATGATTTTGTTATGACATACTTGTATTTTTGTCCCCAACATTATTCATCACCGTACCCTCCTCCAATACTCGATGAATTATATTTCTTTGGTGTAAATGTTAAAAATGAATTGTGTGCTGAGTGAGAGCCAGAAGGGAGCTACATAAATTGGAATGAATTAGTGCCCTTATGCACCTCAACATATAACATAATGACATAATGAGCCAGAAGACGGGCTGTTTATTGAATATTTCGAGTTATGACATACGAGCTGACCATCGTAAATTGACATGCTGCCCAGCAACGCCTGACCAGTTGGTCAACATTCATTTTGTGTAAATTACAATCTTACATAACTTTATGACAAGCTTGGGCATGAAATGGACCTTGTGCATATGTTTTATCACTCTTTATTCCCTTTGTTTCCTGCTTATACCGCTTTATATAGATATAATCCTTCCAAACCATATATCATACTGCTTGGCAAGCAGTTTTGATTACCACCAGGCCAAGACTGATATGACATATCATATTGTTATGTTTATAAATCAATGGTATTTGAATGGAAGAATGATATGAATTGTTTCATGGAGTAATATCACAACTATTTCTTTGTCTCTAAGACCACAATATTCAGAAAGTTCAATCGGTGGACAGGAAAACATTGATTTTATTACTTTTCTCTGTTTCTGTTACTTTTCTGTGACTAAGTTGAACGAGGTTAAAATCATTGGGAGGTATTGTATTTTTGTCTGGCAGGGCTAATAGTTTCCCACGTTTGACAAACCAAAATAACTATTGTTTTAATCTTTTGAACCTCTTCTATTTATTCAAATGTTAGAACAAATGACATTGAAAATATATAGAGTTCAACTTGTTTGATTATATCTTTGAAAGGGGATTCAATTGTTTATTTATGTTTTGAATCTTGATTACACCACTCGTATGAAAACAGAGATGACACATTACATACACAAATGCATTCTCATGATATATTGATATCATAAATTCATCTCAGCGATTCATTTAACACCTTGGCCCAGCGTCTGAGCAAATTGATTATGAATGGAAATATCCCCATTTATTCCTTAGCACAGCAAATCGTGTCAAATATAGCAGTCAATCGAAGTACTGCCTCGGGGGCAAAAAGGAATATCCATAATTCTGCGGTATGATTCAGTGACAGAACGAAACGTGATTGTACCCGCCGGCAATACAAGAGAGGCAGGCTCATCGAGTTAAGGTCTGATTGCCACCAACCTATCCAAATCAACTCCTCCCGTTATCTTCGTCAAAATCTGATTTCCCCGATATTGGTCGTTATGATGCTTGAGCGCTTCTCCCTGTCTGTCAATTTTTCTATCAGCATCGGTTGACAAATTGCATGCTATAAAAACAGAAAGGGCAGTAGGGGGTAGCTGTGTAGATGGTCATTTTCATCTAGTGGCAGGGTGTGAATTAGAATGTTTATCTGGACAGTCGGATCACTTTGAATAATTAAATAGAATATGCAACTAACTAGAACTGTACAATATGTGAGGCAGTCCTCTCCCTCTTTTGTTTCAAAATTTGTTACAAGCAGAGCGCTACATGCATTAACTATCCGTTGCTTCTTCCATGGTGCTATTCTGTCGAAACGCGAAGGAAAATTGAAATGTGCATTCAGTGAAAAGTGTCGCTGTGAAAACAAATTAGCGTAGTGAGGTGGTGCAGAGGGGAGGGCGAACAGAAATAACGATATGAAACAGCGCCTCCCCAAAATTATTCAATATGCGCGCCCTGCGGTCATTTTCATATGGCTGATCGATACAGGTGGGTGATCAGGGAAGCTTAAAGGAATTGTTAGTATGGCACTGGGCGCCATTGATTTCCCTCCACACGTCCATCTCGCGCTCGGGTGCGACACCGAGCGTAAAAATGAGTGCCACTCATCTTAATCGACAGTGCAGCGATATGCATGTTTTAGCTCCTCTCATTTGCTTAGCACCTTTCCCCCATATTTGGGATCTGTACCGTCGCCTAGAAATAATAGAGGAAATTCTTGGATGAGCAAGAAAGTGCAGGATAGGTTCACCTTACGTTCTACCTACCTGCCTACCTTTCTCTCACCCCCCTCCCTGTTGAATCGTCTATCTCAAGCATACTCCAATTCTTCGTCAATCTGTTACCAACCTCCAATATTTGCGGCACTCTCGTTGGGTGCAGGTGTGCCAGATATTATCTCTCGCACTTGAGATATGATGCCCCGGGTTAGTTGGTTTTTCCCCTCATTCCCAATATACCGGTCTCGTCTTCTTCTTTCTATCTATTCCTTTGGCATCATTCGGGACACGCGTGGCATACTGCATTGATTTGTGCTAGGCGGTAAAATTTTGGGGTCGCGAGTTTGCAAGCAATGTCCTATTTCTGAGTAGTGCCCTGTCTGTTTTGTAGAATGAGATAGTCTGCACTTTTGTATTTATTTTTTCTTTCGTCACTTGACAAGTTTCCTTAGTGAATACAGTGAGGTTGGATACATACCGGTATGTGCATGTACACCCCTTTCTCAGTTATTTAACTTAAGCATTTATTGTCATCATTCATTATCATTTTTAATACATTACATAATGAAAAGATAAAGCCTAATTTGCATAGACTTGTTTAGATGAATGAAGATATCAGTGACAAAAAAAAATTCCTTTTTTGATCAAGAAAGATCAAACAAGTTGGCCTGTAGCACGCCTCAAGAAAATTGTGATTTGTACAGTATTCCTCTGCCTCAAAAACCAGTTCTCTGTCCTCTTTTCCTGTCCAAAGCCTTGCCCCACAAATACAATTCTATGTAGGGTGCTTGCATGAGGAAATGATGGCGTGTTGGCATATTGGGATAAAGGGGACCACTTCACCTACAAATCATTTGCAAAATTTGTAATTTCCCGCTCAAAGTGGGGCGAGTGACTTTTCATTTAGGTGGGCGAGGTGCAGAGCGTCAAGTTTAGATCAAACTTAATCAACACTTAGTATTAACTTAGAGCCCAATCTCAAGTGTTGGACTAACATTCAAGCCCAAATTATCTCTGCATCTGTTAGGCTACTTTTCCTTTGCTTGAACAAGTCACTCTGTTAACCATGCTCCAGTCAATTGCTGATGGAATATTGACTTTCCTCCTTGCTTGTCCTCAACAAAACTTGGTAGAAGTTCATTGTTCCTTCTGGGGGGGGGCACTTCAGAGAATGCACTTCTTTTGGGGAGGTCTTCATGGTTCCTTCGGGGGGGGCACTCCAGAGAATGCACTTCTTTTGGGAGGTCTTCATGGTTCCTTCTGGGGGGGGGGGCACTCCAGAGAATGCACTTCTTTTGGGGAGGTCTTCATGTTCCTTCGGGGGGGGGGGGGGGCACTCCAGAGAATGCACTTCTTTTGGGGAGGTCTTCATGGTGCCACTTTGTTCCCAATATCTTATTCTTAGAGTTACATAAGCAATAGTTCCTCCAGATAATTTGGTTTCACCTGTTTTAATCAATAAATGTATCATATGTGCAAATGATTGCTATGGATGATATCATTTATAATTCCATAGAACTGTACTTGCATTTATCAACTGTTCGATTGTCTTTTCATTGCTTGTTAGTATTCACAGCAATTACACTTCATCGCACTTCTTGCATTTTCAGGCCAGAACAAAATTATATATCCATTTCGACAGCATTCACGAAATGCCATTTGACTTGTTGAAATAAATGTCCTTGCCAAATGAGAAGTCTTTGAAAGTATTTAGAGGGAAACCCGCAAAGTGTCAATGCTCGGCTCTCAGTAGTCCAATTTCCACTTTTCGTTTTTAGTCAAAGGATTGATAGCTATAGCTCTTCCCCAATCCATTTGTGGTGCCCCACCCCTGGGGAGCCCATCTCACAAATGTGGGCTGTCTCTAACTGACAGATGATGCGCAAATTGATGTCCATGATACCACCCTTATCACCATTCTTGCGCATCGTTCTTTGAGTGCTTGCGCTACTCTCCCCCTAGCTTGACTAAAAAATGAAGTTTTTTTCCTCTTTTTACCCTCCTTTTCTTAAGTTCCCTTTTTGCGGCATGATACACCTGGGAGTTGAGTCAATATCTTACTTGATATACATCCCTTTACTGTTTAAGGAGAGGGTAGGGGCAAATGGGATCATTAGAAATGAGAAGAGATGAATTCTAGTCCTTTCATAAACATACAAGATACAACATAGTTTATTTAGTCTAATGTTATGGAAATTTGCTTTCATCAGCATCAAAGAAGCGTCTAAATGCCTGAATTACAGACTATTATAGGTTTTAATTTCGATTGAAATTAACAGTAATGCTACATGTGCAATTTGTGTTACAAGAGTATTACAAACAAGAGGTGATTTTTGTAAAAAAAAAATTTAAAAGCCTGAAATAGCAGACTAATACTGCCCTTTGAAGGCAACTTAGAAACAAAATGTTACCAACATGCACATTAAAATGATACAAAAATATTTGTTGTTGACAGTTTCATGTCTGTTTGTTAAAAATTTCAAGGCCCCAAACAATATGGTCACCAATGATCAATGTATAAAGAAACATAATTGTAATGAATGATGCAGGACTATTCTTATGAAAACATCGTATCTATAAGGAGACAGTTGCATGTAAAATGATTTGGCCTGAAACTAAACTGGCATTCTGGGATATTAAAAGGTGAATTAAATTTCCCCATTGTTTTTTTTTTAGAAAGATATGAATGCCTCATGCTATTGAGGTCATAGTAAATAGGTTCAGCTCAGTTATTAGAGCAACAAATCAATTATAATTTTTCTATCAATCTGAATTTTGCATTTACAACAATGTAAAAAAATAAAATTGCTAGGGCCCGAAAATTAATTCTGTTTACAAGTTTGTTACAATTGGCATTCATAACATGGAGGCACTAAGCTAAAAGTGACTTCTTTTGGGGAATATGGAGACTGATTTTTTCATAATAAAACATTATTTTGAGGATGAGGAGTCCTGGGAATTTTAGGATACTTGATTCAAGTGCAGCCAACACAACCACTGAATTCTAATACGCCCATCGGAAACAACATGCGACATCAAGAGTGTGACTTTATGCTTTGTCTAAGATATTTTTTTGTTCATCCCTTTATATTCACTTGCTTTTCTCCTCTCTCTCTCTCTCTCTCTCTCTCTCTTATTATTTCATTTTGGGGAATAATCCTGTTCAGATATTATACCATTTTGTGATTATGGTTAGGGTTAAGATATTTTTTGTTCATTGCTTTATATTCTCTTGCCATTCCACTCTCTCTCTCTCTTTTATCATTTCATTTGGGGGAAATCCCCATTAGATATTATTAGACTATTTTGTGATTACGTCCTCTCATTGTTTTTAGGGTTTGACTCTGTTCACTGTCTCAAGTACTATGTCTACCCCCCTCTCTCTCTCTCGCTCTCTCTCTCTGTCTAGCTCTATACATGTATCTGTTAATGTTTCTTTACCTCCTCCCACCTCTATTACTCTAAACAAATTTGTATTTCCTTATGCATTTCATGGACTTGAGCATAATAGCAACCGTTCTGGACATTTAACTTAATTGGAGAAAATGAAAAAAATGATATATAAAAATGATAGACTTTTTAATTCACTTTCTATAGGTCAAATCATTTTCTGGAAAGAGTGCCAGGTTTTGTCCTAGATAATGACTTTACTTCCAAAAAAGGACATCTCTTGTCTTGCCAGCTAATCAAGTCCATTTCCTTTTGATCATACTTCCTGCAAAAAAATGTTATGTAATAGTTTGTTGAATAAACAATATGCAAAATTCTATACTTCTGGCGAGGGCAGGAGTTGATTGTTTGGGGTGTTATGGAACAAGGAACATGTCCGTGTTGTTTCCTGAATGAGGAAATAAAATTGCTTTTTATTACGACAGCGAAGTAATTACCACGCAGCAGCTTGCATGCTGGACCATAGGTGTTAATGAAATAGGGTGATGAATCAAGATTTTCATATTGCATTCTTTAATTAATGTTGATATATTGCTTCATAATATATGATTTTTTCTTTGTTGGGGTTCACAGTTTGACTGGCTCATTAGAGTCTTGGTGCTAATGAAGAATAGATTATATTTTCATATTCTTGCTTTTCTTTTGATTGTCGTAGATAGAGTGGGGAAAGGGTGATGACAATGGGAATTTCATTGTCTCTAGCTCTTACTCCTGGTAGCAAATTTATTAAAGTTTATCAGTGCTCTAATAATTATATTGAAGTTAGCATTCACACCCTGTATTTAAGAAGATAATAAGTGGAAAATTTTTAAGGGATAGGAATGGTAGGTGATTTATATTCATATATACAAATCCTTTCAGTTTGAAACTGAGTGATTTGTTTGTTTTTTTTTCATTTTAGATTTAACCTGTGTGGATGGAAATATCCAAGCATCTGTTTCTCCCCCCCCCCCCCCCAAAAAAAAAAAAAAATCCATAAAGGAATTTGAAGAGAAGTCAACACATGAGAATCATGGGGGAAGAAGAGTAATTCCTTTTTGATGAAGTCAATGTGATTCAGCGATAAGAAGAAGAAAAAAAAAACTGCAAAATTCTATGAAGGGAATAACAATCCCATCATGATAGTTGGATTGGCATTGCTTTCAAAATCTTGGATTTCCTTGGTTACCTGTTGCACTATTGATGAGTTCTCATATCATGAGATTCATCATCCAATACAGGTCTCATCTCAAACTATTTCTTGATTTCATCCTCCTAAATGTGGCTGGGGAGAGATGAAAAATAATGACCTTCTGATAAATTGATGAAATATTCGGTCTGGAAGTGGAAATATCCAGCAAAGAAAATTGGGATAAAGTTTTTTTTTTGTTAGTGAGCCGGCCGTAGCATCAGCATCGTGGGTGATTCATAGGGCAGAGTAGAAGCATCACGAGGAATGAATTTTATTGCGAAAAAATTGACGAGCTCCCCGAGGAGGCTCCGGCGTAATTGGCGCATCATCACGGCCGTCTAATCTCGCTCCGACACGTTGGGCGGACGGTGATGGCAAGCGAGTATTGGATTTGTTTCATGGCGTGTGGCTCTTAAATGCAGATAAATATTTGCGGCGCTGTTATAATAGAGATATTACAAAGGCAGCCCGCCGCCGATGGACGAGCAGGCTGGCGAAGAGCGATGAACTTGCTCAAGTGTTGTGGTTAAGAGGGAGGTTTGGGATATTGTTCTCTTGTCATTATGTCTGGGTGTTGCCTTATTGCCTTCAGGTGAAATGCGACAAATCATTTCAGTATTGGTGTACTAGTTTTCCTTCGACATCAACAATGTAGCATTGGCCGGGCAAAGGGGGAAATCTAGGATAATTTACCTAAGGTTTTAAAGAAAGTGGGATGATAAAATTGTCTCAAATTGTTCAGTTGTAAGCTTAATTGTGTACAATTGAGTTTCAAAATGAATGCTTTTATTGAGATATCAGCAATCACTGTATCTCCAATTTGTTTCTTATAGAAATTAGATCCGCAAGCGAGTATTTCATCAAATGAAAATGACCAGACTTTTAGTCTGATTTTGCCTGATTAAATGAACCTTGAGAAGTCTGTAAGTCCTACTTCCATAAAAGGTATTTTCACTGTGAGTGTGTCGTAATGACGTGAAATTGATATAAAACCGTGCAGGCTTTCATTAGACTCACCCCTTCTCTACCATTTTGTTAAAGGAGAAAGAAAGATTGTAAATGATGGAAGCAGTTGGGCAATTCCACATGAGAGAAAAGTCCACTTTCTATCACACTTTTAGCCATAACAGTTATGTTGATGGCTCTTAATATTAAATCCTTCGTAGGAAGGAAGCTGAAACAATAGGGTATTCATTAATATCAATCAGTTCTGGTATGACATATGTTTTGATGTAAAAAAATCCATTTAAAATTGAAAATTAGCACTTTTCTCTGGTAATTCCGTTACCGGGGACTTTTCCTACAATATTATGACAGTCGACTGGTACATTCTGGAATTAATGGGTTCACATGAAAGAATGAGCAAAGCTACAAATTATAAAAGTGTAAAAAGTTAGACAGGGTGCGCAATTACTACAGAAACTCCGAAAATGTTGGTAACGGAATTACATGGGCCATATGGAATTGCCCAGTTGGAATATGACTGAGAATTATTTGCAGAAGGATGTCTTTTATTAATTTGGGGGATATTTTTTCAAGAAATTGCCAGATATATTCTGTTCCAGATATGCTAATCTATAATGAGGATTTAATCTCTGTGTATAGGCTTTCATGTAAGTGACCACTTGTGGCTATTTCACAAAACGTTTCTACCTCATCTATCCTTGAGGCCTCATTCATTTGCATTTTAGGAGAAAAGATGTGCTAAGAATACTTTCAGAAGACAGATTACATGATCCTATATAATGATGGACTTAAACAAGTACAAAGTGAGAGTGATTTGACATCATCCAATAACTGCTGGAATAATGGAGATAAGGAGATATAAGGCCCTTTTTTACAATTTGAAGGAAATGGATCTTTTTATCATTTAAATTGAAATAAGACTTCTTTTTTTAGGTATCACAGGACTTTGTATTGAATATCATCTTTAAAAAGACTTCAGTGAAATGACTACTCAATAAAAACTAATGTTCCAGATAATTTATTCTAAATTTTTATATAAAGCAAAACTCTATCATTTTAAAATCTCACAATGTATTGCAATTAAATGGAAATATATTATATTGGTTTTATTAAGAGTGAAAGTTTATACAGTTGCAATTTTTTGTATTTATTATCAAAACAGTTTTACAGGAAGCGAGGTTAAACCGAAGGCTGAAATGTCATAAATGAGGGTGGGAAACAATTAGTATTCCATATTATTTATCATATAATCATTGTTTTGTGAGGCAAATCATTTCAATATGTATGCCATATCTTTCTGGTGACAGCCTGAATGTCATTACTCTAATTTAAAGGGAAATTCCATTCATTTCATATCATTGATGATGAAATCTGACAAAGAAAAACAAAGTTATTATTATTATTATAATTTATTGTTTTTTTTTTTACAGTTTATGATTTTGTGAATTCACATGTAAATCATGCTCTCCCATGTATTTTGTTTCTCCTGGAAGAGTTATGAATTAAAATAGAAATCATTTTATCTCTCTATTTGATATATTATCACAAACATGTTTTAAACTTGGCTCTATGAGATAATTTCATCTAGGTACATGTACATACCAGTGTGCAATTTATAGACAGTTCAATAGAATTATAGGAGAGCAACTCACAAGCGACATCACAAAATTGATCTATTTCTTAGGTCTTTGATGGATTTTTAACCTTCACTCATATATATTTCTGACGGCTTCATTTCTGGTTGGACTTTTCCTTTAATTTTGTTTTGGCTCTGAGTAAACTATCAAATTGTGGAAAAATGAATAAAAAATAAAAAAAAAAAAAAAAAAATAGAGTAAATGTTTAAAGCCATTTTTTATATTATAAATGATCATAAAAAACTTTGAAACAACTACACACCTGAAGAGTAAAGAGTAAACTGATTTTCTTCAGTAAGTGTGTGTTGATTTTGATGGGCAGTGAACTATCTTGTCATATCATTATTCATCCTGCAAATTACACATATATCTCGAAAACAGCTCCAAGCTTTTGATTGTATAATCAGAGTCAGGAGTCGCCAATATCCTTATCAAGACCGAAAATCATCGCCAAATTGCAAATTAATTTCACAAATTTACGTTCCCTCCCCGTTTAACTTACTCGTTTCCTGTGCGAATGCAAGTGTGGAGAGTTCTGTCAGCTAGTGCGCATTATATTCTTGAATTCATGCCACCTTGTAGATTGATGCCTGGATCATTGTAATGAAATGATTATGATTGTGTTTGACATCAATCCCCTTGCAAATTCATGTTATTGGTTTGGACCAAGTTTTGAATTAGGAAATAAATACTTAATATACCAGGAAGAATGTTTTTCTTTGGATTCTTGAAGGACCAACAAGCATCTATTCAAGAGGATAATATGTCTTATTTTTTTCATCTGCATCAGCATGCAGGTATGTGTCTAATCATGGATATATAAGAGAGATATATCCATGGACTAATCAACCTGTTTGAATGTTACCACTATCATCTTTTATAGATGATGATCTGTTTGGCTCTCAGCAAGAGAGGGCAGCATTGACCAGCCGTCCGGCAGTTCATATCTTCCTCCCAGTGTGCAATTAGCGTCGGGTCAAGCAGCTATAGTAGATGTGGTTTGTTCGTCCATCTGACTGTTGGGAGTTTGGATCTTTAGAAATAGGGTATTGAACCTCTAGATGATCATTAGATTTAGCAAGGATAATGGCTCACTCACCAGCCAAGAGACACTCCACCAAATTCAGAGTCAATCTGATTTTGAAATTATTTTCCTGGGGGATCATTTGGCCTGTCAGGTCATATCACCTCTTTTATGGCATTAGGCCATCCTCCAAATTAAGCGGGTAAATGCTTCAAACTATTTTCAGATACATGCAAGCACCGCCTTTTTTCCTTGCTTATTCCTAGACTTGAATAGCCGATGATTTCAATCTTCAGTGATCCTACGGGTACCCTCTCCATTGAGAAGTATTGGATAGGATCCTGTCTTCTTGTTTTTCATCTGTTTTCATTTCTCTACAGCGCAGACAGGAGAGTGATGCTTTAAATTTGGTTTGAAGTTTGTCGATCACCCCTCTCTGGAGAGAGTTATTATGATTTATGAACGATATCTTGATTTTCTCATGTATTTTTTCTCCCTTCCTTCTCTCCTTTCCCCCTGCCTCAATCTCTTACGCGGAATAGCCCGGAGACTGGGGCAGGGAGCGTAAGTGGACAATTTTGAAAATTTGCGCAGAATAAGCGAAATGTCACTCGTGGGAAATCAGAGGCTGATTAGCTGTAAATCGTTGGGAGAGCTGCGCGATGACCAAGTTAAGAAGCTGGGAGTAGGCAGGTATATCAAGAGAGTGGAAGGAAATATGGTTTGCCACAAATTTTCCCTGATTATCATAGCAAGCTTCTTCTTTGCCTCATGTAGGGTTAAGTTTCTGATTTATAGAGGGGGAGTAGTTTTGACAACGAAATGATGCATACAAGAATCATGTCCTCGTCCGTCAGAGATGCTGATCGCCGTGGAAACCACACACCTTTCGTGTGTCTGTATATCATTATATCACTCTCTGTATCATAGGTAGATTCCCTTGAGAAATGGATTATACAGCACATGTGATTTATTAAAAAATGGCGAGATTACTTGTGTATTGGATTAGATCTAGCTATATTCAGCAAGGGCAGTAAATTATCTCAAGACTTTATTCAGCACGATGTACCCTTTCTGTGAGGGACGAAGGTGTCTCAATAAAAATGGCTTCGTCAGGGAAGGTTAAAATTTTTAAAGTGGTTTTGAAGAAAGTAACCATTCCAGTGTGATTATGGATGGAATACTGTCTTTCCATGAATTAAAAAAGCCTGTATGGAAACAAAATGAAATTACCAAAAATTTTATTATGTAACTGTGTCACATGTAAACATGTAATTGTTTAAAAGAGAGATGTTTTATTCCTCTTAAAATGTCAATCAATATTCTTCTTTACCGAATAGTGGTTAGTAAACCAAGAGCAATATTTTTTTGAGCAAGATGGGAGTTGTTATGGGAATATTTGGAGCTAAATAAGTCAGCAAATCAACGCCGTAGATGAAGAGGACGGTGTTTCCTTGACTGGAAGATCTTCGTCTTGGAGCAGGGCATGAAACTAAACTTGTAGAGGAGGAAGGAGAAGAAGGGCTGGGAATATTGAATTATAACTGTGTCACAAGATTCTACACCAGAGTAAGCGAGTGGGGTAAAGAGAGAGTAGCGGAGGTTGTCATATATATTGAACCGTTCCAGTTTATTGAACAGACGTCCGTCATCTTCTCCCCCTCGTCTTCCCTTACGTGAAGACGAAAATCTCCAATTCAAGAAGGGTCTGTTTTTTATTTTCTCTCCCTCTCCCTCCCTGATTGACAAGAGATCCAATCACCTACAAGAGGGCAGTTCATGCTTTCTTCATTTGACACCGAATACACTTCTCCCCTCTGTGTTCCCCGATTGATGCGGAACACCGCTTTTCCAACTCCACTGTTTTTTTCTCTCCTTCCATCTCCCTCTCCCGTGCATCAGCTAGAACTTTTCTCCTCTTACTCCAGTCTCTCTTTTCTCTGGATGATAAGATACCTATACATGAATTCATGTCAACTCTCGCAACCTACGTCTGTTTTTTCCTCTCTGCGCTCCTTGCCAACCAGCATCTCTCCTTCTCCTCTCAAATCGTCCTCTCCGAGGAGCACAGATTTCTTTACGTTGCGCCCCGCTCAATTATTCATTCGGAAGCAACTGGAGATGACGGGTTGGACACTGTTACACCGAACCTCTTTTCCCATGCCATTAAATTTTTATCTCGTCTTCGATTCTCACCGGTTCTCCTTTTTTCCATTTGCAAGGCGCTTGGTACGTTGACACATTTCTGCCCCGCCAAAGTGCCTCGTTTGGTTTCATCCAAGAAAAACAGTTATTCTAGGCACGGATTGTAACAACACTTGTTGCTCTTTCATTCTAGTCAAGAGCGGCTCTCATAAATACGCAATGACTGCCATGTCACAATATTTGTCATATATGTGTGTCCCCGTCTGCCAAGTGCCAGGGGAGAAGCCATATGTGCAATCCAAGTTTTCTGACGACGTCTGTCATCCCATCCAAAAATATTCATTATATTGAGGAAATCAAAGCTATCAAAAAGTATCAGATATTCAAACCCCAATCTTACTCATCACTTGTCCTTGTGTTTATTCTTTCTATTTGACTCATTAAAATGACTCCAATCCTCACTCGATATTTTCTTGAAAATCATGACCGACAGTCATTCAATTTATTTTGTTTTTGTTTTTGTTTAGTTCTGTTTACCAGTCAGCAATCAAATTTAAACTTTTCCAAGAACTCTGGGCACAGTTCCTCCAATCCAATAAAATCCTACTTTTTTCATATATGATTGCAATTGTCCTGGAGGTCTTCTTTTTTATGAGAAAAACAAGAAATGCTTTCTCACCTACCAAAGAAAGAGGGAAGATGTTCACCTTTGTTTTTGGCGTTATCAATCTTTCTAAAAACCCAGCTTGCCTGGAGACCACAAAGAACGCAGATCATATAATTTACCTGCAAGGGCCAAAGAAAATCAGAACATTTGAGAGATACTAAAGCAGGGTTGTAACCCAACCCCCTACAAATGAAATAATTGCAAGCAATATTGATAAGTTGGCTATTGGACTTGGTGTCGTATGTCTGCCCGCTTTTCTAGTGTAATAAGCGACAAATTCCTTTACTCAATATCTGAAGGTAGGGAGGGAATGAAAGTCACCGGGCGGTCTTTGGTCTTCTTGTTCTTTGTGCGTCGATACATCGCTCCCAACGAAAGCTCGCGTTGTGATCGTTGGCTGTTCTACTTCTTTGTTAGCATTACTACTCCCAGGCATCAAACAATTTTCCATCTCTAATTACACTCTGCTCACTCTCATGATTCCTTTTTTCCTCTCAACTGTCTTGCTGTTTTCCCATTTTCGTTTTTTGATATGTTTCTTTCCATGGCTTTCCCAGCATTTGCTGCAATGTCTTTTCATTTCTTTATATTGCTCCTTTAAGGTTCACAGGCTTCTTGATATGCTCGGTGGTTAGATGGATTCTTTAGAATCTGGATTTTTGTATTTTGGTTTATTTTGACATCTCTTAATTGTGTCCTTTCATTGGTCAACTTGTCCTGTTGTCAGGGCAAGGTAGTTTGAAACAATTTCATAATGTATTCTTAGCTATACATGTACCAATTGTTTGAAAGCCTAATTACATACCTTATTGTGTATGTGTGTGTATGTGGGGGGGGGGGGGGGGGGGTTCTGTCATTAATGGTCCCTGTTTACTGCTGTATATTCCTTTCATCATCTGTATTTCTAATCCTTCATTAAAATATTTCCTGTTCAGTATCTTAAATACAACCCTCAAATCCTTTATTTCCCTATAAAATATTTCCTTGTGTTACAAACTTTATCTCTATTTTTCGTACCGTCTCTGTCTCCTGCCCTCCATCTCCATCTCCCTCTCCCTGCAACCATGGAGGTAAGAACAGTCTTACACCGGTACCACAATCCTCCCACCCTCCCTCCATCCTTTCCTCCCTGCAACCATGGAGGTAAGACGCATCTTCCACCAGTACCACCATCCTCCCATCCACCCTCCATCCTCTCCTCCCTGCAACCATGGAGAGAAGACCAGTC
>CALNVZ010003435.1:22437014-22528593 GCA_940671915.1 Paracentrotus lividus | reverse complement strand
GGGGGCTGCTTGGCCTTAGAAAAGATTGAGGAGATGTTCCAGGTTCATCATATTTCTTTTTTGAGTAGAGTAGATTGGAGGCTCGTTGACAGCTCTTTTCCTTTCTTCCCCCAACTTGCTGTAAAAAATAGTAGAGGTACCATGATCAACAGTATTTTGCAATCATTCTTTCTTTCTTAATTTTGTTTTCCTATTGTGCATAAAAACTCAACAAAAATATTTTAACATAAAGTACTCAGAGATAGGTTTACTCATCTCTTACTAATTTTACACCAGATATTACAACCTTTTAAACCTTTTATCCAGTCATGTTTTACTTTGTTTGAAGCAGTAATATTGAGTACCTCAATTTATAGAAGTTATGTGATAATCCATGATCAAGTTCTATAATTAGGTTGGCCTTCATGATCTAGATTATCATATTTTTTTTATCGGTTTCAATCTTGTTTTATACATATATTATGAGTTAGATATGTAATTCAAATTACACAACCTATAAAGTTCAACATAAGGTTATCAGTAATGGCCATGAATTAATCCAAACATCAGACATAATATTTATGCTGAATTTGCATGTATTTATTATATGGCTAGTCAGAATGGTATTTGCATTAAAAATTTATAATGGTTAAACGTCCATATCTGTCCGACACAGTGCATTAAAGTAATGATAGGATCAAGGCCCTATATAGATAAAAGATAGACAGTTGCTGTAAAGCATTAATGGAATGAGATAGTCGAACGGGATAAAAAAGGACAAAGAAAGAGGAAATACATGCAAATTGGCAATATGACAAGATTAGCGTGAGAAAACCTTGGGATTGTGGGTATGTTATGGGGGTAGAAATGTGCCTGAATTAATTCTGTTAATTATTAACCCTCCGCGAGACGTGTAGCTGCAAAGCCAGGCGATAATTATGGAAATATTGATGAAATTATTACGGCCATTCTGCGAGTGCATTTTGACACGGATGAACGATGGCTTTCAAGCGGGGGCTAATCGAGCGAGCGTGGCAAATCGCAGCTCTTTCTTAAACCGTTACCCGTGATTACGAAGCCCTTTCCATAAACCTGATTACTCTATCCAATCCTTAAGTGGCTCCATCCCCCAATATTTTCTGAATATTACCTGGCTTAATCATAAACAAGCAAAAGAAGGAAATTTCTTCCGGAGCGGCAGGTATAATGTCTCTTGCCAATACTGTGGCTTCTATAGCTTGCCTTTTAATTTGCAGTGTGGGGTAATTTAGGTGACTTCACTGCGTTAACTTTAATCAAATAAGCAGTGACTAATTACTGCCATTAATCCGATTGTTCATTTTAATTTCATCATTGAATTTCATGCCATGAACACAATGAGAGGATGGGTGTACTCCAAGGGCTGGGTATGAATGATATAATGAAGATATATTGCTGTAATTGATACGAATGATATATTTGCCTGTTTTCTAACAGCCTCCTTAACATCCGGATGTATGAAATATAAATGTTTTTCTTTTATAATCAATATCATTTACAAACCAAGTGGTAAGGCGTAGTAAATTTAAAAAGGGGTGTTTGTTGGAGAAGTTAATTTCCTCTGGAACTCAATAAATTTATCGTATGATTAAGTGATATTCAGAATATTTTGGTTACTTCCCTTAAGCTGATTTGCCTTTTGTATGCTAAAAACCTTTCATATGATTTCAAAAAGTTTATACATTATTAATCTCTTTTTGAAAGGTTTTTAATCTTCTTATATGAAATGAATTGTCTATCATATGTTTCCAATTTCTTAGTCTGATGCAAGGCATTTGATGGTAGTTTGAAAAAAAAATATCTCTTTACTTTATATCTGGAATTAACTGGGATTTTACATAAACCTATGAATAAGATGGGTAGGAATTGTTTTGATAAAGCTTTTAATAGTTCTGTCAGCCATTCCCTGACCCTTATACAAACCTGAAGAAAGGGGCTGTTATGTAACCATTATCTATTGATATACCATACCAGTTTCACTTTTGTTCTTACAAATCTGCTTTTGAGGGTAAATTGAAGTAAATATGTACATTGTGGCAGGAGGCTCTGTTTCCCTATTGTATGAATGCAAATATTATCTTGTTTGATTTCCTCCTGTGGATGTGAAAATCTTTTTTTATTCTCTCTTCTTTTCGGTTTTTGCAGACACTCCTTCTTAATTCTCATCTTTGCAAGGACTTTGATGGCTCCAAGCCAGGCTTATAAGAAAACTGTTTGGTTACGATATATCTTCACTCTCTCTCCATTGTTGGGGGCTGTTTGATTTTGGGGGTGCCCAAACCAAACCAAAAAGTGGTTTATCTTTATGAAATTTCAAGTGCCCTGTTGTTAGCTCGGGTTCTATTTGTTCACGAGAAAGTAAGATGTGATGTTTGTATGATGTAGGATGATTGTGACATTTTGATTATGAATACTTTATAGATAGTTAAGATTTTATGTTCTAATATCTTTTTATTTCATAGACAATCATGAGATGAAAATGATGATTCTCTCCCTGTTGCAGAGCAAAAACATTAAAACACAGAAAGAAATTAAATCTGATCAGTGAAAACTAAATTAGCACTGGTTAATCTCAAAATTTCTGAAAAAGAAAGAATGAATTATATCCCACCGCAAATAAAGATTCTAGTATGAAATCACCAAACAGCAATAAAGATCAGTTTGGGCCGGGTAAAAATGGCTTTTACAAATCCTTTTATAATCTTATGCAGATTTGATCGGAATGAAAAATGAATCACTTTCTATTGGCTGATCCCACGCCTTTGCAATCAGTGTATTGATGATAGGAATAACAGGTGAAGCAGCTAATTTTCTTGTTCTTTCACCAGGTGACGGTCTATTATTTTCATTTCTAGTCTTTCCCATGTTTCCTCTCCCAATTACGCCACCTGCTTACAACCCAATTGATTTACCTAATTCACATCTTCGTGTCATCTTTAATTTTTTTTATTTTTCAAACTCCCATGCCTCAATTCGGTTTAATTTCTTGTCTTTTCCTGCTAGACTCTTGAAAGTCTGTAGTACAAGTGCCTTGATATGACATGTATGATTTACAAGCCGTACCCCGCTCATGTGGGGCTCCCAGTGAGTCATCATACATCCATAGCTGAGAAACATTGGGCATTCCACTTGTCTTCCTAGTGTCAAAATTCACGGCTTCGTCTTCTCAATTGATTGGGACATTACTAACTAACAAGCAAATTGTTCATCAGGTGCACTAGTAAGGATTTTGTCTTTGAATAATAAAAATTATTGACCTTTGAGATGACTGGATTTTTACTTTGTAGCATCTAGACTGGAAAAGAATCAACAATTTAACTTATGTAAAATTACTTGTCTTGAATTATACTGCACCCCTCCCCAAAAGAATTTATTTTTTTACATTTATTTTTGTAAAATGTATTGTTGATGAATGATTTTCAAAATGTATTTTCTCATTTAGATTGAGAATGCTAGATTATATTTAAAGATATGAATTAGATAAATCAAGTCACCACATACATGAATGTTTGTAGGGGGATTTTAGAAAACATATAGTGATTAGTCTTTTGTAATGTCTTTTTGATTTGTCAGACTTGTTTTTTTATCCTTGTGAACGAGGTTGAAAGTTATGCATGTAGTTCAAGGTCGGGTATAACATCTCTTGAATGTATACTGTTGAAGGTATAACAGAGGGAACGTATAAAAGAAGAAGAAGAAGAGGAAGAAAGTTTGGAGTATGAAAACCAGCCCGGGCTGCTAGCTGACTAGGCTCATTAGCCAAGCATTTGGGGTAACGTGTCGCCAGGGGCAACGGGTGATGACAGCCTCTTTAAAATAATTCTCAATCACTCCTGGCAAGGGCAGGGTGCAAACATGACCCTCTCGTTCTAACCCCCTTTTCTTACTCTCCACCACCACCGGTGTTGTAATACCATCTGTGCAGCGGTCTTCAAAATCATATGCTTTTTCTGCCGCAAGAATTTGTATCCAGGGAATATTGGTGGAGGTGGAAGGTAACTTACAGATTATGAAATAAAAACATATATTTTGTTAAAAATTTCTCCATGAATGAATAGATTTTCATTCCTTTTTTTTGTATTTTGGAATATCTGATGTGAATATCAGTTAAAGAAAATAAAACTGTCTACTTTTTACCCCCTTTAAGAATTTATTGTCACAGAAATATAAAGATGAGGATATTTTAAATGCATATTTGCATTTGCAATGTTAATGTCAGAATATTAAAATCATTAAAAAGAAAAGAAAAAAGCCCAAACAACTTTCTTCTATTTTTGTGACCAAATCTAATCAGATTCTGACTCTATAAAAAAAAATTATGATGCTTATTTGCAACTTGTAATGTGAATATCAGAGAAAGGAAATACTACAAAAGAAGAATAAAACCATCATAGACTCAAAATTGTCAAGGAAATAAAAGAGAATTGTTAATTTTGAAGATGCTGTAATTTATAGGATTATTTTGTGCAATATCTTATTAAATTGTGAGATAGAACATCCTGCAGGATTGAATATTATGCATAAAAGCAAATACTAGCTGTTAGATATGTAAGTACAGGTGACATCCACATCCAGTGCCCAATGTGTGAAAGAGCAACAAACTTGAATTTATTTTGGTTAGCCTCCTTGAAACAAAATATATTCAGAAATTCTTTCCATCTCACTTCTCATTGACTGCCTAATAAAGTGAAATTGGCAGAAATACCCCAAAGATGCAAAATTCTGATGGAAAAATAAGAGAGGAGCGAAAGAAGGAGGAGAGAAAATGTCTTCCCATCCATGAAAAAGAGAGGAAAATTTTGCATCTTCTATTTTGATGGGGTTTTTTTTCTGTGGACCTCCCTTACTGTCATATATCATCTCGAGTCATTTTCTCCTGAAATTATCATTGATTTTTCTCACCTGATTTGACTAATATTTCCTGCTGAATTTTTCATTCTTGTAATGGCAGTACTTTTCTTCTGACGACCTTCTGATGCGTGCAAGTTCAAGGTTATGTGTCCTGAATATGGGGATGGCGATAGTTTTTCTTTATATCTATGCATTCATTCCTAAGTAGTTTGCTTCGTTTTGCCTTTTCATTTATCTAGTTATAAATAAAATAAGATTTCTTGATGGGTGGATGTTTTACAGATAGGTTAATAAATCACTTGTATATACTTTTTCACTATGTAACACTGCCTATCTGTTGAATACTGACCCAAATTACTGCTCAGATTGTTCAGAAATTAAGTATAATAAATAACAAATATAAGGTGACAAATAACAATCTAACATCAATTATGAATGAGCATTAATAGCTTGTCTAGCAATAAAAATGCCCCAAAAATGTTTTCTATAAAACAAAAACCTTGCACCTCATAAAAGGAGAATTTTCATTGACATGTTTATCTCATTCATTGTCTTCATCCTATGTGATCTTTACATCACCTTTTGGAATAGAAACTTTTGGAACAGATGTGGTGTGCGGACAAGGGACCTAGAACTTGAAAGAAGAAAGGCAAAGATACCGATGGAAAGACGCGCCAAAAGCCTGGCAAAGTGAACAAAATTTCATGTCCGTCAGCAGTAATATTTGATGCCAAATAAGGTGGCATTTGTGAAAAACATTTAGCCACTTTGCTATCTATAATTTAATAATCACATCAAAACTAAGCTTCTGTGGAAGCGCGAGAGGAAAAGCAAAAAGAGATGTTGCCATTTCATTGGTTATGATAGACCGAGTAGCGAAAGGTTAGAAAGTTCATGGTTTAGGGCCATAAATTGAAAATTGGTAAATTGTTATGGGGGTTTTGGCTCGTTTTCGTTGCTCTTTTTGGTGAGTATTTCCTGTTCACAGATGCTTGCTTGTTTTAATATCAACATTGTGATGTGTGGTCTGAGGTAGGGAAATAAATGATTTAACAACATTCTACGATTGGAAGATGTTCTTGGATCAAAAGAAGAGACAGAAAATTGAATCATCCATAAGAACAATGCCATTTGTTCTCATCTCTTATCTTAATCAGGAAGACTTTAGAGATGTCTATAAATAGTTAGTTTCCCTTCCCGCATTCTCCGATAATTCCTTAGGAACTGATAAACTTTCAACAATAAGGAAAAAAAAGTAATTGATTTATAGCTTTAATAAGTCATTATGTTTCTTCTAGTTTCTGAAGCTTGCTTTTGATTCAAATTAATTTTTAGAATCTTAATCCATTATATAATTATATCATTCCTCCATGTTGGAAAGCAGCTATCAAGAATCGTTATATGGGGCTTTGAGATCAGCAGATCAAAAGAACAACAAGCGAAAAAAAAAAATTAAAAGGATTTTGTTTTCTGTGATTAGAAGTAATGATTACCGTGTTTTGCTTGATGGGCCAATACTATTGTTTGTAGAGTAAGCTTACAGATCTAAGCGGAAATGCCTTCTCTGCTTCTCTAAGTCTGACAAGCAATTTACTCCAGTTTCCATCTCGTTCCTCCTCCATAGAAGCACTGATGAGGCCTACATCCCGGGCTTTTGAAATCATAAAAATCATCTTTGTCCTTACTCCTCCTGACAGTTTGCCCAAACATGCGTAATCCTACCAATATGGATTTTACAGATTGTGGAAAATGGGAATAAACATCCCCCAAGCGCTTGCTCGTTCCCAGTGTTACCTTTGCATCTGTCAACGACACGGTAAAAAGGCTGGACTGAAGAAGCATCGCCTCCGCTTCTCTGAGTCCTACTGGGTTATGACAGATCAAGGAGTTATACCAAAATGTGTGACATCTAATTCTGTTCTCCCTGTTTATTTGAAGTTGGTGAATCCTCTCACCAACTTTTTGAATGGAACTTGAATAGAACTTGATGTAATTACAATAAGAATCCATTTACGATTTTAGGTACAAAGGCATTAATCTGCCACCCTCTGTGTAAGTGACTCATTAAGACCGTCGTTGCTTTTGATAATAAATGAACTTCTTAAAAGTGGGTCACAAAGTTTCAATTTAAAGAAAAGGTGATGTCATATTCACTTTCTAAAGTACAGAATAAGTACTCAACATCTTCAATTTCTCAATTGTAAAGATGATCGATGTCCTAATATCGACTAGTCCATCAAATAATGGAATTTATCTTGTGGTATGTGTTTGCTTAACACAGGTGTTGAAGTGAAGATGGAATAGAAATGGTGCACTTTCCCCTGAAGGCGGGTCGTTCACATTTCAATTTTGAAAATGGAAAGTGTTTAATTGAAATGTTCTTCTGAATTCAGTTAGCATTGCAAGATGTATCAATGTGATTACACAAAAATATTACATTGCTGTGTGACGTTATTTTTTTTATTGTTGCCTCATGAATGCAGCATTTTGATTCATTTTAGTTCAGATATGGTCGAGTTGTGAGGTTCAGTTGTTGATTTGTGTGGCAATCTGAAGGGGGCCAGACACTTGCTTCAGATACCTAGCCTCTACAGAATGATGTGAGGTTGAGAATATTTTTAGCATTTCCATTTCTTTGGCCCTCAGGTTTGACTCTGATGTTGATCAGTCAATTTCTCTCCTTCTCTTTTGTCTTCCTTCTCTCCTTTCTTCATCTTTTCTTTTTTTCTTTAATGGTGACATGGTTTGTCAAAATTCCTTTTCTCTGTTAACACAATCACAATTTATGATAGTGTTTACACGAATGACACGCCTCAAGGCAATTTTTAGTTTTGGTCGTATGGAACTGGAAGAAAGAAAAAAAGTGAAAGAGGTTACCCCATTTTGGACTTTTTCCTACGATTAAGTCCTGTGTTGACTGATCATTCAGCATATATTGCTTATTACCTATTTCACTTTTCATGTCATTCAACTCATTTTTGACAATTAGCCCACTGTTTGAAGGAGATGGAGACATAGAATTAGAGAGCGTGATAGAAAGAGAGAGAGAGAACGAGATGAAGATGTATATCAGAGATATCTTCATTTCTCAATGAAGATGATTTTAATCTTGCTTTGATAAATTAAAAAGATGATATCGCATTAGCAAAATATTTGTGGTTCAATATTTTACAAAGCACATTGTAGAGTCAAATGTAACAACCTTTAAAATGCAGTTTGCATAGCTCATCTCTATTATGCTTTTCATCTTTTCTTTTTCAAAACGATAACCGTTTTCCATCTTTGTTTTGTGCAATGCATATTCCCTGTCGATTCAATCCTGCCCCTGTGGCAGGAACTGAAGGGGACATTTTTTTTAAAATCATCTTGCCAATTTGAGGAGGGGTACAGGTTGACGTCTACGAGTGCATACCCCTCTCGTACCTGTCGCTCTTGACATTTTTCATAAATGGAAAGAGTCAAAAGAAGATGTCCCTCTTAAAGTGTTTAATTGCTTCATACAAAGGAATATCTCTTTGCAAATTGTTTTATGATGAAAAAGGTGATGTCAAGGTGATTTTTATTTTTGTCCAAAGCAAAATAAATAAATAAATTCTCGTTTTAAATTTGTTTAATGTACTTTCACTTTATTTTTACTAGACTTGAGATAATGTTTTTGCAGGTTTAACTCTTCTCTTTTGAATCCCATCAATGCAAATATAGCCATAGAGAATAACTGGGTCATTTGTCATAAATTTCTTCGCAAGTTTATTTGACCGAAATTTGATGGAATCGCTAGAGGATCTAGATAATACTGTGTCACTGATCTTGTAGGCAATATCTCTCCTTGTATAGAACTTTCAGTTTTTTTAATTTTGACTCGTCGTCTGGGCATACGAAAAGATGTAACCATTTTCCTCTGCCATTTCCTATTTAATATCCTGTTAGTCTCTGGTTCCGCAGTGTAAGCAAATATTGCCCATCTGTAAATAGCCTCAAAAATTAATAATTGGAGCGTGGTTTCTATATTTTTCGGAACGGAATTGTGCCGTGTTTGTTTTGCGCCATATTCCTCCCCGCAGTGTCAAATCGCCTCTCTCTTCTCCCCGTTGGAACATGCACGACATCGCAATGCATTGTGGGAGAGATGTGTATGGATTTCATCTTGTAAAAAGGGCCGAGGGAATTTATTAAGCAATGCTCATCGGAATTGACCGATTAATCTCGGTCTGGTCATCCATCATGCCGTGGTGCATTGTGTATTCAATACGAATGTCGCTGTCATGACGCGTAATGAGCAAGGAGCTTGTATGATTGCAAGGATATAGGGAGAGATAGAGTAAGAGAATGAGATGCAAATGAAGAGAAATTGAAATGGGAAGCAAGAGAGAAGAAGAGATGGAGATGAAGAGAGACAGTATAGAAAGATTAAAATGAAAGTTGAAGTCTGGGGGAGAAGGAAATGAACTTTCATAAAGACGTGGGCCGCCAATGATTATGCAAGGTATTACCAACGTGCATCTAACTCTGAGCTTATTAAACAACTGGCAATTAAATCATATTACTGTTAATTCAATTACCCGGGGATGTAATGACATCAAAATTAAAACAGAAAATCTGAGAAGGGGACAAATTGAAACAAAATAAAAAGAATTTGGGTGCGTGGACAGACGGAGAATGAGAGTAGTCCATCAGGTACGTCCATTAGACATGTCCGTTAGAAGATGTTAAGTAAATGGGATCGGTATGGGATGAAAATCATATTCAGGAATCCATAAATTTCTGAATTTGCTGAATGACTTCGGGCTAATTTAGATCTTAAGCACTACTCCAGAACAAAGTCTAGCATAAATTGGGTGAAAAAACTGAGAGCTTTCGATTTTGACATTGCCCCTTTGGTGTATTTCCCAATGTCTAGCTTTCATCATTAGCACTTCTTTTCTGCATGTCCAAGCTGCCCTTCTGTATCTTTTTTAACCCTCTTTGTATTCTTAATTTTTCACAAGATGAGTGCATTTTCTTCATTGGTGTTTTGCATTTTAGATAGTTATCATCCTTCTGTGGACAAGTAAGATGTATTCTCTCAAACAATTAGTGGATAGTCTCATAGCTACATCAATGGAATGAATGTAGAATGTTATTGGATTAGGTCGTTGGTTGAGAAAGAGAAGGTCATTAACCCGATTTTGCGTTTGCAAGATAATCGCGTTTTGAGGGGAGATTTGAAACACGTTATTAGTACCTTTTCGGGAGCTCACGAGAAGTAAAAGTTTTGTTGATGAATGAATAATACATCTTTTTCAACATATCTAAACAAAAATTAGAAATAATGACCAATTCCAATATTACTATTAGAACGAGAAAATTACTTAACGCCTTTCTCACTCTGAGGAAATAAAAAATGGCAAAAAATTACGTTAAAGACCTTCTCTTTCTCAATGGTGATGATGAAGGAGGGGGTGTGAATGAGAAGGAGATTGAGGAAAGGATAGAGAGTGAAAGAAATGGAGATGGATGCTAAAGAGAAGAGAGGATAGATTGTTAAAGAAAGTACAAATGGTGTCAGATATGAGTACAAATGGTGTCAGATATGAGAGGGGAGAGAAGCAACAATTGGGAATAGAGAAGAAGAAAATTAGTGGAAAGGGAGGGGGGGATTGAGGGAAGAATTGAGGAATATTGAAATGAAATATGAAAGAGATGTGGAGACTATAATTGAGAGGTATAAAAGAGGAGTAAATGAAACCTCTTTGTGTCACAGCAGAAAATGCAATGATCATGGATTAGTGTTTTGCAAATGATGCTCGTGTGTAAAAGACTCTAACCCGCTGACGAAAATCCCTGACATTCTCTGTCACCCTCTGTGTAACATTGGTTGACTGCCCCCTATGGTTGACTGTTCTATGGCCTGCATTAGACATGAAATGATAGATAGGGCCATCTTACTAGAAATAAACTTACATCAGTTGAATAATGGCCTGGGGCTTGGCATTATTAATAAGAGGCCTTACTGAGGTCTTTTGCGGAACTTTTTTGTCGTTCTTGGCTTTCGTCTTTTTATAATCATTGAGTCGGAGGTGAACAAAAGATGTCACATGTGTGTGTTGAAGTATGCAAGGGAATGAGTTTTAGATATGCAACAGGGATATTGTGCGTGACTGAGTTGCATGTTATGAAATGAAGATTTGTTTAGTCAAAATTTGACAGGGGATTATCTGCGAAGGTTTTACAAAACTATGGGATGAATTATAATCTCTGTTTTCATTGTGTAAGTGCAACTTCCCTCGCAGCACTTTATATTCAGTTTGGTCACGGAGCATTGTCGTGGTGGGTTTTCTTTGGGGCAAGAGTAGCCCAATGAATGACCGATGGAGCACAATAGAGAAATGAAAGTATGCAATAAATAGTTAGAGAAACCTTTTCATAGCCAGAATGATGGCATTGTATGCTGTGGGGTATGAAAATCTTGTCTCTTTAATTCTTGGACCATCTTGGCTCACGGAACAACACCAAATTTATTTAATCACCTCTTAATACGTTCAGAACTGTAATTCCTTTCCCCAAGAGGCCCCTGTCTTGAAAGAAAAAAATATAAGAGATGGAGGGAGTTTTGTGGTTAAATCTAATTCATTTGTTTGCTTGGCAGCTAAATGATATATCTTTTTATGAGTGATTCTGAATATAGATTAATGTGAATAAGGTGTCACAAATCGGAAAGTCGGTAGTATCTCCTTTAAAAAGAAAACTAAAAAGTATTCCACAAAGTCTACTTGAATATTTTTTCATATGAGTAAGATGACATGTTTTGTCATTGGATTTTACTTTGAAGAAACAAAAGACATTACTTTCTTTACAATTGAAGAATTATGCAGCCTGGTCCTCCCAGTCTTGAATCTTGACCCTTCTTTTTGTGGTACAAGTTGAGCTGACCATTGGGTCACATGGTCTGCAAACAATCGGACAGGTGAAATTAGTTTCTCTTCAACAACTACAAAATCAATCATGTGTCCTGAATATCCAGGGAGTCTGCCTCATTCACTCTCTCTATCTGTGCTTCTCCTTCCGATCCAAATGCTCCGATCATGGAGATGGGAGGGTCCACGATGTGGCAGGCGTGACCGCGCTGCCTTGCTAATAAGCATCAATTTGGGATTAGTTGGGGGAGCGCAACAGGAGATTAGGTGTCTGAATGATTCCTTCATGGATGGAATGATCACTGTCACTGATATCATGAATACACCAAAAGGAACTAGTGGGACCAATCTGGAGTAACGTTGATTAAGAACCAGAAAGATGCACCCATGTTTCCCCTATCTTCTTGAAGTCGAAGCACAGTTGCACTCGACTAGATTCCCTTTAAAAAAACTAATTAAATTGAAGCCAAGTTCAAGCATTGGAGGTAGACCCATCTGCCACAGGTGATATCCAGACAGTATTTCAATGTGTACTTTTCCAGTTAACTCGTGAAGTGAGAACAGTGTTTTCTCAATCTTATTCCTCAAACACAAAGACATCTCTTGATGCAATTTTTTGGGTTATCTATGTCAATAGAGGGTCGTGTGGCCTAGTGGTTAGAGCATTGGACTCATGATTGCAAGGTTGTGAGTTCAAATCCCAGCTTGGCCATTATCTCCACTTTAATTTAAAAAAGGCCCAAGAGTAATTTCTGTTGTCTATATGAGGTCAGCCACTATGAATAGGTGGATTCACACCTACCCGATCAGGAAAAATTCCCGTAATTTACGAGAACTGTTTTAATCACCAAAATACTCGTAATTTGTATTTTTTGTTCACACCTGCCCGAACCGTCTTTTTCCATGGAAAATACCCGAAGTTATAAAAAAGGGGAAGAAAGAGGAAAAAACAAAGAAATACATAAGAAAAGAGGGGAAAGAAGGAAAAACAAAGAAAGACATAAGGAAAGAGAAGAAAGAAGGAAAAAACAAAGAAATACATAACGAAAGAGAAGATAGAAGGAAAAACAAAGAAATACATAAGGAAAGAGAAGAAAGAAGCAAAAACAAAGAAATACATAAGGCAATAGAAGAAAGAAGGAAAAACAAAGAAATATATAAGGAAAGAGAAGATAGAAGAAAAAACAAAGAAATACATAAGGAAAGAGAAGATAGAAGAAAAAACAAAGAAATACATAAGGAAGGAGAAGAAAGAAGGGAAAACAAAGAAATACATAAGGAAAGAGAAGAAAGAATGAAAAACAAAGAAATACATGAAAGGGGGAATAGAAAGTTCCCGTAATTTATGTTCACACTACAAAAGTTCCCACGACCTTGGCGAAACTACGCGTAGTTTCGACGAAGTACCTACTAATTTACGGGAATTTATCTTCGGGAATATTATGCGTAGTTTGGTTTCACACTTGCAAAATTACGCGTAGTTTGTGATCGGGGTAAAAATACCCGATCAGAGATTACGGGAACTTTTCCAGATCGGGCAGGTGTGAATCCACCTAATGACTAACTTAGACGTAATATGCTTCTTATGTAATTGGTTATATATCAGCTTGGTGTTGATGCAGCAGAAAGCTGCTTTACCGAGTTCCTACGGGAGTTACATTAACAGAAACAGAAACAGAATAGAGATTTGCATATAATCCAATTGGTGTTCTCCTGAAGCTGAATAAAGTCACAATAATCATTTCGATATTGCATTGTTATTCCCCGTTGACACTTGCACACATTTTGGCCCTGCACTGCCCAGCATCAAATGTTTATAAATGTTCTCCTCGGAACGGATATGTTAGGAATAGTTTACGCCATGCGTGAAAACTTGGCACGCATCGCTCTGTTAAAATATCAGCGAATACCGTATTTCGACGCCACACAAAGGCACGCACTGGCACGGCTATGTTGCGCACAGTTCACAAATTTGTTTGTCGTGCTCAAATTTTCAATGTGTTTTTGCACGCTGGCATGCATGAGTTTTGCTCATTGGCACGCATGAGTTTGTGTCCATGCGCAAACTATGTGGGAACCACAATGCGTGCAAGTGTCAATGGGGCATTGAAATGTAGAAATAGTATGAATTTGATTAATTTTGTCATGGTTACAGTGCACATGAACTCCTTGGTTACAGAAGCTTTTCGTCTGTATGTACTTGTTTATTTTAGATTGTGCAACTATACGAAACATTTGGTGTTGAACAGATATACATTTGAGGATAAGTGTTTTCTTCTACGTTGCTCTAATATAGATAAAATACCTTTTACTCTCTCATTTCTGGGAGAAGAATGTATCACCCACATTGACAATCCATGCCTAGCCCTTTTACACTTCATTTATTAGACCAGTGCCTCCTTGCAATGCGACATGCTCTAAATTTGAACACTTCACAGATTCAAGTGAAAGATATTATCAATATTTGATATATCAGATTCCCAAACCCTGCACGATTTTTTCCACCTGTATGGAGATCTGTTCTGAGCGATCAATTTTCGGTCGGCTGGAAGGGGCAGCGCGGCGCATCAGTTACATATTTTGGCGACCCCAAGCTCTAAAAGAGAATTAAGAATGTATGAAATGTGACTCCTCTGATCGCAGAGGACTGCTGTATTGCAAGCTATACCATGCCCTCTTCAAAATGTGGAACAGAGTTAAGAGGTGGGAGGTGGGGGAGATGAGGGACATAGGAGAGAGAGAGTCACAAAAGGACAGAGAGAATGAGGAGGAAGACAGATATGTGTTTTATATATATTAGATATAAAGTAGAAAAACTAGCCAATTTTAGACAAATCTATAAGAGAGAGAGAGAAAGGAAGAAAGAAATGGTGAAGAAGAGCAGGAGAAAGCAAGTGTGTTCATTAGAGAGAGAGAGAGAGAGAGATAGAGAGAGGAGGAGGAGGAGCAAAAGAAGGATAGATTCAGAGAGAGAGATAGAGAGTGAACAGGAGATGTGTTATTGATATAGAAAACATTATTACAAAATAATATTCTACTTCCATTTCTGAAGAATATATAGTTACAAAATGTCCAAACAAAATATGTTGTTCATACATTGCATGCACCTGCCCTATTATTTCTCTTTCTCTCCTTTGCCTACCCCAAAAATGGGTGCAAAACAGCCCCTCATTATAAGAAACCCATCTTTGAATAGGGGGCCACACTCTCTCTTATAATGGTGCAATGAGAAATATAAATTTGCATAGTTATTGATCCGATGGAGAAAGGGAGATTGTATTATAAGGGAAAGTCTTTTCATAAAGCTGGAATTCTTATTGATCTGTGGTAGGGTGAAGAAAGACTGCCCTCAAATCAATAGGGTCTTGATCTTTACTCCTTTTCCTCCATTTATCCCCAATTATTTTCTTACTGCTTCCATTATTTTCTTGAAAGTGGAACAGGACACCCCTATGAATGCATAATTAACTCCACTATTCCATCTGTGGTTGAATAGGATAGTTGTTATTCATCATTGTTGTCATTTTTAGTAAAGTCCTATTAATGTCACATATCGACAGAGGTGGGGTTTTGAAGAAACCAGATCAAGTCATCATCCAACCACTGCGCCATGTTAATAGTTTTGATTCAATAAAGTCTAATGATAATGTGCGTTAGAAGCAGATATGCTGACATGAAGGCGGGGTATGTTATGATGCAATGTATCTCAAATAATAGTCCACAAACATGAATTTAAATATTTATATGATGAGCATTTAAAAGTGAAAACATTTTAATTTCATACTTGAAAGAGGTCCCCTACTTCCATTAAATATCAACATGATAATGATATGAAATATGTCATTAAGGCAGAGGCGAAAAAGGCAGGTGTTTTCAAACCCCATCGACGTAATGAAGAGATCAATCATCGGAAAATTCATTTCCAAATGCGATATCACGCTTTTATTGTTCATATTCAATTTTGTTAAGCAGCAGCAAGAGCCTCGCCTATAAATCATACCAATCTCATTTTGGTCTCTTTTCACTATCCAGTCATAAAATATTTCTGGAAGCGGCATCTGATAATGGGGTACACGTAACTAGGAGAACAGCTAAGTGATATGCCCCCCATTCTTAGGAGCAAGATAACCATAGTCATTTCCCGATGAAATATCATCATAGCAGACTGTATAATGTCTTCTTTAAACACTGTTGTATGATACATCGACTAGTTATTGGGTATGTCAATGAGCGCAAAAGAAATTTATGTCCCATTAATGGATGAATTCACCCATTTTCAAGAGAGAACAGAATGGCAGCTGAATTGATTAAGATGGCATTTCCCCCACAAAAGAATGATGATTCCATTGGTGATTAAAGGAAACCCTCTTTATATATGTCATTATGAAGGGTTTTAATCATTGTTTTTCTTTTATCAATAATGTTTGGGAGAATTTTTTTTTTGTTCATTCTACAGTGTGGTATTATGCACAATACCACGCATAGGAGATGATGACTTTAACAAAATCACCAATTACGATCACCCACCAACCCAATTGATGAAAAATGATATTGCATTATATCAGCTGAATATAAATGCGCAAGCCTGAAAAATGCTACCACAAAGTAATTGAAGCGATTAGATGAATTTTGACGCTACCACTTTAATATTTGATGAATGATGTGATCATATCTATGGCATCACTACGCCACTCGTATTAATTTGTGCCCCCGGGGTTTAGTGTGTCACTCCGGCTATCACGACCAACAGTGGACCCACTCATCCATTCAAAGCTATCATACCTCGCTATTTACAACAGAGATGGAAAAAAAAAAAAATGTCTATTTATCTTTGTCAGCTGATGGCGAGTGACAAAAGATTGCTTAGGCTTCTCATATCATAATGTATGCATAGAAGATTCTCTCCAATGTTTGTTATTATGTTATCATAATAATCCAGCCAGCCAATTATACAGGGATGTGTCATCCATAAATGCGATGATATTCTTTCTATAAACATGCGTTGCCGCTGCTCCCGACTCGGCTCTCCTCCGAATGAACACGACGGTAACGAGCATGCCGCTGAGGATCTCCATTGAGATCACATGTGAGGAGATAGCTCGCGTTTCGGTTCGTCTCTTGATTCCTAAACGGAATTCGCTAGAGCAAAGAGTATTGTGACAGAAACTTTCATGCTTCTTTGAAGTACTGCTGTTAAGAACATTCAGCTTGAAAAAAATCAGCCAGTAATTCTTTATTCTAGCATCTTAACTTTCGCTTTGGCTAACATTGCCTGATTTTATTCTGAGATAACCAAATATATTTGAAACGTTGAAAAGGATTTAGCATTCTACATAAAAGGAAAATTTGGTATTGTACTTGAAGCAAAACTATTGATTTTTATCTTGTTGCATAAGCCAGTTTTTCAACTTATTGATCTATCTCAGCATTTAAATAGTAGAGGAAGGAAAACTAACTAGGCTTGTATTCCAACTGGACTATGACTGAAGCTATTGTTGTCAAAAGTTTTCACACTGCATGTTGATGAACCTGTAATTCTAGTCGTGTTCATATTGGAGTGCCTGTTGATCATCTCTTCATTGGTTTTATGCAGAGTCAAACTGTAAGTGAAGAATCACACTGCCACAAGCGTCTTGTTAGGATATTTGTCATACATTTTATTAGTCTTTTAAGCACATGTACCGATAGATGTATTCAGTCATTTTCTCTCTCTATTCTAATATCTGTACTTGTCGGCTATTGTATGACAACTCACAATTCACACTCTTTCTCCTTTGGCATTGAGTGTTTATGAGATATGACCGATGAAAATACGAAACCTGTAATGATTATTTAATTCTTAGAGAAGAACGACAACCTACTGTTAGCTTGTCATGTTGGATTTGTAAAACATTCTCACAATGAAATCATCAGCCAGCAAGTGTGTTGACGCAAACCATCTACATGCATGAAAACATAAAACTAGTCAGAAGGAAAGGTCTCGTCTTTTTGCTCGGGAGGGCTGCTCTCTTATCACTATCTGAAATAGAATTCACAACGTATTTGACAAGGATGGAACATGTGTTTGTATAGCTGCCAAATGAAGAGCGTTTCGATGATAACATTTGTTGTTTTTTCATATTGCTGCAGATAAAAGGTACATCAGGATGCACATTTAACTACATTTCTACTCTCTTCGACAGTTGTGGAGCACTTATTGCAAAAGATATATATTATGTGCATGTGTATCAATTCATCCCAAACTTAAATTTGATTTTCCTATTTCTTTGATATTGAACTCCTTAATATTGTCAAACATGTTTTTGCTGTCAATATGATTCTATAATATTCTCCTATATATTTATGATTTGTTATACGATATTATATGACCATACTGTCGGCTTGGAGCCAGAAGGGGCTATTGCAGATCAAGGATGTTCGTTTGGTGCCAGAAGGGCGCTAATACCATTGACTTTGTACAGTAATGCGCCCTTATGGCTCTCAACGGAACATCTATAAGATGCAATAACGCCCTTATGGCTCCCAACAGACGATATAATCCTACATTATTCTCCTATAAGATTTAAATTGTTATATGATACTATATGGCATATGATTAAATAATATTCTCTTTTTCTTTTCTTTTGTTCTCCATATACAGGTTCATCTGAAGGCATCCATCAGCCTCTAGATGCCATGAATTCTGACGAGCACGATGAAGTTATCGGAGATGTCCACGTCTGTGGAAATTGCCGTGGAGAGTTTGTCGTCTTTGCAGACTTTGTGAAGCATAAGCAGAGCTGCATCAAGAAACAGGTGGTGATGATTTTCAACGAGGGGCAGGAACAGATGGAAGCGTCCAGTAAGATGTCCGAGAAAGACCAGGATACCGCCTCTGATCGCTCCATGACTCCGGAGAGTCGGAAATCAGTTGAACCGAACTATGTCTCTGAGGGTAGAACTCAGCAGCAGCAGGACGAACAACCTGGCAGGTCTTCAGATCAGAGCCCTAACCCTAGCCTACCACCATCAAATGTCTCCCTGGACAACCTTGAGAACACCCCATATGCTGTGGCACAGTTTCCTCGAGAATCTGCCATGATTCCCGGACACCCTGATGTAGTGATGATCCAAGAGCAGCTGTATGCCCTCCAGCAGCAACACTTGCATCAACTTCATATGATTCAGAGTATCCAGCATCAGATCAACCATCTGACTGCTCAGCAACAGAGGCAGCAGATACAGCACCAACAGCTTCAGCAGCTACAGCAGCACCATAACCAGCAGAAACAAGAGCCAAAAGACTCTGCTGCCAGTCAGGAGTCGCCAGAGCCAGAGGAGAAGACTGTTGAACCCAAAGCTGAACCAGCCTTCAATTCCAACTCAAGCACTGCTACCACATCCACCATTCCATCTGCACCCATTGTACCAGTGCCAACCCTTCATGGAATGATTCACCCACCGCACATTTTATCTCCTGCAGGAGCTGCAGCAGCATCTGCTGTTCAACAGTCTGCTATAGAGGCCATGCATGCTCAAGGAAGGTTGCTACCACCACTGCCACCACCATTCCATCTGCCTAACCAGAAGTCACCATTTGAGATGCTTCAACAGCATGCCAACAGGCATATGCCACATAACCCTCTTGGAATCCCTCCCCCACTGCCATATCATGAGAGTCTACTCTCTGGCCAACACAAACCAAAGCCACCTAACGTCTCAGTTTTCGACCCAAAGTTTAGTGCTGATGACCCCTTCTTCCGCCATAAATGCAGATTCTGTCACAAGGTCTTTGGAAGTGACAGTGCCCTGCAGATCCACATCCGTTCCCACACAGGTGAGCGACCATACAAGTGCAACATCTGTGGTAATCGATTCTCTACCAAGGGCAACCTGAAGGTCCACTTTCAGCGCCACCAATCCAGATACCCACACATCCACATGGATGTAAGGCACCATCCACCAACACCTCCACTCATGGACCAGCCCCTACAACCACCTTCAATCCATCAGATTCCAATGCCCACCTTTCCAAATGACCATGCCAAAATTCCCAACGAAGAAGACATGTTACCTCATCGGCCATCCAAGAGCACCTCTCCTAGGGAATCTGAAGGCAGCATGGGTGACGTGTCAAAGCGTTACCAGGATGAGGACCAATCTGAGATGCGACATTCCAACGGAATCGACAGAAGTCAAGGTGGTGATGACTCTGACAGTCCATCAACTAGTCAGACAGGAAGTATATCTCCAAATGAAAGGAGGCACATTCTATCCGACCTTCCTCCATTGCCCTGTCCTCTCTAATGTCTTCCCAATCATGTGCAGTGGTATTCCTCATGTCTACTCCATATCCACTACCATACCCTGCTTTTCCCAAAATGGCATTTGGGCAAAATGGTACCTATGCCCTTTGAGTCTTCCAAAAGTGCTGCAGAACTAGACGTAATCAAACCTGACACACCTCATCACTGCCAACTTGGCTGAAGCTGGTATGCGGGCATCAGAGACTTCTAAACTCCAGCAATTGGTAGAGAATATAGAGCAGAAGATCACAGATCCTAACCAATGTGTTCTGCCACCGAGTACTGAGTTGTAAGAGCTCTCTTCAGCTCCTTATCGCACACACTACACTGGGCGAACGCCTTTTAGATGTAAATCTGTGGACGATCTTTTACAACCAAAGGCAATCTCAAGACCCTTATGCTGTCCACAGAAGCAAAGGACCCTATCAGAGTTCTCCACGACTGCCCTATCTGTGAGAAGCGCTTCAGCAACCCACTTGTGCTACAACACATCTGCGTCTCCATGCTGCAGAGGGCATGACATCCCTCCAGAGATGAGCAGCCGAGACTTGTGGATATCAAGACCGATGATGAAGAGAGATGGACAATATGGAGGATATGTGAAGACAATCATATGGATGTGGATGAGCGCAATGATCTACCAACACCAGAGGAGGGAGAAGTGCCAGAGGACTCATTCCTGAGGGTGATAACCTGAAGATGGGACCTCCATCTAAAGTCAACTCACACCTACAGAAAACCATTCCTCTGAAGCTCGGGCATCCGAAGAAGACAAAGAACCTGATCAGCTCCAGAGTAAGCCATTTATGCCAGGTATCTTAGGATTGCAGCCTGTAAGCTCAATGGCTAATGGAGACTCCTCTACTGCTCCAAGTCCTGAGACAGCAGCGTAGACACAAAATCAATGATGTCAGAAGATGAGAACAAGAACATCCATATGTACCACAATCATGGACCAGAAATCCATCACATCCAGTATGGCAGAAGAAGAACTTTGATGTAGGATTTAAGACATGATAATGATACTGACATGAGTGGAGCACTTGATCTGAGACCAAAGGGCACCCTCAAGAAAAACATTCCTACTCATTCTGCTGGTTGACTTGGCAGGCTACTATGTCGTGATGTCATATACCTGGACGACATCAAAACCAACTATGACATCGGCTGTGCTTACTGATGAGTGTCCCGGCATGCCTGCTTAATGGAAGACGCCCCAATGAGACCAAATCACAACCGTGCCACTATGTGTAAGGTGTTCGCTCACAGTGCCCTGAAATCCACTATCGCAGCCACACAAGGAGCGTCCATTCGCGTTGCGATGTCTGTAGCAAGGGATTCTCTACTAAGGGTAACCTCAAGCAGCACATGTTGACTACATGAGATTCGAGACATGCCCATGCCAAGATACAGATTCCGCCCTAACGGCCCCAACAGCCTCCACTAGCCTCCCACAAGCTCCAATGATGTCTCAGCAACCTCCCCATCGTAGTCTCAACAACCTCCTGCAAGCTCTCCCTGGGCAACCACTAGTCACTTCCCTGGGCATTCTAGTCACTCCAATCTCCAGTCATGGCAACGCTATCAGTCAAGAACTTCCTCTGCAGCAGAACAACCAGCACCAATTCTCAGACTCCACCCCTGAAGCGTAGTCTGAGTGTTTCTCCAGAAGACAGCAACAAACGTACTCAGTTCAAGCATTCTTTGCTCAGTCCTGTGGGGAAGCAGTTCCAGACCAACAGTGCCCTCGAGATCCACATGCGCACCCACACTGGAGAGAAACCATTCCGTTGCCATATCTGCAGCCGAGCCTTCACTACCAAAGGCAACCTGAAGGTACATCTTGGCACCCACATGTGGAATGGGGGTGGACGGAGGGGACGACGCATCGCTGTGGAACCCCCTTTCATTGTCAGTCCCAAAGAAGGAGAGGTCTTCCGTGGTGATATATTTGGCATGCACCCAGGTTTTGCAGAGGGTGCTTTTTACCACTACCCACCTCCCCATCTGCTTAATGGCTTTGCTGCAGCTGCTGCTAATTCTAAGGCCAATGAGATTTCAGTCATCCAGCCACCCGCTAGTCTCCATCTCCAGGACTCTGGTTCTGTCATCATGAGAAACAGTTTGGCTCCTTCTGCAGAGAGCAGGGAGGCAGCATACAACCGGGAAGCAGAGCGCCATCGAGAAATGATTCTGAGCAGAGATGAGGCCCTAAACCACGAGATCGCACTGAATCGGGAAGAAGCTCTTTCACGCGAGATGGCAATGAACAGGGAAGAGGCAATGTCTCGAGAGATGGCTATCAAAAGAGAAGAAGCCATGTCCCGGGAGATCGCAATGAACAGAGAGGAAGCCATGTCTCGTGAGATGGCTCTTAAGCGTGAGGAAGTTCTTTCAAGAGAAATGGCAATGAACAGAGAGGAGGCTCTCTCGCGTGAGATGGCAATGACGCGAGAAGAGGCCCTCAACCGTGAAATAGCTCTGAATAGGGAAGAAGCATTCTCCAGGGAAATGGCCCTGAAGAGAGAACTAGCCCAGAACAAGGAGATAGCACTAGAGCGTTCCAATGATAGAACCCCACCTGTTGCACCTCAATTGAGTTCATAGTTGATTTTAGGTTGATGCACAAACCTTTTTTAATATAAATCCTAATTAAACCTTTATATTATGTGGACTGTGGGACTAGTCCTTCAAGACATCTAGTCAGCAGAGCTTCCATTTTGTTTTCTTCCAAGACTTTGGTTTTGCGATGTTATTTTGTATGTTTATATATACGTTTCTCCCCAGGGAGATTTATTAGTATGACATGTTTGTCAAAAGATGTTTATGAGGAAAGAAAAAGATACCAGATGAATTTTCCCTGTCTTTTTTTTTTTTTCTCGCTTCCATCAGGGTACTATTTTTGTTCATGCTGTAGAGTTATCCATTTTATGTTTTCCCCCCAAGTCGACTATAAGTTTGGAGTCTCTGTATTACAGCAAGCAATTGTAAGAGGCAATTTATTTACAACAGGGTATAATCTAACATTTCTTAGGCTACAGTGTGCACCAACTTTAATGCTTGTATTTGGACATTAGTATTTCTAACTTAAATTTGGTACAATATTATTCTTTTCTGATTTGTATGTTTGGTAGCACTAAGCATATCAAGATTTCATTCCCAAATTCTGAATCCTGTATCTGTTTCTATTTTGAGAGACTTTTACCAGATAAGCTTGTTGATAGGCTGTAGCAGTAGTCAATCTCTGTCTTACAGTGAACAACTAGAATGGATTATTATCCATTTAGATACATGTTTAAAATGTATGCATGTAGCAAAAACCGCTTCTGTACATCCAAGAATCAAGAGCTTAATGAAATACCTCAGAGTCATAATCAGCTTAATATCAATCCTGAGCATGAAATAGGTTTTATTGTTGTACTTATGTGGAGCAAGTGTCCGGAGTGTTTTACGATTGACAGTGGTGTTTTAATCTCGCTGCAAGTCATGATTGTGAAGATTAACAAACTAAAATCAAGAGCAATGTTTATTCAGCAGATGAGGGAATATATATTATGTGTGGAACTAATTTGATATCTGAATATGAATCGATATTTATATGAATATATATGAATATATATATATATATATATATGAAGGGTGATCATGTGCGTATGTAATTGACCTTTCGTTTACCCCTCCGACAAGACTGTTTAAGAAAAACCATTACGAAATTTTAATCAAAGCTCATATTTCACCCAAAAGGAGAAAATTGATTTTGAACAAATTTTGCAGCAGAACATTATTGCATAGTTCATGAGTGAGGTTTAAGAAGTTTTATTTAGATGAGAAAAAACAGTCATAGTTAGCCCAAGTTATGTTTTTTTTTCTTATTTAACAATGGTTATAAGTTTTTTTTTAAATTCATGCAAAAGAGCGTTTCTGATTTCATTTGATACTTTGTTTAATCAAAAACATAAACCAAAGACTTTGTTCTAACTGTACAGACATAAACAGTAGCTTTGCATTTGAAGTAAAGAATGTGTATTATAACAAGAAAAAACAGGACATAAAATAAATGTTTGTTGTACATAGGAATTCTGAAGAAATGTTGTCTAATTGAAGATATCAAAGCTTGAAATAAAATTGCGGCCAGATGTTTTGAAATCAGTGTAGTGTGCTAGGCTGGTCTCCATCTTGGAGTGATCATGATAATAATTGATATATGAGTGATGTTAGTGTATGATACTCATCTTGTTAAACCTTTGTTTAAACTATGAAAAAATTAATTTGAAAACATTGTACAGCAGTCAAAAACCATATTTATTCACATAGTAGTCTAGTAATAGTGCATATTGAAAATAAGGAAAGCTAATACCTTCCCCGATAGTTATATGAACATGTCAAAGTGAAGTAGAATTTAAACATGTGGGTTTTTTCCTCCATTAGATTTGTGAATTAAGCCATGAATCGCTCAAAACTTGTGTGTGCTATCGTTGATTGTTTGTCTTAAATCAAAAGATGTAAACTTTATTCCTCAAAAGTATGCCCTTTTCAAATAATTTTGTAGCCCTTTTTAACAACCATAATTCTTTTCATTTTTGGTTTTGTTTTAGTTTTATGCACCTTGATATACTTTCTCTGTCATTTGTAATTTTTTTTGCAAATTAAAAAAAAAGGTGTTTTTTTGTTTTTTTTTGTGTGTGTAAAACTTGAAAGCGTTTGTCATCTCAAACCTATACATGATCAATTAAATAATGTTATCTAAAATTGTCTGTTTTATCAAAACTAGAAGTGAGAACTGTAAAGCATGCCCTCTTGATAAAACTGCACATTACTGGGTGATTGTAAGGTGGTAAAATATTTTCTTTCCCCTTCTTATTCTTGGTTCAGTGTTGTAATTGTAAGAGTGAAATGTCATATTGTCTCTCAATCCTTATTTGCAAGTAAATTGGCAACCTTTCTCTGTTACAAGTGCATGTTTTTCATTGAGTGACAATAGGGCATGAACTCTATGTGAAAGGCTGTCCGAAGATGATCTGTAAATAGGCAATGCAGTCTACTCCCATTATAACGAGCATAGGTACAACATTCTGTTATAACAAGACGATTCTCCTAGGTCCAATGTCAAACATGTGAACATGTCTTTGTGCCAGTGTGTTCAGACTAGACTTTGTTTTAATAAGGTATTTGGGCTTGGTCCAGAGTACCTTATTATAAAAGGTGTAGACTCTATATGGTTTATGTCCGACTAAACATAATACTGGCATGAATAATGACATGTCAGGATTTGAGCTATATCCATCAGAGTGGCTGTCCAAAATTGGAAAAGGGGTTATATTCCGGTCAGGGTTTGACATCACTGATGTTTTACTAAATTTGCTGGTTCACTGAGCAGGACTTGTCCCCACCACCTAGCCCATGGTTTCAGTTATGACACCAAGCTAATGGTGGTTACAAATTATCTGTAAAATGAACTTTGGCAATTTCTGGTTCAAAGATATCATGGAACACTTAGTATAATGTATTCTCCACATGTCAATGTCAATAGTCAAACAGCTAAAATAAACTTCATTCTGCATACTCGATTGACATCTCCCATGCGAACCGTTGATATAAAACCTAAGAAAGTCAGTTGTTGCACAGTTTATTGAAAGTTGGTAGATATGATAACTTGTTGTTTGTGGTAGAAATGGATATATTTGTAAAAATCAATGAAAAACCAAGGGCATTTCTATGTACGTATACTTAATTGTTGCTATTAATCAGACAAGTAATTGCAAAGCTGTTGTAGATATTATTAATTCTGTTTTGTTATTGATTTGTGAATCTCAGGGAAGTATGTTATGTAAACCATCATTCACAATAGAAAAGGTCACAAGTTGTTGAAAATAAATCTACTTTCAGGGGAAATAGGTTATGAATTGATTATTTTATTTGATGTGTAATCATGATTGTAAAAATACAGGCTCATATCAATTAATTAGAGAGGTATTGAATTATTATAACACTCACAATAATGAAAATCATGTTCAAATGAATGGCATCCTGTCGGAAGTATGGAGCATTGATAAAATATCACTTTCTTTTCCTTATTTGTTTGAAAAAGTTTGAAGGTTGAGCTGGAAAGATTGAGGTCTACTAATTGTGCTGTTGAACTCTTTATATCCTACGCATTTCTCTCGTGAGAAAATCCACCAAAATCTGTCGACCGCAAAATTAATGCATACAATAAATGATAACAAACAAAAGTAGAGCGAACAGGAACCTCTTTGAAGTGAGAGGTTGTATATATTCTATATTCAAACCCTCTGTTTTTTGACAACCATGGAATATCAAAATCGCTTCACCACTTGTCCAAACTTCCTGCAAATTTCATTATGAAAATAAAATTTAGGGAAGCCCGGCACGACAGATATGACAGATAAAAGCATAGCTGCAAACAATGCCCTATCTAGCCAACATCTGCCTTTTTGGACTTTTTATGAACTCTCTCTTTTGGCTCTGTGGTAGAATTGAGAAAAATTGACACATTTTTGGGTATGTTTCCTTCGCTTTTTGGGTTAAAACTGGAGCTAGATGAATGCTACAATTCAGATCATGTGACCAGTGACGGTTATCTGGTTATTTCATTTACGATATTACAATTTTTTCCGCCCGTCAAAACTTTTCTTTTTCCAGGGGAGAGGGGGGGGGGGATAGTTTTAAAACTCTAGTTGTCTCCTCTCGGTTCGATTAAATCAACTTTTTGATGTCTTTAACGGCTGTACTCAATTTCTATCCAGTTATTTCATTATAAAAGATCTATACATCTATCTCGTTTTCGGCTTTATCGTTACTTTGTGGAATATCGTGGGATTTTAGTGATGATGAAAATAAAATACAAGTGGGAAAAATGATGATGAAGAAGAAGAAGTGGAGACAATTGTGGGCCTGTTTGGCGCGAGACCTTGGGCATTTTAAGCATAATGAGAATTCATGATTTTATATCTCCTTTTCCATGGCAATCTTTCACCCAATATGTCAGGTTCATTTTGAAGGGAAAATTATCTGTCTGCGCTGACTTGGCACCTTCAACTAGTTTTGATGATAATGCAGATAAGAGGAGAGGGCAGAATACAAACTTATATCTCTTTCCATTACATTTAAAAGTATAGCTAGATTGTTCATCGCCCCCCTTTTTTAACATTGTACAATAATATGAATATTTTGTTTTATCATTTAATTTGTTCTATGCAGTTTTTGACATCAACACATTGTCAGTATTATTTTCATTTCAACCATTTTGTTTTTGTACTGTAAATCTCATTTTATATAATCACACTTTCATGCATTTCTATATTGTTTTAAATATGGTAGAAATAGATATTTTCATTGTATAGGTTGTGTGGTATCAATTATTTAAGCAATGTTTTCTAAATCAAAAACAAGAAAGTTAGTATGAATTTGAATTTTTTTCTTCATTAATTTTGTATATAGGAGATTATTTTTAAGTTTGCAGCTGTTTAGTAGATTATAGTTTAATTATAAAAATGCAGCACTTCAACTGTTAAAATGTTTTAAAGCAAATATTTTGTTTTGACTCTTGCAATAATGATAGCACTTACTACATGCACCTGCTATGGGCCTGTAAATTATGTTTCTTTTTGAACATTCCACAATGTATTATTTTGACCAAGTAATCACATTATACAGAAAGAAATTCTGATTTTTTTTTGTTAGGATACCACAGAGGTGGGGTTATAAATTAGCAATATTGCTTCTTGTCTATAAGTAAATATGGAATATGTCTCTATAGGTTTTCTTTCATTTAATATACAGATTATAATGCTCAATTGTACAACCGTTGTGGACTGACACTTTGTATTCAAATATCAGTATTGAAAGATATTAAAGCTGCCATAAGCATTCAAACAGGAAGAAAACTAACCCAATTATTTTGAAAAGATTAAATTAAGATTATGTGTAATGTTATCTGCTTTTATCATAGTATCGCAGAATGGGCATGAGTTATATAAAAAATGAAAGCTTACTTTGTACATGTTCTCAGAGCAGAATGAACTGCCGATGATTATATGAATTGAGATGAACTTTATGTACGACACTTGATGTGATATTCTTGTCTGTTGCTAGTATTTATGACTGTTTTATGTGTGTGAACAACAAAGTATTGTGTACTCCTATTTTATTGACCATGATGAAGTAGGTCAAGTAATGAAAAGATCCTTAAAAAGAACTATTGCATCTTATTTGGGGATTTGGTGTTATCTTGGCTCGGAATATCGTAAAAGCCTGTAGACTTATTGGCCCGAATTCACAAAGGTGGATTCTGCAAAATCCATGGTTTCAACCCTGGGTTCAACCTAGGGTTGGACCTAGGATTTTCAAAATGGTATTCACAAAGGTGGACTCGACTGAATCCACAGATCCACATCGTCATAAAACGTCATAATTTGGGTCAACTGTTGGTGAATCATAAACTGGTGGATCCGTGGAGCCGTTGATTAAAAAACCCACGGATCCATGGATCCGTGGGTTTTGCAGAATCCTCCTTTGTGAATTCGGGCCATTGAGTCTTGGTCATTTTTGTCATGATTGGTCCCTGTACCCCATGCTGTCCTTCTTAAAACAAGTGACAAGATTGTATGTACATGTACCATTTCACAAATATATGTATGTATGTATGCACTGGAGTAGAATATAGTGAAGCTTGTATATTTTATTATACTGAAGTCTAACAAAAATAAATTAAAAAGAAGAAAATGTTGGATGCAAATAACGGAATTGAGTTTGTGATGGTTCATGGGGTGGAGTCTTTTGGTTAGTTTGTGAGAGAGAGGGACAGATGACTGATTTTAAAAAAAAAGAAAAAAGAAAAAAAAAGGAACAATATATTTGAAAGAAATGAGAGAAAGAAAAATGAATGAGATTATAGTCAGATTTAAATTAAAAATAGGAGAGTGGATGAATGAAGGAAAGAGAGATGGTGAAAGAACAAAATATAATTACATGTGTAAAAGGGTGGAGAAATAGACAACAAAAATTTGAAATTAAACCAAAGAACTGTAACGGGAAAAATAGAAATAAGATGGAGAAAACAGAATAAGGGTTTTAAAAAACCACATGAAAGAGTAAAAAGAGAAAAAATAGATGAAGAAAGAAATGTGATTAAACAATGTAGTAAAATATGAAATGTGAATGTGATGGAGAAAGACAGAAAATGTATCTATATAGATACACTGGTATACATACAATCCACCCTTGTTATAATAAGGACCAAACTAACTGCGTTGTTGCAATGAGATATCATTATAATTTATACTGGACAATGGAAAAATTGTTTTGTTATAATGGAATCTTATCTGCTCATTGTAATGAGGGTGGACTGTATATCATGAGAAAAAGAAGGAATCTGTTGAAATTAAATCAAAGACCTGGTGAGACAAATAAATAGAAGGATAAGAATGAGAGCAAAAATGATCATGAAAACGGAGGTTAGTTACTGGGAAAAGAGTATCATCACTTTGAATAAATTTGATATATTTTCTCTTACCGTCTTCTCATCTTTCATCTTCGCATTGTTTGCTTTCTTTTATATTAAATCATTTATTCTCGAGTGCCTTCTTTTCCTACTTTCTCCTATATCTTTAAAAAAAAATCTTTTTCATACATTTTTTATTCCATCTTTCTTGACAAATGTTTTAAAATTTTGACAGTACATTTTCAATTGTTCCTATACAAACAGTGATTTCATGTTGATGCCATGTTATAGATTTCATTATTTTTTTCTGAGAAATTTGAAAATTATTAATTTATTTGCCCACTACAAATGGGAACATTTTCCTTTGATCAAATACCACTTTATAATTTCATAACTGTCTAATCCATTGCTGGATTTCCAATTTAACTGATCACCCCACCCTTCTAGGTACACCCCCCCCCCCACACCTATTGCCCTGTTTTCCTCTGATCTATATAACAGATACACTGCCTATACAGTTGGGAAGGTCAAGGGTGTACAAATCCCTCAGAAACTTTTAATTTGTAATATTTAGCTGCCCTTTTCACCCTCGTCTCATTATTCATCCAGCAGATGGGACAATAAGTGATGATGGGGTGTTCCGCTCTATTCAATACTTTCTTTCTTGTCATATTTAGTTCTTAAAACAAGCAGCAAGGATATAAATACTGTACATTTTAAGTTTCATCCATTTATCTTTTTAAAACCACCGATTGCAACTATGCAACATCATTAAAATAAAAAACCCACAATATTTGCTGCCTGTTTTTTAAGAATAAGACTACATTTTAGTACAATACAAATGCCACATTTTATCAGAAAAACCCCAGGTTTTACATTTTTTTCATTTTCTAAATTAAATAAAATGTCTTTTGTAGCTTGCCTATTGGAACTACTCAACCAACATGATGCAATATGGTTGTTTTTTCATATTGTCCAGCGCTAGTACTGAAGAGAAATGGATTTGTTACAACTGTACAATTAATTTGTACAATTGTGAATATAAAGTTGATTGCAGCAGGCAAAGAGTTAATCAGACAACTTCTCTGTATTGTTACATATCCTGATTCCTCTAACAAACTGTGTCTTTCTATCTCGCATTCCAAAATTTTGTTAAAATGATGATCCACCATGCATAACATAGTCACTAAATAGGACATACAACAATGCTTATATCACTCTCCAAAGAGGTGTTATGAAAGGCCATTGTGCAAAACTAAACATCTGACGTTTGAAATTTGAAGATATGTCAAAAATGTTGGAATTAGCTTCACTGCTATTGTAGTATCAACAGACAAAGAAACATAAAAAAGTATAAGGGGATAAAATATATTACAAGATTAATGGATATTCCATCATACATCCATTTGATCATTTGAAATGTTCTCACAGTCTAGTAATGTGGAATTTCCCCCAATCCAACTAAGTTGATATGAAAGCACCCTTTGGTAAGTCATTGTTACCATGTTCCTGAGATAGGTGTTAAAGCCATAAGTCCCATGGTTTCATGTCAATATCCATTTCATTAATAGCAGTCAGGTGTTGTGGTATTAATGTTTCAACATTGAAAGTTTTAAAAAGGAAATAAAGTAGCAATATATCATTAATTTATTATGTTTTGTTTCTACGTCCCACTTATATCTTCTTTCTTGAATCTAAGATTAATCTGCTCTTAAACATTTCCTGTTTTTTTCTACTTTATCCATTTAAATACAACCATTTTTTCTTGATTCCTTCTCAGAAAAGTCTATATGCAATAATCAAAAATTACCTAAAGGAATTATTTAGCTACCATGCATGACACTGGCACTTTACAGGTTACACATCATGTTTTTTTTTTAAATAATAAATTGCTTTTAAAAGCAAGGAAGAAGAGCATTGTCTGCCTCATAATACAACATTTTTTCCTTTCATATCTTTCTCCAATTTCTCACCAAATAAAAATCATAAATTATTATTATGACTCTTGTGAAACGACGATCCATCAGGTAGAACATTATGAAATACTAAATAGAACATGCAACAATGAATTTATCTCTCTATGAAGAAGCATTATAAAAGACTATTGTGCAACCCTAAATCTGAGTTCCAATAATGATGATAGTTTTTATTCTTCTGTAATAATAACAAATAGCAAAAGGTAGAATATCCCTTTTTGAAATAGTGTTAGAAAATAGTTTTGTGAAACCCGGCCTCAAATCTGAGGTTTTACATGAACGATGATAGCTTTTCATTCTTTTGTGTCTTCGGTATTAATAAAAAAAAAATTTTTAAAGAAAAAAAAGAGCAGAGGGTAGAATATGAACATTTTAGACACATATAATAACAACATCAAAGGCTTTTATCAATTTTTTCTTCTTTCTAGTTCATGGTGCCTTACATGTAGAACTAATAATCAAATATTAATGTGCATGGGGGGAGCAGGGGGTTTCAATAAGGTTTTATGTTCGGTTTTAATTTGGCATACATGTACCGGTAGGTTAGATGTTAAGTCCAGAGCTGAAGGCAGAAATACTATTAAAGGACTCCCCAGGCTGGAGTTTGTATGTTTAGAAAAATAAAGTGAAATTTAAAAAGCAAAACACTGAAAATTTCATCAAAATTGGATGAGAAATAGCAAAGTTATGAATTTCTTAGGTTTTGATATTTTTTAGGAAACAATTCTTGGCATATTCAAATGAGCAAGCTGATGATGTCACAGCCCTGCTACTTCCTTTGTATTTTATTGTATGAAATACCAATTATCCAGATTTTCTGCCCCAATGACATAAAAACAGGGATAACTCCGTGTGGAATGTTCAAGGTCACAAGTGCTTTTACTTATTTCAGTATGAGGGATTGATTTTTTTTAAAATATATACGCAATGTATGAAAAAATGTGATAAATAGGATTGAGTAGTGGGACTGTGACATCATCAGTTTGCTCATTTCAATGTCATGAATATGCATGAGGTTAAGCCAAAAACTGTTTCCCGAAAAAAATTAAAAACCTAAGAAATTCATAACTTTGCTATTTCTCATCCGATTTTGATGAAATTTTCAGTGTTGTGCTTTTTAAATTTTACTTTACTTTGCAAAACATTTCAATTTCAGCCCGGAGCCCTCCTTTCAATTACCAGTTTTCATGACATGACAGTAAAAATGGATATGCCTTGATGTGTTGTTGTCCAGTGGAACAGTCGCGGACTATCGATCATGAGTCGAATCTCCGACACACAATCTACAAATGCCACACTCGACCTTGGTATATAAAGGTAAAATAGGCACCGGTAGAAAGAAATCCCTTTAATGCTATCCTTATCAGGGTAGCCAAGCAAAGCCGGTTAACACTAAATGCTATATAAATGTTATCTAGATTATTATTACTATTGTAATATATTGTTGAAAAGATAGTTACACCTTTTCATAAATTTGTTAACTATTCTCTTCAATTAAATCAATATGCATTTGTGATAAAAAGATCATTTGAGATATTAAAACAATGTTATTAAGATATTTTGTTAATTTGTGATCCTTATTCTCGTTCTCTTCAATCATTGATTTCATTTTATATACAGTGTTACCAATAAATTGGATTTGTTCTATGATATCAATGTTATTTGAGGAGATATTTCATCTTCACATGCACTGAAGCATTTGAACTCTTTTCATCAAGGTCGATATATTTTCAAAATTTGTTTGAAAAAAATAATCATTGTTAATGGGTCTTAAAACACCTTTATTATAACAATCTTAAAAAAAAAAAAAATCAGTTGATGGTGTAATGCTCACTGTTGAAAAGCTTCCAATTGCAAACACTGTACAACTATACAAGGTCCTCACAGTATCCAGGAGGGATCAGATAACCTTCTAAAGAACACATTAATACAATCAGCAGTACACTTGTAGCCCCCCATATCATGTGAGGATTTTCCATGAAAGGTTGTTTATGTCTGTACAGGGGGCACCCTATGAGGGTAGGCCATCCCGGTATATAACCCTATGGTTGGGATTGCCAGCTAAAGACAGAAAATCACACCCATTTGTAGTTGACAATGAATTAAAATGTATCTCCCAACTTCATGAGCAGGATAGAGCGCCAAAAAATATCTGATTTCCAAAAAAACCAGTGGCGAAAATCAATTAATGGAAAAACAGATATCACCCTGCCTAAATGAGAGCTCGGATTCCCTCATAAATTGCAGCGCAGTTACAAAACCAGAGGAAGATGTCTAGCCCATCCCTAACCAAACCAGATCACATCATACCTGCATCACTCCTCTAAACTGGATAGATGAGAGGGATCTCGGGTTTCCTGAACGGCCCGCAACGCCAGCGCAGAGTTTCATCCCTCTTCCCTTTATTGTTTATGCGAGAGGCGTTGGGAGTTGAAACGAGGGGGGAAACGGGAGAGGCGGGCCTGTAAGCTAGCACCCAAACATGGCTGGGAGCAAGCTCTCGTTGCAATGGGAAAAACTTAGCAAACAAATAACATATAATAGACGTATCATTTCAAATAAAATAAGGGATGGTTTCTGGCTATAAAAGCCTACACCTTCTACTATCTCATCCGTCTATATAGAAGATGCCTCGGACCATCATTGACTCCCATCCGTCATCTTATAAACATCCAAACCCTTTTTTCCTTATCATTTTTTCTCAGCTTTGGCTTCCATGTTGTATGGTGTTTGGCAATTATTGACTGAGGGTATAGTTTCATAGCTGATAACCAAAAATCCCTTTCCTGGTCTGTCTTGTCATTTAGTTTTCTTCTTTGGTGAATACAATCTCATTCTCCATCCTTGATACTTCCCTTATTGATTAGCAGAGCAGAATGTACTGCCAGACCGACATGTACAGAAATACAGTCTGTGTCAAAAAAAAAATGGTACAGTCGGGAAAAAATTATTTAGGTATGAAATCTTCTCAAATGATATGTGTTTGTGCTACCAACTTAAAGCCAAAATATTCCTCTTCCTGATGCGCTTTGTTTTGTATAATTTGCTTTTGTAAAACAAAAGTTATGCTAAATTTTGTGCGGCGATGAGCTTATCGCAGTAAAACACATCCATTGTTTCGGTGTGCTGAATTCATGGCTATGATGGGCAAAACCCATAGAAAAGCATGTGCAAATTATATTTTTTCTTGATTATAGAAAACTGGTCATATCTCAAGATCTACAGCACCAAATGTGATGAAAAAAATTGGGGAAGAAAGCCTGATTTTCCTACTTTATGGAAATATCAAACACTTTAAGAATTTGATTAATTATCATACTTTAAAAAAATGTTTTCCAACTGTACCATTTTATTTGACACAGACTGTAGAAGAGCCAGCTCCTTCTGTCACTCCCATCTCCAACTGTCTACCAATCAAAGTGAAGAAAGATTCATTGATTTCGGTGAACTGGTAAAGTGAAATATCATTGTGTTATGTTAGAAACAAACAACACTTTCCTCTGCCCATTATTTGAAATTTGGCAAACCACCATTTCATTATTGCATTAATTATGACTGTTTTATAATGAATCCTTTCAATGTTCAAACTGCTGAATGTTAATGTATTTTTGACAGGCTGTTGCTCTACTTTAGTATATGAATGTCATTCAATGGTTAGTGATATGGCAGGCAGCCCAGTTTTCTGCAAGTTTGCTGGTTATCAAACATAATTCTGTTGAAATATGCATAAAATTGTGGTTTATAATAAACTGGTCTATTGATCACTTCAAGGCAATGCAACAATTCACACAAAATCACATGCTGTATGAAGCCAGTATTTGAGCGTAAAGATCACTGTTAATTAATTAAACCAATAATTCTAATTTAAAGTGACCAACTCGCTGATAAAGTTATAATCGATTACCAAAATGACGTTCCCTATACTACGAATACGGCGGAAATAAAATGTAATTTCAATACCGCCATCTTACGTTAAAATCATAACTACAACAAAATGAAAACCTTATTTTGTTACAATATATACACATAGTTATTTAAGATCCAAAGTTGGTCTGCCGCTAGTCGTTTGGTGTGCGGTGGCTTTTATTCACATATTGCATGTTTATGGATTTTAAAATAATAACAAAGTGAAATTAAGGGGGGTGGGGTTATAAGTAACTTGTACTACACTTCTATTTGGCCTATTTCCTAAGAAATTAAAGGGGAATCCAACCCAAGGAGAGAATCAACCTTAAAGGAAAGAGGAAAATGAGAGGAGCAATCTAAAAAAAGTTTCATCGAAATCGGTTATAAAATAAGAGAGTTATGGAAGTTTGAAAAGTCTAGTTGTTCCGTCTATGGGGATCCTCAAATTGGCATATCGGCTTCAAAATGGCCGATCTTATGGACAACTCTCAATTCATTTTGTACACAAATTTTCAGATTTTCCCCATTTTCTTTCGAAATATATCTTACCTCCTTCTGAGCTCAACATATGTTGTGTGAAATATATTTTCCCATCACATATTTTGAGCTCAGAAGTAAAGAAGACATGCTTTGAAAGAAAATGGGGAAAATCTGAAAATTTGTGTACAAAATGAATGGAGAGTTGTCCATAAGATCGGCCATTTTGAAGCCGATGATGCCAATTTGAGGATCCCCATAGAAGGAACAACTAGACTTTTCAAACTTCCATAACTCTCTTATTTTATAACCGATTTTGATGAAACTTTTTTTAGATTGCTCCTCTCATTTTCCTCTTTCCTGTAAGGTTGATTCTCTCCTTGGGTTGGATTCCCCTTTAAAGGAAATAACCCTACAAAACCATATATTGATAGAAAGGTTATTTATCGAGGAATCTTGGGAACACAAAATATTTCACAAAAAATGGCTAATTAGCATAAATTATGCAAATTTGCCCAATTTTTACCCAAAACAAGATCTACTGAATATCTTACACCTTAATAAGTCCATTTTTGGTACAGATGTTCTCTAAACATGAATGGATTGGAATTCCAAAATTTTCTTTTGTTGTTTTATGATTGAATTTCTTCTGTATTTTATTGTCTTTTAGCTAAGTATGTATTCATGACAATTTTTCAAGAAAAAAACACTATTTAAAATTCCAATCCATTCATACCCTAGATACACATTCATCAAACAAGTATGCAAAGTTTGAATAGCATCAGACATTCCATTCTAGAGTTATCTTGTTTTGCACCGAGACAAGTTATCAAAAACCCGATTCTGAGAAAAACAAAGGAAAACATAAGCTTGTAGTGTCCAAAGTATCCAATGCATGAATGTTTGATAAATTAAGATGTACAGTAATCTAAAATTGTTGAAATAAACACCAATGGCTTGGAAATGAAACTAAACTGTCAATTAAGGGCTAATGGTTACATAGACAGTGTTAATTACACCATTCAATATACATAATATGCTATAAATTAATGATTAATGAAGGAAATTATGTTAGATTTGGGGAATTTTCTGCCATTTTTTGTTCAAGGTGACGCGTGCATTCATTTCCAAAGCATTGATTTTAAGGCTTTCACTTCATTCTTTCACGCTGATTTGTTTTTACTTATTAAGCAAACTATAGTTTCATAAAATGAAGAGAACAAAGTTTTTTTCTATTCAGTGAATTTTTATATTTGAGGTACCCCTTAAAGCCAACTGAAAAATGGCAATATAACAAGACATACAATTCTTAAATCAGCTACATGTTACATGTACTAATATGTAAGAAAATATTTCTTTTTGACAAGCTGTTTTATGGGAATTACAAATGTACCCAATTGCAGCAACAGATCTAAAAAAAAAAAAAACCTAACAAAAAAAAACATGAAATCAAGAAAAGAGGACATCATCCTAAAAGAAATATCCTAAATAATAACTATATGTGAAAAATATTGTGTAGCTCTATACCAATTGACTGACAAGCACAATACATTTTTGTGCTAATATTTTCTATTCACAGCTTTAGTAATAAATCAATATACCAGGCCAATAAAAATGTTTCTATAACAAATAAATGAAATCAATTAACCTTATACCTGCTAATTGTTTTTTATTTCCTTTTTATTTTTTTTATTTTTTTTTTTTGGTCTGTTTTTTTCTATTACACCAAGGAAAGGTTCCATTAATTCCCCACAAATAAAGACAAAATGAAAGTAATACCCAGAGCTCCCAAATTTCAAAAGAAAAAATAAGTATTTTGAGGGTTAACAAGTTTCATCAAATACATATAGTAGAATATCACATAACTATAAACATTGGAAAATAGTATGTAGTACAAAAACTTCAAGGATTCTTCCCGAATTTCAGTCTTTAATGTTGAAATTGAGCCCTACTTTGCAGCTCTGTATGCTTGTTCATAATACATTTAATTAAAAAGTCTCCTAACTTACGATGAACCGTTTCAGTTCACCCAAAATACAGACCCCATAAAAAAACTAGATCAAAGCATGAACTTGATTTGAAGGGTAAGCAGAGGTTTGCCCAGCATATATATCACTGATTTAATAAATAGGTGACGACTTCAGTAGCTAAAAAACATACACAAGACTCGAAAGGATAGAGGGAAAAAATTGGCGCTTTCTTACATCACCAATCAATCGTAAAAACCAAAGCTAGAGTAATAAAGAAAGGGAGGCTTCATTCAGCCTTTGAAAAACAAATTTGATAGCCATTTAGTTGACAACTTTCTCAACCGCCCGGAGCTAGGCAAGTTTTTAGTTACTTCTGTGGTTCTTAACGTCCGCCAGCCGGCATCGCAAAATCCTTCTCTTTCCTGCCCTTTTTTCTAGCTCAAACTACCACGATAAAGTTTCAGTAATTAAATTTTCTGACAACAATCTGCTTTGATTGAATTTTTGTTATATCTCAAGCGCCATAATTAGAAATGAGATGCACAAGTGGAAATAGAAATCTTTGGAAAAGTTCTTTCTGCTTTATTTAAAATGACATTAGGGGTTTTGTTTTTCATTCGGCGTCAAATGGAAGTTTAAAAGGGGTATCCCTTTTCATGAATAAGTTATCGGTATTGACATTTTTGTCCATGATTTGATTACCGATTCTGTCACTTATTTCTATATGGAATATCCAGTGATTTTATCCGGCAATGAATTAGTCATGAACTGCCATTTTAACTTCTCTTAAAACATATTGATGTGTGCTGTCTCTTTCTGATATAAACTCGATATCGCAAGAGAGAACTTTGAGTTCTTTCCTTTCCTTATAAATAAAAAAAAAATCTACCTTTATGTGTCTCCAACAATACAATGCAAGGGTCTACTCTTTTCTTTCTTTGAATAATTTTGATAAAAGGAAAACATTACTAACTTGTAGTAAAGCAGTCTGAACATGCAATAGTCATGGGTTTGATCCCCAGCATGGCATTTAATCTACATGACTACTCCCCACCCAGGTTTACATGGGTACTTAGTAGGTATGGGATAAGTGCATCTTACTGTCTGCTTTGATGCTAAAATGATCCCTTGATGCTCATATGACATATGAACATCAACAACTTATATTGTAAATCGCCTGTAGATGAAATTGTTTCAGATTTGGTGCTAAGTAAAGATAAACTATCATCATTCTTACCTATATAACATTATTTGAATAAAACTACATCAAATCTTGAACCAGGTAAATAGATGTTAAAGACTACAAAAAGGTGTGTATCCGGTATAAATTTTATTCTAGTCAAAAAAGAGCCCGAGCTTTATTTGGTAGAAATGCTATTAGGCAATTAATAACAAGATAATAAGTTACATGTAATCTGTATTTGTGACTTTCAGAGTGTACAAGAAAAATTTTCTTGAAAATGCGAGAAAGAAAATAAAAATAAAGACACAAAAGAGAAGGTAGTTACATTGAGAATTCATTTACAATTTATTGACAATATACCATGCATGAAACACTACTGACAACCAACTAAAAAAAAAACAACATTCCAGTTAAATCAGTCTTCTTTCTGCTGTTTCTCAATAGTGCATGGCAATCACACAAGATTTTATTTGCAGTATGGTAAAGAGCAAAATTGTTTTATTTGTAGTATGGTAAAGAGCAATATTAAGTTTGTACATGTATCTTCAGTAGATTGTGTTAGTATTGAAAGAGATGCAAAAAAGATATGATACATGATGTTTAATTTGATAGTTTAATTCTACTTAACAAAGATTTGAACTTTGAATTAAAAAGTTAATAATGTTTAAAGATACAGATTAATAAAACATCTTGTCTATAAATGAGATATTATCGGGGCACTAATCCCATTTTCTCTAAATATGCAGTGCGGTAAATTGTAGTAAATCAAAGTAAATGCGAGGTGAAACTTACATACATGTGAAAGTTTGTATAAAGATACATAAAAAACATATCATGAAACCCTTAAATGTAGCATGTGCTCAAAACTCAAATTTGAATGTTGAATGCCTTTGAATAATTGACAATACTTTTGTTGTACAAATGTACATGTATAATGAAGGCTACAGTGATGAATATTAACAATAACAAATTATCTAAAAAGAAATGTAATTCAAATGCAGCAGTTCTGTTGCAAAAGTAATAACTAGTCATCATTTGCTAAATGATGTAAACAATTCTTGCTGAACGACAAAATGACATGTTAATTGATACAAAGAAATAAGAGCATGATTTTTGCTGATACCAATCCTATACACAAGATTCATACAAACTAAGGATCATCTCCCTCTGTCTTGGGCTATGTAACATCAAGAGTTCCAATCAATAAGCCAGTTCACAGTTGTAAACTGCGCATAAGCAGTAAAAGGTCATTTGAGATAAACCATCAAGGTAGTTTTTAAATTCACTGACTTAAGCATTTGTGATTTGATAATTATTCATGTATTCATCTTAAAATATTCTTTTCATCACATCCAAGCTGAAGAGTAACAAAGTGTTCACAGTCATTGGTACATGTATTTGACCATAGTCAATGTGCCAAAAGCGGACAATACAACAAACGATATCCAAACTTGATGACTGACGTACTATTCTAGTCACCTGGTCTATACCATGCTATCTTTCTTAGAATTTGAATGCTTTGCCGGGAAAGCTTACGCAACATCTTTATTTGAAAGTGTTAGTGCTCATCCTAATGGAAAATGGGAAAGGTCATTTGAGAAAATTTGATCATGAGCTAACCTTGAACTGGCTTATTGCGAATTGATAATAGCCAATCAGAATCCTTGTTGCATGTACTTCTAGCATTAGAAGTCATACTTTGAACCAATGAGAACAATTCTCATTTTGTGTGCCTGGTCTGAATGAAGGGCACACCCGGTAAGCAGAAAAATTCCCAGCACAAAAACTTTCAAATTCCCTCATGGTACTCTTCTCCTGGGCCCAGTAACACAAAGATTTGCGATCAATTACAAATTTGAAAGAACAATTCTAAGTGGTTACTGCCCATGATTTTTAACAAATAGTTTATGTAACAATGACCGTCATTGGTCAATGTCATCTTGCACTGGATCGCAAAACTTTGTGTTACGGAGCTTGGGGTGCACAATTCAATGCTGTCTAACAAAGTGCTGTCTAATGCAATGATCACACCACATTGAAAGTACAACAATCTATGACATGCACTTCTCTCTGTCGCAGAGAGTACCGTGGTACATATACGTGTCATAACCACTGCATAAGGTAGGCAGCTAAAGCCTAGATCACAAATCACTACAAACCCTATGGCCCGAATTCACAAAGGTGGATTCTGCAAAATCCATGGTTTCAACCCTGGGTTTAACCTTGGGTTGGACCTAGGATTTTCAATTTGGTATTCACAAAGGTGCACTCGACTGAATCCATAGATCCACAGCGTCATAAAACGTCATAATTTGGGTCAACTGTTGGTGAATTATAAACTGGTGGATCCGTGGAGCCGTCGATTAAAAAACCCACAGATCCACGGATCCGTGGGTTTTGCAGAATCCTCCTTTGTGAATTCGGGCCTATAGGTATAGCTTGTTAAAAACAGACGCTTCGCCCAAGTTGATGGAAAAAGCAGTTAGAAATATACTTAAATTCAACTTTCAGCGACAATAACCATGGTTAATGTGTGGCAGAGAGGGCAGATGAAAAAGATGATTTGGTGAATTACTAAATTATCTCCGCATACATGAAAATGTGAAATGATCTAAAAGTATATTGAAATCACACTTGATAAAATAGTTAACAAATAGTTTTTCAATTGACAGGAAAGACAAAATACATATCTTTTAGGTAAGAAATATAAAACTGTATGAAGAATATACATGTAGTGTCTAGCAAAATAAAATCCAGTATTACACGACTGAAATTAAATTTTGAGAAAAATAACCTTTGCAACACTTATAGCAACCAGACTAGTTTACGATGTTTGGGCATTTTATATGATATTATCCTCAGGCAAAAATTAAAAAGTAGCTACTACACCATGCAGGTGTACAGAGGATGGATAGGTGATGTACATGCAAAAAATTTTAAAAAGCAGTAAATTAAAAGCAATAAATTTGATTGAATTTCTGTTTAACCATTATTTTTCCATCATGGAAAATCATAAACATCAAAAGATAAAGACTTCTCTAACCAATATAAAGACATTCACAAGAATGTCTTGCATGTAAACTTAAATGCATGACTTCAAATGACCTTTGACCTAACCATGTGACCTCCGACAGCATTGCAACATGATTTTACCCCTAGTGCATCCAAAGTTTCATTGAAAAGTGAGCAACAGACGCAAATTTCTTTGTCATAATAGTCTTGCAGGTAAACTTTAACGTTTGATATAAAATGACCTTTGACCTTACCATGGCACTATAACATGAAGGTTTCCCAAGTGCATCTATCACCAAAGTTTAGTTGAAAAGGAAGCAACGGTTTCAAAGTTATTTGTTATAGAGTATTGCCAGGAGACTCTAATATTTGACCTCACCATGTGACCTCTGACAGCACCACAACATGATGGGAACCCCTAGTGCATCTACCATCCAAGTTTGGTTGCCATTGGACTAGCACTTGCCAAGTTATGTGATGGTCTTGCAAGTAAAGACGATGGACGCCATTTGGATACCCAAGTCTCGCCTTCACCTCCAGTGGGCGAGACAAAAACGATATCAAAATTAGTTTACTATGTTGAATGATTAAGAGTGTTGATAAAAATAAGGAAAATACTTTTTTTGCAAGGGTAAAATAATTCAAAGTGTAAAAACAAATTACTCTATTCCATTAAAGAAAAAAAAAAACTCATATGGGAAACCATTTTCATGACCAGAGTCCTGACAGCGAAAGTGCATGCTACTACCAAAAGATTTCATCATCCAAATTGTGTCTTATTGAAAACAGCCATTTCTGAAAATAACATGTTCATGATGAAGTAAATCCTTAGTATTATTTTTTTTCAAAAAGTGATTAAACCCTAGGTGAAGTCTCAATGTTAGAGACTCCATTTGCAAGGTTATGTTTCTGGATTTGAAGATATTTAAATGCTTTCGGCAAAACAGAGGCCATTTTTAATCAATTTAGTAGAAATTCAAAATGGGAGAGAAAAAAAAGAGAACAAAATGAGAAAAGTTTAGACAAGCCAACATTGAAGACGATTTCTAATTTGTGAATTACATAACATGATATGACTTATCTTGAGATTCTCATGTAATGACTTAAGTGAGCTTCAAACTTTGTTATTACAGATTTTGTCAGCTTAATGGGAGTATTTCTTGTTGCCAAAATACTTGTTTGTCTATTTTCAAAGCAATTTGTCTATTCCTAATTTTTGATAGAATTTTGTTTTCATGATAACAATATTGTAGTACCTTTGTAAAAATGAATCCTCTTTAAATCTTATTAAGTATTAGAGTAAAAAATGACATTTCTGGTTAATGTTTTGTCTTTTTTTCAATGAACACTAATATACATGAAACAACATTAATTGATTTATCTCTGTAATACTCTGCATGGCACTAAATTTTCTAAGCACTATTAATGTATCATTTGCCATGTTCAAACCCAAATACTATCGTCTTCCAATGTAATCACATGATAAGTATATATAAAACACATCAGAGTACAAGAATGTATATCCATTGTTTAAAAAAAACAAAAAACCCATTGCTCTCCTATATATGTACATTAATACATCAATAAAACATTTAAAGGAATCTCTAGCTACACTCATATTCATATAAAATATCAAATTTGCTTCACGGCGCAGGATTAGCGCAGTTTAATACTTCCAATGAAATACGAAAATCCTCATAGATTTTTATATTCCAATACTCTTTCTCTCAATGTCTGTCGGTATGTCCTCTTTCCATCGTATTGCGCACATATCTCTTTCTATCTACTTCCAACTTCATTTGGCAATTAGCATCAATAGATCAAATAAAAAATATCAACAATGTTATTATTCTTCTATCCCAGATACTTTTTCTTAAGGAGACTTGGAAAAAAAATACATTAAAAAATAGTGATGAAGCAGGGAATTATAATGAATCTTGTAGAACTAGAATATCTTTCGTTAGCTTTAAAAATATATATATATATATCGGTATGTGTGATTGCCAATGATGATATTAAAGAAACGACAGGGCTCTGTGCCATAAGTAAGGGAAAGTTATTATCTAAATCATTTGATCTTTTGTAGAGTTTGGTTTGGCTGATTAATTGGGTTTTTACAGATGTGTTTCAATTGGATGTTATTATTTATTTCTGGGAGTGACCGTTAGCATATGCATCTAACATATTCAAACCTGGCACCGATCAGAGCTGACTGAAGATATTACCATTAGATTAACTTCTGGGCCCATATTCATAAAACCTTCATAGGCCTAGTTATCATTTAGCTGTGTACTGTTCCCTATGTAATAAGTTGACAACTAGCTTTAGTAAGGTTTTATGAATATGTGCCCACATCACCAATGTGACTTATTCACCCTAATCGCTATAACAACACACGATACACAAAGGCCCATTTTCATCAATGTGGACATCATTGTCACTTTCCTATGTGGCATGGCAACAAAAGACAGTCATATCACTAGTAACATGTGATGGTGTGTAGTGCCTCTTTGAATAATAAACAGAGCTTCACTATACCTGTACGTCATCAGAACTTGTGTACGTTGGAGAAGTTCCTTTTGAACTTGACAAAATGCAGAGTATCACAGGACATCTACAGAACTTGTTAAAGTTCAAGTGTTAGAAAAAAGCTCATGCAAGAATTAAACAATAGAAACTGATGTCTCCAAGTACAGAGAGAGTAAAATATTGGCAACTTAAAAGGGAAGATGCCTTAAGTGGGATGAAGTAATTTTCAATTACAAATGATCGAGTCGAAGCTAAGTTTGAATGTTTGAATTTTACTTTAAAGGATGTTAATGCATGATTGATTGGTTAACGCTCGGATAGGTTTCTTTTCTCTTTAGCACAGCCAATTACCAAATTATGACATTCTAAAATCAATTAAATAATCTATTTCCTAAATATCTCAGAAATGACTTTAGATGATAGCTTTCTCTATATTTACTGTACACATCTTTCCATCGATATTTCCCACATCATTCTCTATACTGCATGTGATATCTAAAAACAAATTTTCCTTCATTCCAAATAAAAAAAATTATGAAGCAAAATAAAAGATTAATTTTATTTTTCATAAGAATATGACATGCCCCTGCATCATGGATATTTCAATGCACTGAACAGACAGAGGTCTACCTCTAACGACTTAACATGGACTAAGCCACCCCTTCGTATCATAGCTGATAATTGATCATCTTAACATCATCAAACAGAGTCCTCTTCCTCCAAATAAGGCAAGAAAAGAACAAATCATATCAAGGAAGGGGATTAAGCAAGGGTATGGATTAAAGGAGCTCGCCTCAGCTTGTTCGTAGCGGTCCTGGCTGGTGGTCAGGATAGGGTAGAAGATCATCCATATGCAGGAAGTGAGCTACGGTCAAGGAGGAGTGGGTGTTACCACTGACCAGTAGGCTCACCATGTCCTTCCACTTAGAGAAACTGATGCAAGAGCTCTGTAGGGTGTGTGTGTGTGTGTGAGAGAGAGAGAAAGACAGAGAGAGAGATAGAGAGAGGGGGGGGGAGGAGAGGGGGAGAAAGAGAGATGGGGGAAGAGAAAGATAGTGGAGAGGAAGATAAAAAGATAAGTGATAAAAGAAAAGAGGAGATTTGAAAGAGAAAACGGGAGAAAGAAAGAGGTGAAAGAAAAGAGAGGAGGGAAGAGAAAGCAAGAGGAGGTAGAACAGAGCAGGAAAGGGGATGGAAGAAAAAAGACAAAACATTACCATGTTAGTTGACTTTGTGGGGATGATTTTAAGATAAATTCCCTATCTGAATGACATTGGTAGATGCACATGGTGTTTTTTTTTTCTTCTTTTTAATAATGTCCATTCTAAGTATCTGAGAAGAATTTCTGGATTTCTAGTTTAGCTCTCTAATGTGGCCGATACAGCCATGTAATTGTGATGTTAAAAAAAAACAATATCTTAGATATATGCTATTGCAGCCTCGGACCTTTATGACATCTCCTGGAAGACATCAACCCATACCACTTGAATAAGTAGGATAGAATACACTATGGACTGTCTCCTTCCAATGTATTTCATCCTCTTCCTAATTAGGGCTGTATACAATAACAATGCGCCAGGTAGAGCTAATCTATTCAATCTCTCCTTTACCATTGTGCATTTGATTAGGATCTCATTATAGTTCTGTACTGGGCCTTTAAAAAAAATTCAAACAAACACCAATCGAAACTTTGAAGCCCAAAAATAACACAAGACCCAACCCCCATATTTAAAATATTTGCTCTGCTATAGATAATTTCCATACATATAATAATAATAAAAGTTACATTTATACAGCGATTAATAAATATATCCACATTGATGTTTCTAAGCGCTTACTATTACTAACTTCAACCCTACCCTAAATTTAACTTTAAATCTCACAGGAAATATAGCCAGGAACAATTGAAGATGCTAGTACTAGAAGTTCGTATGTTACATTTTGGCCCTCTGTTACATTTATGTAACAATGTGTCGTGTTCATCCAAGCGTAAAGACATACCACACAAAAATGGTACCAAAAGATGCGGGAGGAGTTACTCTTTCAGAATATGTAAAATAAGTGAAGATGCTAGTACTAGATGTTCGTATGTTACATTTTTACCCTCTGTTTCTCAAAACTGATTTGATGTAACATAGGAACTTCTAGTACTAGCATCTTCAATTGTCCCCAGAGAATATGTCAGTTCCCAAATAAATCATGCCAAAATAGTTTGAATTCACACTCACTTTCTCCAGGGCACTGCAGTCTTTGTCTTTGTGAAGGTAATGTTCTTGCCAGAAGAACAGTAGCTCTCTGAAAAAAAGAAGAAGTTCAGAAATATAAACAAATGTAAAACAGTAATAATGACCGAAAAGCTTCAGCCATGCCTTCATCCTTTGCAGTATGACAAATAATTTTAGGCAAACTTCAGTTGGAACAAGTATAAGCTTGCCAGTAATAGTTGAAAAAATTAAAAAAAAACAAAAAAAACTTGTTGGTCCAAATATCTCATTGCAACATATCATGTTGTAAATAATGCCATTGCAATTTCTCTCAAATTTCAATGTGAGAACACATTTAGTCCTTTAAATATAGACTTTTCTTAGTATGAAAACACAATGTTTTTTCCATTGAGATTTTTTTGGTTTTTTACTGCAGTCCATGACAGTCATTCCGAAAGGTATATTTCACATATAAAATAATCATTTTCACATTGATGAGGAAAGGTTGGCTAAGGTTGCCATTACCCATGTTTACTTATTCAAGGCATTTTAGCAGCTAAACAAAAAGTAACATTTCACACCCTACTTTCAATCCGAGACCAAAACAGTAAACATTTGCCACATTTCTGCAAGTGAGATGATGCGCATTCAAATACAAAGAGTTAGACAACGGATACGCATGGAAACATTATACGTCATCATAAAAAAACTTTACGCGCCCAAATAATCACGTCACAATGGTTCAGCTCAGAATGCTGGGAAAAAAACAAAAAACAACCATGCCATGACAAATACCAAGTTTAAATCAAGCAAACTTGTTGTATTGTCTTTAAAATGTGGCTAATTGAGGTTTACAGGTAATAACAATATTGAATGGCTTTATTTTCGGGAGATATCCATATTGACTAGTGGCAATATGAGACTTGTTTGGGAAATTTCTGCGGTATCTCCCTCAAGGCCAGTCAATATTATATAATTATCCTTGCTACAACATAGCTGGTCTTACCTAAAGTTCTGTAGTAGGTATCCAGGCCTGCATTGTTTCTGTTCCTCTTTCCTTAGATCCGAGAGATAGCGAGATAGCTCACCGATACGATCAGCAAACATCAGGAAGATGATGGTGGTGTTAAGACAACTTACATTCTCCTAAAAACAAAAAATCAAAACAAAAAAGGCAATTATTGAAAGCTGTCTATGTCTTCTTTAATGTCTATCATTTACACAAACCAACAGTTATTCGGCAATTACTTGGCACATTGCTAAAGCCCTCTTATTTGCCGCCAAAGGTCATCCTGGTTGAAATGATTCTAAGATTTGGACAACAGAGGAGGCGCCCTGTGGTTTGTGGCATACAATCGTCACAGTTTACATTATAGATGTCTTTATTACTTTAACACTTTGGCATATTAACTTTGTCCAGAACTGAGCAAATTGATATTTTTAACGTTTTGTGTGTGCACTGCACTGTCAGCTACCTAGCTGCAGTGCAATGTGCACAACAAAATGTTTTGAGACTGTGCACTGCATAGTGCTGCATGCGATCGTGACAGCTGGAAGCAGAGATCGTTGTGTCTTCAACAGAGAGGGAAGCAAGAAAAAAAATGGAGTTTGAAAACATTTTTTACTCCCCAAAATCGTAAAATTGATTTTTTTTTTTTTTTAATTTCAAAATTTCATTGGGTAAAAGCGTACACCCATATTTTAAATTGATTTCCGTACGAAATACGGCAAACCAGTACACCTAAATAGCTCTGCCAAAATGTGCATGGTATAAAAATTAATAAGAAATTGAAAATTAGGTTGAGTGAGCAAATTAGTAATAAATCTCTGTCAAACGATTGAACATGGCACCAGGGTACAGTACACAGTTGACTCTAATGCTAACAATCTGTGAAGAGCTATGAAAAATATTATCTATTGTTATTATGAAACCACACACCTAATCAACTATTCCAATTTCATGATTGTACGACATACGCTCCAGCAAAAAAATTATTTATTGTAATCATGAACAATGATCAAATCCCTAGTCATAAATGTAGTTTTCACTAACAAAAAACAATCTGTCAAGCCTTACATGGCTTTTAATGATGGTCCTTTTTGATTTCCTTATTTTATATGAATTTGTCATTTGTTATACCTTGTAATTTATTTTGTAATGCTTGTATATATGAATGAATGAATGATAATGCTTGTTTGTATTTTAATATGAGTTCAAATAAAGACTGAATGGAATTGAATTGAATTGAATCCTTACCCTAACAAAATAGAGGCAAGAGCAAACGCAAACACATTGGTTGTCCAAGTTTTTTCTTTCTTTGGAAGTGTGGGTCCCACAGCCTGCCAACCCCTGAATTATGTAAATTTTGTACAATAATTACACTTAATTTGGCGCTTACTGTGAGAAAGGTCCAATATGAATGTGCGATTTTGTCGCTATGGTTAAGTCTGCTATTTATTTAAATTAATTTAAATAGACTGTTGACTCAACAGTGGACTCATTACAGTGGGCTCATTATGTCAAAACCATAGCAACTGGTGTAAATCTAGCATGTTATGACAAAATCTCGTGTTCATATTGGACCTTTCTCAATGTCAGCGCTAAAATTAAGCGTAATTATTACACAAATCTACATAATCCATGGTTTCAGTTTCAGTTTCAGAAACCACCTTTGTGAATTCGGGCCAATGATTTTCAGTGATATGTGAATAGATTCTTACCTGCGTTAGGATCTCTACATGTATGATGTTAATAAGCTTGAAGAGGAAACTAAGACGATTCTCTCTCTTGGCAATGAACTGCAGCAGACGACACGACTGTATGCCCCATTCTGATCCAACATAAAAACAAGAATATGTATATCAAAGCTCAAATAAAAACAAGAATATGTATATCAAAGCTCGTATTAAAAGGATGCATTATTATAGAACAGTGCGTATTAAAGGGGCAATTACCAAAAAATATTTTCCTATGCAGAACTATGGGAAAAAGACATTTATACATCTTGTATAAAGAGAAAAGTATTAACCCATTGAGGACTGAGCCCGAATATATTCGGGCTAAGGTCTATGGGAAATGCGTGTTATAGCCAAATCAGCTCATCTTTAGCAGGTTAAAGCAAGAGCGAACTGATCACCACTCTAATTGACTGTGTGTTATAAAAAGCTAGTCTTCAAACATACCTTTTGAGATAACCATCAACAATACCGTATGAATTAACCTATAATTTAATTTTATTGGAAAACCGAAATGTTTTGAGGGGAAAATTGTTTGTTTTGCAACTTGATACAAAAATTACTGCTGTTTGAATGTATTGAGTAGTGAAAAAGTGTGTTATTCAAATGAGTCTGCATCATAAGACTACATTACACAGGATGTTGCATTATGGGTTAAGAATCGGGGCAGAATTGGGTCGTTGAGGACTTGAGTTGGTGCTATACAAGGCTGCTGGTTCGTATTGGCTTTAATATCCCATATGAACTCACCATAGTTCTCAGGCTGTTCTTTCTCAAAGTGTTCAACAGTGAGAGCCAGACATCTGATAAACATGTTGGAGTCTACGATGTGGCTATGCACCAAATCAATGAAATTCCCGAACTGTAGATTAGAGATATATAAAAAAAATGGTTATTATAATAAAACAGATGACTACTGGGGTTTCATGGAGATAAATCTTTATTACTTTTGGTGGTGTCTTGAAAAGGTTTGACTGCATCTAGAACTGAGGAATATGTTCTCATCTGGCAAGATTTTCAGGGTTGCGGCCCCACGAGGCTCATTGAGTTTGAGCACTGGTTTTCATTAAGCGCTAGTTTTTGGCCAGATGCAGAGAAAATTTCAACTTGCTCTTTGTTGCAAGGACATCATGGAAACACACAAAACCTGTCAATCCCATGGCTTTAAGATGCAAAGGAATTCTTGATTCTATCACAATTTAGCAATCTTAACCCTTTCCTTTTTGAGAAAAGTCAGGTCAATTGTAGCTTTTGCATTATTTTCATGTGATGTAGAAAGAATGTTATAATAAAAAGATAAACTGTCAATGATAGACTTCACAGTAATAATGTGTCAAATACCGGCCAAAATACCAAATACTAGCTGAAATGTTCGGCTCAATATTTGTGTTTCGCCCATACATAAATTTCTGTTAGTAGTGCAAGTGACTCTCTGCAGAAATTTGTCACTTTCTTATCATTTTAGCAATTCCAAAACTTTACATCATAAAACAAATCTTAGGTTAATTGTAATCAACCATTCCAAATAATTTTGATACAATTTCTTCCATAGTTCAATCTCACAACCACAACATGAATTTCAGTCAAATGGAAATTACTGATACATGTATGGTCATGAGATTGAATTTTAGAAGAAACTGTTTCAAAGTCATTTGGGAAAGGTTGATAAAATTAACTTAAGAATAATTGCAGGCTGTGAAGTTTTGGAATCAACAAAAACGATACAAAATTAACCTGAATTCTGCTGAGAGTCACATGCACCTAACACTGAAATGCATGCATGGAACTACACAAAATGTTTGGCCCTTACATTTAAAATATTTTTTTCATTACATTACTATAATAGAATTTGTCCTTCCCAATGGACCTTTTCATTCTTTACTCTTTTAATCCTTTGTGAAAAAAACCGAAGATACTTTGAAAGCTGACAATCATTTTGTTCACTTTTGCCACGTACAGCAGATTCACTTTAAAGGGAATCTACTGTAGTGGGAAGGTGTGGAAAAAATGAAGAAAATTATTGTTAGCTTTTGCTGTTATTTTCATGCTATTTGGGAAGAATATCATGATAAAAAGCTCAACAAGTAAAGATTGCTCTTTTGTAATCATTTTTGGCGATTCCAAATCCTCACAGCACAAAATAATGCTTAGGTGAACTGATTATCAACCTTCTCAAAACACTGTTAGACAGTGTCTTCCATGTTTTAATGTCATGACCAGAAAGAACACTAGTTTCACTTTAAAATAATGGGATTGGCCATACATACCTCAACCTCTCCGGTAATAGCTTTGTTGAACCTCTTGAAAGCAAGGATGTTGAATTTCATCAGCTCAGCCAGCAAGTCAAAATAGCTCTGAAGAACCTCCTTTGAGTGGTGATCACTACTTAGGATATGTTGTACAACATGCTGTGAAGGGACGACAGTAAGAGAAATGATAACATGTCTCAATTCTTATTTTTTTTTCACCCGAGTCATATAGGGGGGATGATTACAAATTACAAATAAAATTTTTAAGATATCCCCTTTGAGGCACATAATTTCATAGTACCAATATGTATAATACATATATGTCTGTCGCTAATCCAACTGACTAGGGGAAAAGTGCAAAAACTGTTTTTAGTCAGCACAATTACATGCAAATGCTTTAGCCTCTACCAGACAAGAGGGATTCTATGTTTCTTCAGCCCGCATATATGCGGGCTTAGTACACAACGGGTTAACCCATTCGTGCCATTGTCCCACATTTTGTGGTTTGGGTCAATAACTTTTTCAGAACTCTAAAAAATACACCAGGTATATCAGTAGAAAGAGAAAAAATTTCTGCATACATTGTGCCCATTGTTGTTGCATTACCATACTGCATTTTATGTCTGGAATTTTATTTATGAGAATAATCGTTAAAATCCCTAACTTGGCAACACATTGGGAAGTTGAAGATCACCGTTTTTCATCAAAATTGGCAATTAAATTTTTTTTTTTTTTTGCAGTTCCTAACCATGTGTGTTGGTTTCAAAGACATCACATTCAATTAGAAGCATGTAGCATTGAAATAAAAATATTGCTGTTGCCAATTTGAGGAATAAAAAGAGATCAATTTAGCCCTTAAATAATCTCTGTCCTGAATGGGATTGAGTAGCTTTGTGGAGGTTTGCAACAATCTGAGCTTTGAGGCTTTAAATGCTGTGCATGTAATAATGTGTCAAGGGGAAACCCTGACAAATTTTATTTCATAAGTATCATTACATGCTTCACAATATAAAGTAAAAAAAAAAAAAAAAGCAATTATTTTCCTCCACAGACTTGGCGTACCTAGGGACACTTATGACTATGGTGATATTCAGTTATTAATATCTCAGCAATTAAGCGACCAATGAGCTTCAAAATATAAGTTGATTCTTGTCTAACCTATAAAGGTTTGAAATTATGATTACAGTTTAGCTGGAAGAGTTTTTATTTTTTTATTTATTTTTTTTTAAAAGATCATGAATGAAGTTAAAGAATCCCTGTAAGTACCTTACTAAATACCTATTTCTCCTCAGTCGAGCTAATTTTTAATGACCAATATAATGTTGACATATGATTTCTTACCTCTAGAAGTCCTTTCCTAATGAGGAAGGTCTGGTCTGCATACGATGTCTTCCCTCTAAGGAAGCTCTCTATGGCTCTTGCCATCCAAAACCTGCTCAACATACATGTACAAATAAAATGTTTGTTATGTTAGGCCATATGTTATAAACAAGTAAAAACAGTGTTTTTTTTCCAATTTAGAGGATAAATAAAGGGCTACATCTTATTTTATAAATTGAAAATCAATATATTACCAGGTCTGTATATCCTGAAATCTATAAAGGTACATTGTTCTTTATGTTTGCTAAAATTTTAAATCATCAAACAAAGTAAAATCTTTTTGAAATATCCAACATTTATTGGTTTGTGTGGAAATCCTGGTACTTTCATTCAAAGGTCATTGACAACCATGGGTGTCCCCTACGAACCAAGTTCCATGCATGATCAAGAACTATTGGTTTGCTCACCCGAAACATTAAACCTGGTGTATAGTTTTGGTAACAAAAAAGGAATCGCAATAAAACCAATCAAATATAGTCTCATGTTGTCCACATTGCACTAAAAGATATGTGTGAGAGATCTTGTGATATTCCTTTCATGATTTCCAGTGATTTTCAGTGAAAATGTTTGAAAGAAACATAATGTAGCGGTTGTTTTAGACCTTTGCTGCCTTACCTGCTCGCCGGAGCTTAGCGCATGAACAGTGTGTAACGATCTGTATGTATCACCCACACAAGAGAATCCCCATTGGTTTTCCACGTGAACACTAACTGAATACTAAAAGGTGTCGGGTCCCCGACTTTTCATGTTTTAAAAACAAGATTTCAAGTAATATAATTTTCTTTATTATAGTTATAGGATTCAATCTTTTATATTATCTAACTGTGAATCCAAATTATATTTTTCCTTCTCCAAAAACTATCCACCAGCTTTAAAGGGATTTAGTAACTTCCAAAAACAAGTGCAAAAGAGATCGAAATGAATAGAATTCTATCGCTCTGACCTAAAAACAAACTACTGCAAGTTACAGATCAAATGCAAGGGATTTACTATCTTAAAACAGTGAAATTTCAAACGCGGCTAAGGATACGGCAGCGCATGATTAATTTATACCGCTCCGTTGCAAGCTTAGCCGCCCGGTAGGCACGGGGACTTGACAACAGGATATGCGGTGAAAACCACGTGCGTTGAAACGCACGCGGTTTTCTAAGGCGTCAAGGAACGGATTAGAAAATTTGAGTATAAAATCGTCGATATCTCGAAAGTAAAGCAAGCAAGTAGACTGCAATTTTTAAGTAATACCAGACTGACCTATGTGTTCATAATCATGTTGGCAAAATGAGCTAAATCCAATAAATTGCAATTTGAATATCATTCAATGTTACTGCATCCCTTTAAACAAGCACCTCACTAAGGGTAGCTAATCTACTCTGACCCCAACCTAAATGATCCTATCATTTGATGTATTTCTCCTTAACCACACCCCTTACGATTAATATATCCAAACTCCTACTTCTTACCCTGATGCAAATTTTTTAGAGACACATGACAATTTGGCTTCCCTAAAGACATATCATCTTATAGTCACCAATAAAGCAAGTTTTGGTTAGAAGGTTAAATGTTTTACCTGAAAGGTGAATCTCTTGGTTCTTTTCTCATGACATCAACCAGCTTGGTAAGAATACCCTTCTGACCTCCACACAGTAATGTCCTGTCAAAAGATAATCATGGAATTCTCAAGGCTAACTGGCAATTATTAAAGCCTCAGTGACATATCACTTACAGCTGCTTTGGCAATTTTATAATACAAATGTATGGTACAAAAATGAAAAAAAAAATTTGTTTTTTGTTTGTTTGGACGCCGTATGAAAGTGAAATGTAGTTTAGGTTTTACATGAATGCCTAATGGACCTCTTGTTCTTGTCGTATCCACACTTTCTAGAACGCCTGTTCTGGCAAAGCTGAACATAGTTTTTGACACTAACGTTGAATTCTGCAATATCTTTGGACACACATGCCTATTCTGGTGCAGGACATTTCAGTAGATTTGACATAGTTTATGATTTCACATAACGACCAAATGTAACATCTACTATTTTTTCAGGGCATAGATATTTAAAAAAAATAAAATAAAAATGGAAAGTGAAGTAGTAGTATTGGTTGTACCTCAACCATGATTTGAAATGGTTAGAATTCATTGTGAGCACCTGTAAAATGGTCGCCTGGGATTGAATCTAACGGCCGGGTAATAATATATAAAGCGCTTTGATCAGTTATAAACTGAAAAAAAGGGCTATATAAAACAAGATATAATTATTAGTAGTAAAAGGTACGGTTAGTTGTTTCCTTACTTATCAATCTTCTTGACTGCTTCTAGCTGAGGAATGTTGGAACTTGATGATATTCTGCCGAGATCCATGATCTCGTGTTTCGTCATGATCAGGTACTTGTTGCTGTCAATCCCAAAATACAAATTCACAAGTTAGATAAATACTTCAAAACATAGGCTTCATGTAGATTGAGTGAACATCAATGTTTAATGTAGTGGTTAAATCTTTTCATACGTTCATCATGTACCTCGTTGCAGTGAATTCCATAGAGAAATTACACCGGAATCAGGCAAAGAACGCATTTTTTTGCAGCACCTTTCCAATAGCCACACCAAAACCTTTAATAGGAATCGCAGAAAATGGCCATGGGCAACGCAAAATTGTCAATTGTTGATCCCCTGTCACTTTGGGATAGTGCCTTTTATCGGGGGATTGATTTGAGATTCCTGTAGGAATCATTATTTCAATAATTCCCGTTTAATTCAGTCCTTGTTGGAAAAGAGTCAAATTCAAGGCAGAAAAAAAAACCAATGCTTTTTGCTCTAAATTTTATTGTTTTAATGTTGAAAATGCTGGTTTTGTTACATATTTCATTATTTGGTAGTTTCCTGCCAGTGGGAAAGCCCGACATGAAAAACTAATAATATACAAGGCCAATGCACAGCCATCTAAACCTTAAAAATTATCACAAATAAAAATGATCATATATTCATATTGTCTTATTATCCCCCCCCCCCCCCACCCCCATTTACCCCGACTGTGTAATGGCCCTGTCTGTCTGGCTAGTAGGAGGGAGTCAAATAGAACAGTCTTCAACTCAAGGTTGAAAGTGTTCCACTCTTGGTTCATGGATGTAAGGTGCTGTTCCTGTTCATTTACCACTGACTTCCTGATCAGTCTTTTTAATAAGGGAGATCTGTATCCATGATTCGGGCTACCATTCACCAATTACAGCTGATCATAGTTTGTCAGGTTTTATCAGCTCGTGAACTCTGCCCTGTTGGGTTCATTATTTCTTGAGACCTCCTAATTCATTGGAAAGAATTTTCCTAGGTTTATAAAAAATTCAAACCGACTATAATCTTTGTAATTGTATCTGTCTTTCTTCTCCATGATATGTTATGAAATGTGAACTGTTCTACTGTATGGATTATTTTATTATTATCATTATGATATCTTGTAAAATGTCCATGTGATTTTTCTGAAGAAAGACAAATAAATATCAATATCAATATCAATGGGAGCAGACATCATGGTGAAGTCTTGGGTGATACTTACTCATGATGATCACAGTAGGTGTGCAGAAGTCTGAGGAACTGAACTTTGAGAGCCACTTCTGGACTGCAGTCACAGTTCTCATTGACACCATGGATTGGAGCTCTTAGATTACACCTCCAGATGACTTTATCAAACAGGTCATTCAGCCCTGGCATTAGCTTGTGTGTGGCTAGGATCTCATGAACCTGAGAGATTAATCAAGATTAGATTAGATTAGATCAACACAGATTAAGATGTGATTATTTGATTGAGAAGAAACTTATGGACAGCAGTCAGAGTTCTGGTTGACACTGTGGATGGGAGCTGTCCAGTTACACCTCCAGATGACTTCATCAAACAGGTTATTCAGTCCTGGCATCAGCTTGTGTGTGGCTAGGATCTCATGCACCTGGGAGATTAATCAAGATTAGATTAGATCAACGGCGATTAGGACAGGATTACTGGTACTTGATTTAGAGAAACTTGTAGTCTGCTGTCACAGTTCTTGGTGATGCAATGAATGCAAGCTCTTATAGAGCGTTCCCAGTGACGTCATCATTCATCCATGTTGGTGGGCAGAACAATAGAAACATGTCCATCAAACCGTGAAACATCATTGTTTTTACGGTCTGGTGCACCGGTACCTTATTGTCCTGCCCACCACGTGACGTCACGTGAAATCGCTCTATAGTGCACTTAGAGATCGCTGTATTGGTTGTTCAAACCAGTCATCGGCTTTAATTAAGCTACAATCTCACTTACATGATGAAATATCAAGATAAGAGTAGATTAGATTCATGGAGGTTAGACTGAATAAGGAGTGATATCTGGACAGCAGTCACAGTTCTCAATAACCATAATATCTATATATATATTTTTTTTTTGCTTGGTTAGAGAATAAGACTAATACTACTTGACCATAGGCTGAAGTGTTAGTTGATTGTAGTGGGTAGTGACTTGACACATTTGCTAACAATTGCTCCAGGCTTTATTTCCTCTAATAAAGTAGCGTTAGGGCTTGGGTTGCAATAGGGTGTAAGTTAGGTTTAGGGATATCTTTAAGGTAGGATATAGTATTGGGTCCAGGGTTAGAGTTTGTCATTCCATTGGTGTGCAAAAATTGCCAGCAGAGCAATTATCGTTTGAGCTCATGTCATAGATCGGACAGTAGAAATGTTTAAGACATTAAATAGAATAATTATGCACAAAGTCACCACATACAAAAAACATGTTAAATATTAACTATGGCATTTCTTCTTCTTACCTTATGCCTTTGTTTACCACCTAGAAGAAGACAGAGAACATGTAGCACCTCCACCTTATAGACCACCTCATGCATAGTCTTGAGGGAGTCAGGTAGGGGTAGAGAGAGGTCATGTAGAGGCAGGTTAAGGTAAACACCTTCATCCTCGTTGGCTACCTCAGCCAGGGCATCAAAGGCCAGTGAACTATCCAGCCAAGTTACCCAGCTATCAATCTGAGAGAACAGTGTGTCCATGTCTGTTACACCATCAGGCTCAGCTGCACGGATAATAGAGAGAATGGAAGATTGATTTATAGTGATCAACAATGATGTTGCAAATTTGAGCTTCATATTGGTTGAGAGATGATTTTGAATCTAGAATATATTTCTCATTTCTTGCATAGTTTTGTTCAAAGTTGCATCGATCAATAAATTTATCGGTTTCCACATAAATCAAGTTACAGAAATTCCAACACCTAGCATCTCTCAAGTAAGAGATTCCCCCTTCAAGAAACCCTAGCAAACGGGAAACTCTGACTCATTGTGTGCATGGAATAAATCGACAGCACAAAACATATTGGCCCGTATTCTCAAACGCCGCCTAACTTTAAGCCTGTGGTGTCACTATGGCAGGCTGAAAGGGAATCAATCTGTCTATGTTGCATGTTCCTATCACCTTCACTGAATTCTGGAATCATGATTTAATTTTAAGGGGAAAATTTTGTACTTATCATTCCCAAGCAGTTTTTTATATTTTCACTACCAACAGTTCTGATGAATTGAACATCTTCTTTTCGGGATTGATTCCCTTTTAGCAGGCCATAGTTAAACCACAGATTTAAGCTAGGCTTAAAGTTAGGCAGCTCTTGAGAATACGGGCCAGAATTCATTGTGACCAGAAGCCCTTTTAGAGTTATAACACGTCTCTTTTGCTCTCTTTGAAGATTATGCTAACAATAAATGAGGTAAAATACAGTGATTCAAATGTAAGAGTGTGAGATTTTTTTTTAATGGACTCAGAGTTGGAGTCTCTGCTGTTATGTTGGTTGATTTGCTTTAAAACATCACTTTCTGAAAATTAAGCCAAAGGGATTTTACTCACCAACAGACTTGCATGCTATCTTGACAAGTTTCTGCACAAAGCCCGGAAGCTCAACCACTGTCTCTGTAGTAAACAAGAAAAATCAAAACAATACATTAGGGTTGAGTCCATATCAAATCACTAACTCTAATTGACTTCAGATACGGGTGCCTTACTGCGATTCCTGCAGGCCTTGACCTGGGCAGCCAAGGTGCAAAGATCATGTTCATTTACAAGGACAGCATACACACACTACTTACCCTGATTGACTTCAGAGACTGGTTTCTCACTGTGATTCCTACAGGCCTTGTCCTGGGCAGCCAAGGTGCAAAGATCATGTTCACTCACAAGGACAGCACACACACATAACTTACTCTGATTGACTTCAGAGACTGGTGTCTCACTGCGATTCCTACAGGCCTTGTCCTGGGCAGCCAAGGTGCAAAGATCATGTTCACTCACAAGGACAGCACACACACTACTTACTCTGATTGACTTCAGAGACTGGTGTCTCACTGCGATTCCTACAGGCCTTGTCCTGGGCAGCCAAGGTGCAAGGGTCTTCCTTAGGATCAAGCTCAGAGATGGTGATGGAGAGAACACGACAGAAGTTAGCAAGCTGGTCCTCCTCAAACTTCTTGACAAGCCCTTCAAGATCAGCTGTAATATGATGCAAGAAATAGAGAGAAAAATAAAGTGGGTGTTATTTGAAGGAACTTTACCAAGGTATACCATGCAGTTTCTGCTTTTTCTCAAAAAGGGTCATAAGGGGTCAATGTGGACTTCTTCTTCTGTTATCTATTTATGGCAGAGGTGCTCTTTCCATGCCATTGATCTCTGTTCTGTATTTTAGGAGTTCCAGACTTGGCTTCTAAATCCATTCAGCTATTCTCCTTATACAGGTCATACTCTGTCTTCCACTTGCTCTCTTTCCTTCTAAATTTCCCATCAATTTTTCAATTCCTCCTCTGGGGAAACAGTTTCCAAGAAACATGAGCTGATAAGTTATGATTTTCGCTAAGAGTTTCCTTTTGGTATTTTCCGTGATCAGACATCCTTGTATGATATGTGGCTTATGGAACTTCTTCTAAACATTCTTCTGAAAAGCCAATTCTCTGATGCATTTGATTGCATGTCATGAGGTGGTGTAATTTACGTTACATGGTCAAAATTACCAAAAAAGCTATTTTTAGTATCATGTGAATCCTGTTATTCCCCCCTTTTAATTCACCCAACATCTAAATATCCAAATATGACCCTATTTTAGTATCATTAGATAATTAGTAATTAATTACTCCATAGACTGCTTGGGGGGGGGGGGGGGGGGGGGGGGGGGGCTGATTCAGCCCCTCTAAGATCTTGGTTTTTGACCGTACATTACCCATGGCATCATCTACAAAATCTCATCACTAAATGCTATTCATGAATAAAATCAAAGATCTCCTCTAATTAAGTAAATAAAGCCCCAAAAGAGATAATTTTTTGTTTACAGACTCTTTATATGATTCTGATGAAATGTATTTTTTTTTCTTAAATCTGTATCAAGATTTTTTTCTTTTGTATTCTATGTTTTTTAAATATCTTATGTCTTTCGACTTTTTGTTTTTTATTCTTTTTTCAATGGAAATCATCGGCAACACTATTCCAATTACAAACAACAGGAAATGAATTGATTTTAATTAATAAAAGGAAAATAATAAAACATGAATTTTGGCTAGAAATACAATTTACATTTGATTTGTACATGAAATCAAGCTTTTGAGCAACTTCGGTTCTAACATGCACTTTTGAAATGTTGCGTAATTTCAGTCTCACAAGTTGTGCGAGACTAGAGAGAAAAAAGTTATTAAATTTTGGCGAATTCTTTTTTGCGTTGCACGAAGTTATCACACAAATGTCGAGGGGGGTGAATCAGCCCCCTCCCCAGTCTTTTTAGGTTAACAGTTCACTGTGGAAGGTTAATTAAGAGCAAAATAAAAGATATGAACAACTTACGAATGTCCTGGAGTTTGAACATCTGCGTTCTCACACCAAGGATATCTTCTATTAATGTTGCTGATTTGAGGAAGCACTGCTTCTCAGTGAGCAGAGTGAAGAGATATATGATGAGATCATCATGGTCTGATAGAGGTGTCGCCATGTCAGTACCCATCTAAAACAAAAACAAGTGCATTATCATATCAAGAAAACTTCAATAGCTCAGTAGATTCTGGGTCTGTCTAAATAGTTGGGGCAGATACATCAGAGATGACCCTGTAACGACGGCATAAAAATCACTAGTTCAGTCAGTTATATTCTAGATCATAGAATTATACTTATTTGCTGCCATACCAAGTTAAATGTTTACCACCATTTAATGAAAAACCAAATTTATCTATCACAGGCAACAATTTGGAGGTCTAAGATTTCAATGATTTTGAAACATGTACAGTATTTGTAAATTTATTAATTTATATATTATTTATTCATCACTTCAAACATATTCATATATGTTGAACCATTTTACCATAATGGGACATACTGGATAGCAAAACAACAAATAAGAAGGTTAGAAATCAAACAAAATTTACATAGTCCTGCCGAATAAAAGTTAACAATAAAAACAAAATACCGAATTTGTTGATCTCCCAAGAGTTCTTTTGTCAAAAGCAAGATCTTTGCACATTTATGAAGATGAACTATCTGTTATGCCAGAACAGCACACATGTAACAGTCACTGTAAGCTACATTGTATATTTGTGTATGTGCAAATCTACTTTTTGTCATTAGCTAAACTCTGTCTTTGAAATGACTTAAGTACTTACATTCTGACACATGTAGTGGAGCAGATCCATGGCATTGTAAGCTATCTTGTGTCTCAAAACTCTTTGAGGATCTGAGCAGTTTGCAAAAAGAGAGAAAAAACAAAACTCATTATATGTAAATCAATCACTGTTGTTAACTCTTTTTTCACTGGTTTGTCATTTATTTGCAGAAATTAATCAATCATCAATTACAAGAACCCTCATATACAAGAACTTTATCATCACAATCAGCACCTCCAGCACAAATATCACTTTCATAATCACTATAGACTTCATTGATCAACACCATCAACACCACCACAGCTGCAACCACTATCACCATCATCATACTCACCATAGGCATAATCACCACCACTTTCATTACCACCGTTAACCCTTTTCAGCATCTTAATTATCATTATAATTATTAACACCATCACCATATTTACTGCAATCATCACCATCATCATCATTATCATCATCACTGTTTCCATTCTTAAGCTTATCATTATCACTATTATTGTCACTATCACCATTATCTTTACATCATCACAATCACCACCACGTTTATATACGAGTGGCAAGTTATGTATTGACTTGTCCCAAGTTATAACGAATTGCATACTTTTGTATTTCCATTATACCTTGTGTTGTGTTGGTTGAACTCCCCGGGACGAAGGTCTCTCGCACATACCGGATCTGAAACGATCCGGGTCCCTGCTGCGTGACTGATGCTGAGGTTGTTGATGAGGAGGTTGTTGGGGTGCCGTCCTGGCCCCCTGCTGCTCCCCCTACTGCTGCCTCAGTAATTGTTCCTGCTACGGTGGTTCCTGCTGGTGTTGCTCCAGCTGTTGAGGATCCAGCTGTTGAGGATCCTGCTTCTGTGGCTCCTTCCATTGCAGATGTTTCAGGAGTATTTGTTGCAGCTGTTGATGTTTCCATGTCATTTGATGAGGTGCCTTCTTCAGGTTTGGCTTCATCGTTCTTTTCTGATTTCTTCTCTTTGGTTTTGTAAAAGTGTGGCTGAAGGAGCAGATCAACGGTGACCTAGAATTGAAGAAAAAAAAAAGCAAACATTAAAAATCTACTTACCCCAAAGTCTAAACAAATTATATTCCTATGGTGAACATACTAACCCTAAATTTGAAGGTCATATAATTCTTGAGATATCGCAATAACAAACACAATACATGGGATTTCACAATTTGACCTCTGTGACCCTTGACCTTTGACCTACATACTAAAAACTATAATAAGATCATCTTCCTATGGTGATACATACTACCACTAAGTTTGAAGCTCATATCTCAACTGGTTCTCAAGATATCGCAATAAAGATCTAAATACATGCATGGAGTTTCACAATTTCACCTCTGTCACCCTCGACCTGTATGACCTTCATACTCCAAAGTCTAATCAGATTGTCTTCCTGTGGTGATTCATATCATGCGCAAGTATGAAATAGAAATCTCAAGTAGTACTTGAGATACAAGAGGTACTTGGGACGGATGGACAATCCGAAAACATGATGCCTCCATCACCACCTTCGGTGGCAGAGGCATAACAAGTTCCTTTAGGGCCAAAACCTTTCCAAAAATTCTTATTTCTAAAATTATAATATGTGTATTTCATCTCCAAACTTCAGACTATTGTCTTTTTTCCCCTTGATTTTTCACTTTATCTGTCATAAGTTTAATATCAGGTTTGTTATCTTCTGTATCAAACTATACCTCAACACCGCCAAAGAGCAGGAAGATTTCTGCATTAATTGTCTTGCTTTCCTTGAATTTCCCACTGTCAGTTGGGTATTCTATCGTTGACTCAGAAATAAGTCTCTGAGTGATTTTCTAGAGATAAAAGATAGAAAGTCAAAATGGGATAATATTATCCATGAAAAGCACTTAATCAAATTAAGTAATAAATTGCATTATCAATTATGTGGGTATGCCACACCCTGTAGCATAATTCATGGGATGCATTCAATATGGAAATGTGTTATTTTAAAGGGGAAGGAAACCCTAGGAATTCATTAAATTGTACAAAAACAGGAAAATCAAAGAAGCTGATCAATGAAAATTTGAGAAAAAATGAATGAATAATAAGAAAGTTATGAGCATTTGAATGTTGTGATCACTACTGCTATGGGGATCCTCACATTGGCAACGGGCCTAAGGTGTGTGATGTCATACATGAACAACTTCCCCATTACTTTTGTACATATTTCACTCAAATTGTCTTTTTTTATTAATTCCGTTAAAAGATCTGAGATTATTTTCATGGGCGGACATGTAATACAAGTTCACAAAATATAATCATGTGTGAAGAGTCTGTACTACCATTAGAATGAGGAAAAAGAAGAATTTTTGGTATTTTTCTGTATGTCATATGGGAGAGTTGTTCAAGTGTGACATCACACATCTTGGCCCTGTTGCCAGTGTGAGGATCTCCATAGCGTTAGTGATCACAACATTCAAATGCACATAACTTTCTTATTATTTATTCAATTGTTCTCAAACTTTCTTTAATATGTTTCTTTGATTTTTTTTTTTCCATACAATTCAACTGAATCCTAGGGTTTCATTCCTTTAAGTTAATTGTGTGGTCTGTTAATTCCTCTGCAGAGTTAATTCAGAATACTGTATCACATGTTTTGTTGTATGTATGAATCTGTCAAATTTACATATGAAACTCTGATATAAATGGTTTCTAGTACACATTGATCACAATATCTAAAGCTAAAAATTCACCATCAATTTTGCTCTTTCATTCTCAATGAATTGTAATCCTCAAAAGGTTCAACGGATAAGTTGAAACACAAATATGCACTAAAATACTGTTAAAGGGGAATTATCCCCTCAGAGAAATTTAGCTTCAGTGAAAGGAGACAAACCCCCAGAACATATTGGGAAAGTTTCAGAAAAATCAGGCAATGAATAAGAGAGAAAGGATTTTTTAGATTTTGAGATCACTTATGATATGGAGATCCTCCAATTGGCAACGCGACCATGATGTGTGATGTAATGCAGGGAGATCTTTCCCATATCTATTGTACACATTGTACTAAAATCCTCTTTTCTTGATTCTAAAGGGAGAATAAAGAATCTTTTTATGGGATGACTTGTAAATATATGAAAGTCATAACATATCATGAAAAGAAAAGCTGTTCTATCATTAGAATGAAAATAAAGAGACATTTTGAATAGTTTTTGTGCACACCATATGGGGAGTTCTCCCTTTGTGACATCACAAATGGTGACCGCGTTGCCAATGGGAGATTTCCTATGTCATTAGAGATCTCAATATTCAAACACTCATAACTTTCTTATCATTTATCCGATTTTCACCAAATCTTCACTAATGTGCTTATTTGATTTTTCTGCATCCACAGTAAGCCAACTATCTACAAAGGGATAATTCTCCTATATATTTTGAGTTAGTTTTCAACAAACATAAAATGAAATAGTTTTTGGTGAGAGTGAGTTACATTCTAGGCATATAACATGTCAAAATTAATGTTAATTTTTGCACGATTATACTTACTAAAACTTTTTAACATGATTACCACTGAAGTAAAAAAATAAAAAAAAAGCAACATAATGTATACCTAATAGCAGGGGTACTTAGTGTTGTTGGAAAAAATTGAAGTGTAACTATGTGTGAAACACGACCCAGGGGCTCCGTTTCTCGAAAAACGTCACAAGTCTACATTCTTGGATAAGCCACAGGGACACGTGTTGTAGAATTAACATGCGTTTCAATGGGATGTCCACGAACTTAGACTTATGAGGGTTTCGAGAAACGGGCTCCAGAACTCTTCCAAAATGATCAATAGCTAGATTGCTCTAAGCCAAGGTCTTTTAATAGAGCACTATACTGGTACCAATCTTGAATTTGTTTCTCCTACCTTGAGTAGCTTGAGACAGATGTAGTACTGCTGTACCTCAGGGGTGGGATTCAACAGACTCCTTGCTGCATCTGAGAGCTCAGCAGCGATAACAGGGATGGTTGAAGGAGACAGAGGACTAGAGGAAGCCTGTAGACCAATTCTGCTCTCACATGTCATCAGCAGATCACGGGGAAGCTACACAAATTCAGAAATATCTTGTTATATCTTTTTTTTCCCTTCTTTTTTAAAATTATTGTATGTTAATACACATGTAGGATTACAATTCATAAGTTCTTAGTAAATTTTTGATGATTCATTATTCTTTGTTCATGTTCTTACAATTCTAAATTTGACTTTGTATTATGAATAAAACATTGACAAAACTAACTCATTTGTTAGTCTATAGATGTTGATCTACTTACAATACTTGGCAAATGACGATCTCCGTTCTTCACATTTTAAGCGATTTTCTACTATGCTCATAAACAGGACAGTGAATGTGGAATTCAATACAGATAAAGATTCCCTGAAAGTTTGCTGGCAAACTCAAATGAAACCATTCAAATATTAGATCACTAACAAACCCACATACACACATCCAGATACAAGTTGTGAATTTAAATACAAGAATAAGGCAGAAAGAGTTTTCAAAACGAGTAGTTAACCTGTGGAACAATCTTCCATCTTATGTCATAGAGAGCAATATTAACTTATTCAAATCAAACTTAGAAAAAGCTTGGAGGGAAAATTTGATTGTTCAAATCCTGATGTTGTCTTTGCTTAATTTGATACATATGTGACAAAAGTTCAGTAACACTAAATTTTTGCAGCCAACATATAGAGAATGTAGAGGGGCAAATAAGTTACAGGAAGTATAACCAAGGTCAATATAATCAAGGTCAATCAAGTTAAATACACCTCTTCGCTCTCGCACGGTGGTAAAAATAAAGAAAATATCTGTGTCAATAAATGAATGGGATCATTTTTCGAAGAAAAGTGCACATGATAGCTCCTTAAAACATCTTTATAAAACAATTTTTTTCCCCCCCAAGCGAATATCATCCATGTATTTTTTTACAGTATGGTACTAGAAGTACCTTAGTCCATACAGCTCTAAATATGTGCGATGCGACGTGATATGTGCGCTCAATTTCCTGAACAGACAAGAAAACAACAACAACTCAATCAAAGATATCACGAAAACTTTGGATGAAAATCGTCTGTTTCTTGTATTTGAAATCATGAAACCATAAAAAAATACAATTCATTGAGACAGAAAATGAGAATTTACATTCATTTACTGTATGTGCATGGGCTTCATGTATGGTAAGAGTGCCTAAGTCTGCGCACCGACGTAAATGCACAAATTTGATAGAACAAAACCCTAAACTTAACCTTAACCTCAACAATCCATTTTGATACACAAAAAACTGTGAAAAAAATTTGATTAACAATGGTTTTCACAAGTTTTATTTCCTACCCTGAAAATTTCAACCATTCTCAAAAAGTGAAAGTCAAAAACTTACGTGCGCTTAATTTGCGTGCAAAATGTGTTAGTGCGCAGACATGGGAACTATCCAATTTTGCGACACAAAATGACAAGCCTGTCTAAAAATCGTAAAAGACATTGTTCTTGTAAATAATTTCTTGAAATTTTTTGTGCTTCATTGAACATTAGAATATGAAGGGAATAACATTAATGAATCTTAAAATAATATTTAACTTTGTATTGAAATTGAGGTCAAATTTTAGGTGCGCAGACTTAGGCACTTCCTTCATACCATAATGTAAATGCTAAATGTACAATTTGGAAAAAAAAAAAATCTTTTACAGGAAATTAAACATCATTTCTCATTTGCATAGTTTTTAGAGCCGACTAGCCTTGACAAAATAAATTTCAATACTTTAGGCCCTAGTTTCTTCTTCATCATCCGGTTTCAACATAACAATAACATGGATAACCTGAGGCTGAAGAACAGCCAACTGGTAACCAGACTTCCAAAATGGAATTCTAATGCTTAGCCTAACGTTAAACTTATTTTTGGCGCTAGTGCAGTTTGGTATCCACTACACACCACCCTACCCCACCACCCTACCCTAACCCTAGTGTGTGGGGGTCGCTGTCAACCCTATCCCTTCACGTAGCAGCAGGCCTCGCGGCTGGATGCTTAACTGCACTAGGCCTAGCGCCAACTTTTTTTTTTAATGTTTGAAATAATTCGTTTAGACTACTCATCTTGTAATCTATGAGTAGCCTATGACACGTCACATGTAAATTGTTACACTCATTCAAAAATCATGGCATACAGAACAAATTATGTTTCTTCTGCAATCATTCCCATTTCATTCATGATTCAATCAAAATAATTAATAAACATAATTCCCCCAACCTCTGTGGCAGATTTGACCGGCCGTTTTCCAAGTTGCGAATTCCGGACACCCATGAAGACATTCTTGGGAAATGAAGGATTGTTGAGCTTAGCTCGTTTCCTAGGTCTTGTGGAATCATTTGCAATGATTGTTGTTGGCGATTTACTCGCACTTGCTGTTGTATTTGTAGCTGTGCTTGACGTTGAACTTGTTGTTCCACTCGTTGTTGCTCCTGAATTTCTCACACTGGCTGATGCTGCCGCTGCAGTACGACTTCTCGTAACCCTGATTCTGTCTAATTCATTTGCGCCAATTGCGGGTGAATTCAGCGAAGCCCGAGTACGACGTTCTAAATTTCCTCGTTTTGGCTCCATTTTCCCTCTGTTTCTGTTGCTAAACTGTGACTGATTTCACGGTGTGGTATTTAAAGTTTATGCCGTTGGGTCATTTGTATAAATTGAAAGTGTACTTGGACGATAAATCAGGAAAAATAAAAGGTCCCTTTCCTCACGGCGGCTTTACACAGAGTTTCTATTATCATTATCTTCGTCATGTAACTTACACGGGGTTGCCAGTCGTTCCTTTGAGGAATATAAATACTCGGCACATACTAATAGCGCTCAATAGGGCATTTTTGTTCTGAAGTGTCTGTCGGTAAAGCCTAACCTCAGAGATGTCAGAGGTTAAAAGCAGGCGCTTTTGCGATGGAATTTCTCAACTACCATATTCTGGTAACTTGCGAAAGTCCAGAGAATTACAGTCACTTTTTAATAGACTTTAAAACTTTAATTCAACAAAAACTGCAATAGAGTAATAAACTTAATGTTAAGTCGGCCTATCATTTAAAAAAAAAAAAAAAAAAAATGTCTTGACTACACACGAAAAAGCAAGATATAAGCCAAGTCCTTGATAGGCCTAAGTTGAAACTTTCTTTAAAACTTTTATTCAATTCATGATTTTATTATTCATTTTGGGATGTTTAAAAATCCTTTATGATATTATTTATAAATTAAAATGTGCCACAACAAAACTATATACTAGTAGTGCTGTAGACAATTTAAAAGAGAAGACTTTGAAATGCACGCCGATGTCCAAAACAGAATAAGAACCGATAATTAAATCTACTATTTGTTCATGAATTTGCTAGATGTAACGCTCTGAAGTTCTCATGTTTTCACCTTTTCCCAAGATTATGGGAGTCTATCCCTCCCGAGGATAGAGACCTATGTCTTGGGACATTTGTAAATCCCATATTCTAAATGCCCTGAGGAATCGTCTGTTTGCAAAATTGTGAGTGGCTCACTTTCACGCTCATGATCAAAGTCGGGTTTCCATATGCATTCGAGGCACCTTTGAATAATGCATCTCAAGGAGCATGAAAGTGAGCACTCACAATTTTGCAAGACTTTTTCAGAACAATGGGGTTCAGCGATGAGTGATAATGGTGAGCTGAGAGAGGTATCATTAAAATGGTTATGAGTTGCACTTTATACAGTGATATAAACTTCATAATCACTACTGGAATATTTTTCAAATTATTAAAGCCCAAGTATAGTTGTTGTAGAGAAAATTGCATTAAAAAAAAACTTACTCATGCATCTTGTCCTAATATTGTTCCAATGACATATCAATACATGGGCAAGTAATATAACCATGTGCCATGCACGTCTTTTCATGATATGTTGTAGTTAGAATAAACATGGGGAGATATTCATCAAAATGAGGCCATACTTCCTTCACTCTCACCCCAGAACTCTGGGCATGCCACACCACTGCTGACTGGTATGGTGTGTGTGCATTCTGTGTGTATCAGTCTGTGTATCAATAGCATATACTTTGCACACAAACCACTGCACGTTGCACTCACTGATCTTGGGTATAGATCAGTGGTTGCACTCTCCCCAGTGTGATCCTGTTTAGGCATGTCCCAGAAACAGATCGATTTACACAGTTTTGTTGCTAAATTCAGGTCTTAGAGTGGATTTTACAACAAATCATTTTGAACACAGAGGTTATTTGAGGTATTAATTTATATTATTCTGCTATGGAAGTAAAACAAAAAATATGTTCTCCCAAAACTATACATGAGCTTTAATGATCAAACTTGGGTTTTCTTTTATTTGACACATCCGGTACTACTCAATATAAACTTGGAGGGAGAAGTTTTCCTAGATGTGTAAGACAAAATGTCATTTTTGTGATTCTTGGACTAATCACAATAAAATTAAATTCATCCATTGTAAAAACGAATTGTAGTTAATTAAGTTTATTTAAAGCTGTGGATGGGGGGGGAGGGGGCGGGGTCGTTGTCCGGACACATAGCAGCAATAAAACATCATCTATCTTGCTCGATTTTCTCAAAAATTTAGGGCAGTAAGATAAATAGAAAATAATATTGTGAATATTTTGTGCTTTGTTTTATTGCAGAGGCGGCGGAATGAATTTGAAAGTGGGGCGGGTCACGATGTAAAAGGGGGCACTAGAGGCCAGAGGCTTTAAGAGAAAAGTATTCAGATAAGTAGGGGATCAGCGGCGCAGAAAATTTGCCTTGTGCTTTTAAAAATGTTAATCGCTTAGTATTTTATTAATTGTAAACAAAAGGAATGCGAGCGTGAAGCGCGAGCCGAAAATTTTGAGATAGTAATGTTGTTCATTATTTATAGACCCTATTTAGTATCCGCGAGCGCGAAGCGCGAGCAGAAAAATTTGAGCTCAAAAATTGGAGTTTATTGTGCATCATACACCCTATTAAATATCCGCGATCGCGAAGCTCGAGTTGAAAATTATGAGCTTTAAAATAGAGGTTATTGTGCACTATAGACCCTATTTAGTAGGCCTATATGCGAGCGCGAAGCGTGAGCCAAAAATTTTGAGCTCAAAATTGGAGTTAGTTGTGCATGATTTATAGACCCTATTTAGTATCCGCGAGCGCGAAGCGCAAGCAGAAAATTTGAGTTTTAAAAGACAGGAGTAACAAGGGGCACTTTTTTGTATTAAAAGTGCCCCTTTTTAGCAATAAAAGTGCCCCTTTTTACTATAAAAATGGCATTTTATTGGCTAAGAAAAGGGGCACTTTTTAGTCATGAAAAAGGGCACTTTTGGGTGGATGAAAAAGTGGGGGGTCACAGTGCCCCCCCCCCTGCCCCTGGTTCCGACGCAAGCCTCATTTATTGTTTTATATATTTTCAATCGAATGAATAAATATTGATCACAAGCTTCTAAATTTGGCTAAGTTTTTTGTCCTGACAACAACCAGTCCGGACACAAAGTTTGATATGGATAATTAAAGATATTCCACCCCCCTCCTCAGCCAATTAATACAAGCGATTATTTTATTTTATTATTCGTCAATAACTCTAATTTGATCGAAATCGTCCATTTTTGTGGCACTTCATGGTGATTTTCATTGGCTGTCATAATTCATAGAGAATAGGAGCCCGATATAGAGTTTCGGAGCCAGGCGCGGATAAACAAAATCGAATTGAATGCTTTTCAGGGGCCCCATTATTGTCTGGGGACATAGCGGTCTCTATTGATGTTACGCATGGGCTCGCCCGGTAAGTTCATTGTGTGACTATCCGGTTTGCGTTCGCTACTGGGCAGCCCGTTTAAGCTGTACGCTTATGAATCAAGTTTTAATCATGATAATTACAGATATAGCCCCCCCCCCCTTTCATATTTATGTATTTTTTATTCAGATTGGCAAAAATTTAATTGGATCGAAATCGTCCAAAATTTTTGGCTCGCGCTGCGCTCTCGCCTATCTTTAACTAAATCTTTTTTAAATGCGAACGGGGTCCCTCTATAATATCTTGTGGGGGTCAGCAATTGAGACCCCCCCCCGTGCTTCAGGGGGCTTCAATATTTTAACCCCCCCCCACCTTCTGCTCAAAATTTGAAATGCTCATAGCTCAGGTATTTTTTTTTTTTTAGCTCACACTGCACGATCGAATGTCGGTTACTTATCTTATCTGTTTTGATAAGATATGTTTATCGATGTTTTGAGCACTATCGATCAAATGTAAAGCTCTGGGGTCAATTTATCAAAATCTTCAAGCCCCCACTTCGTCGCTCACATTTTTTGTTTACTGTGGTAAATGTCCTTTTTATGAGCATAGCACGCAAAAAAAAAAAAAAAAAAAAAAAAAAAAAAAAAAACGCTTGAAATGTAGGCCTACTGTTTTCAGGGTGAATAATAAACAAAATTTCAGCTCGCGCTTCGCGCTCGCGTTTGTTTCATGAAAGTATCTTGTTTTGAGCATAGCTAAAAAAAAGACTTAAAAAGTGTACTTCTTTCAGTAAATAAAAATTTTCGGCTCGCGCTTTCGCGCTCGCATTGTTTAATGAGATAAGTATTTTTTTTCATTAGCGTAGAACAAAAACGCTTAAAATGCACAGTTTTCAGGATGATACATTATTGGCCTCGCGCTTCGCGCTCCCATTGTTTTTTAATTAGAAATATCTTCTTTATGAAGCACGACAAAAAACGCTTAAAATGCACTGTTTTCAGGTTGATATATCAGAAATTTTGGGCACGGCGCTTTGCGCTCTCGCAATTTTTTAAAGAGATAAATATCTTCTCGTTTTCATTTACAAAATTTCGGCTCCCCATATATTTTATTTATTCCGTAGAAGGCCTTGAGTAGAATTTTACATCATTATCATTTTGATGCTTGATTAGGCCTACTACGTTTTTTTTGTCTTTTTTCTCTAAAAAACCCAAAACAAGAAAAGTAAGACTGTCATTTCACAGAAACTTCTGTAAGTCGATGTGCTCTGTCGAGAACGGCGAGTTTAATCTGAAGTCAGGACCATTAATCAGGTCGTGAGTAGATTCGACACATGACAGTTGTTCCCTTCTATCACAAGAGTGATTAACACTGTCACTCTCCTCAGTCTTACCTCTTTTTCCACTTTTTGGAACGTCACGTTCCTCTCATATATCTTTAGCACCTCCGCTCTTTACTTCTTCTCTCAACTCATCATTCATCATCTGTATCCCCATCCACTTTTCCCCTTTTCTCTCTAATAACAGAGCGTCCCAAAAAGAACTATAACATCTTTTAAATAGCTACCAGATAGGAAAAATAAGAAAATATATGATTATTGGGAAAAGGTTTAAATATATAAAGCTCATATCCTCAACTATCATACTGATACAAAAAATCCGAAAATATGATGCTTCAGTGAATAAGTCCGCACTTTTGTAAAAGGACACAAAAATACCTGCGCGAGAATCCACTATTCATTTTGCACCTGGTTATGGAAACGCCACGAATGAGTCAAAATTATATGAGGAATCAATCGGACAACAAAGACAAAATAAACTGAAGTCCCAAGCAAAATCAATAATATGAAAAACAAAAGTGAACAATACATTTTTTATTTGGTGGGGGCGTGACTTGTAAATGGTGGGCGGCCACTCAATATATTTTTTTATCTCTAATTTAGCTGGTGGTGATTTTTTACTGCGTTGTCGGACATGAATTCATTCGACTCCCATCGATAAGTGGGACATATTTGGCTCCTTCATGGCGTTTCCTAACCAGTTTGCAAAAATAATACTGAACTTCAACTTAGCGCAGTTGGTAATTTTTATTGTCCTTTACAAAAACTGCGGCCGATACCTAACATAGACTGAAGGCTATAAATGCACGTTTATAAAATTATAATTTCGAATATACAAAGGGAAGATTTTTTGTGCATATGATAAGTTTGAGAGAAGTGAGCTTTATACAGGGTGGAACGAAGAAAAAATAAAGTTAAGAAACCCCAAGTTTAGATCATCATAATTTAAAAAATATACCAACCGCCCTAATGGTGATTAATAAATTTTAATATATCACGCTACTGAGGATAAAGTTGCAACTCCATTGACCAATTTTAACTGATCTATCTTACCTTCTTGAGCTGATGCCGATCTTTTTTTTTTTTTTTTTTGTTTTTTTTTCTTTTTTTTTTTAACATTATGGAGATTTCGATAGGGGATAAGATTGAGGGACGCAGCTCAGAGGGATAAAGGTAATATCACTTTTATCACCAATGTCATCGGCATGTCAAAGGTAGAACCTCATTGTTTTTGGAAAAAAATGTCTTGCAAAATTTGAGTGGTTCACTCTGTTGAGTATCGGCATGGTATCGAAATATTTGTTCTAACACTGCTTCATATGATAAACATAACAATTCCTTAGATTGAAAATATAGTTAGTTTACCTCTATATTTTGCAAAGACACACAGATGTGACCTAAAAAAAAAAGAAAAGAAAATCGGGCCCGTGGTCGGAAATTGTTGAAATTCTGTGTCTTTCTTAATATAGTTTGTTTTTTTTTTTCCGTTGTTTTCTTTAAATATTTATTCCCATCACAGTTAATGATTATGAACGGTTTAATATCACTGGTACAGAAATCTGTGACCAATCTTTCTATAACATGTAACAAACATAAGATAGACGCTAAGATTCAATTATTGGTGATTCCGAATATCTCTTATCCAGCTCAACCAACTTACAATTCTGTGCTGCGTAGCGAGGAGCACGGATGCTTGCAGTCTATAGGTTTATATACAGACACATCATGAGATGAGCCGCCCATCCTAGTTCCTGGAAAAGACACGATAATCTTAGCGAAGGCAATTCAAGACCGGCAAAGAGTTGTGATTCTGCATGACCTCCTTGTCATGCTTCCTTAACATAATTCCATCGGGGGATTAACTGAAAAGGTTTCTCGTGGGTTGTCTCGAGCTCAGATATCATGTTGAATCAGCAACCAGAGATAACACTGATGGGCTGTAAGGATATGTTGCACATGCCTAAATAACACAAACATTTCCTAGTACCTTCTCCATTAATCAAACCTCATGATTAATTTTAGTCACTGGGATCGCTGAGCACTTACTTAGATTTGTTAGGAATCGTTTGAAGACCAGATCTCAATCATGGCCAAGCGAGGCTATGTTTGTGAAAGACGAGGACGTGATTATCAGCGGCACAAGACGAGTTATTGGCCCGAGACCACCAACACGGCTTCTGCAGAGGTCTCTAATTCATAAGGAGTTACATCAGCTGTGCAGGGTGCATCTCAGCACAATGGCGATTACACGAAACGATGACTGCTTCAGACTGGACAGCAGGCGTACCGTGATGAAAGTAGAAGGCTAGTCTTTACTACGAATTGGTCATAGAGGGCTTTTGTATACCTATTCGACGTAGCTGAATCAGTCATACTCACAGTTCTCCTTAATCCGTGGCTGTCATTTGGTAAATGAAGTCAATACTTTCATTGAGGATGTGATTTTGGGCAGGTGTGACTGAAGTCGATAAGTTTGGTTCCTGCCCTTTCGTCCCAGGGTCTCGAATTTCAGCTGATACAAATCATTCTTTCAAGTTGTGGCTATGGGAAGATGTGACTCACCAAGGCACGAACGAATCAGTGGAAGCCTACGCACGAATTTAAACATAATCGCTCTCAACAAAGAAACAACTAAATCACTTGGTAGAATCTTAAGCTGTGCAGAGTAGACAATAGGCGAGGTTGCAGACGTCACATTCAGGTGAGCCGGAGGTGATCACCAATAGTAGAAAATCAGAGCAAAAATACGAGAGTTGCACTTTACACCGTTGATAGATTATGGATTGATAAATCAAATTTCTTATATCAGCATTCAATTGCGAATAGATGAGTAATTTACTGTAAGTGATATGCGTTGATTAAAGTCTGGGTTGGCAATTTTTTTTCTGCCGATTTCCGAGAATGCAGCACTCGCCTCTGTTATTAGTTCTATCTATGGAGTGTCTTTAGACATTTTCCACGAGCAGATCGGTTATTTGAGAGGCATCCTTTTATTTGGAGATCAACGGATAGAAGTTATTTTCAAAAGTGTTATAGTTCTTATTTGGCCGCACACCAAACCTGCAGCAGGGATAATACAATAACCAACAAAGACACATCACACAAAGCTTTATAAAATGAATACTTACCATCCACCATGATAATCTCTTATCTCTCTCTCTCCTCTATCTCCTTTTCTCTCTTTGCTCTCGCTCTATGGAAGAGAATAGACGTATCTTCTTATCTTTCCCTCTTATTTTTTTTTTACATATGATCAGTTTGTAAAAGTAAAAAAAAAAGTAAGGGAGGCGAATGGACAGGATCATGACACGGGTCTTTTCGTCGACACATACTGCTCTGCGTGACTGTCTATCTCTTAGATCTCTCTCTCTCGATCATCCAATATCTTCTCCACTATATACATACTTTTTCTTCGATTCTATATTAATTTTCTTGTTTCTTTTTTCCCCTCTCATTTATCTTTTTTATTTCTTTTTTTGCAGATTTGATCCGGCATAGATTTTTGGGTTGGTATTGTTTGTTATTTTAAAATTTCGGGTTGATCTACTTATTATGAGATTCCTTACATATACACTTATTTATCGTAACGTCGGTTATACCTCGGTGTGTGTAAATCATAAACTAATTATCTCATATACCCTCTCAGTCTAACTAATATCGGTATTCTTTTTCTTTTTTTTTTTCTTTTTTTTCCCACCTCCTATCCGCTTAATTTTAAAAGTATTACTTATTGGGTTTTGTTTTTGATAGTGATCGGATCGCAGTCAGCCTAGCAGCGGAGGGGCTGCGCGCTTACAGAATATGTTTTGATAAAATATTTAATTACCTCGTGTAGGATGATAATCCTGAAAAGGAAATATCTTCAATTAGTAACCCATCAGCTAAGGGTGAGTAAGTAAAAAATAGTGGCAAATCCGGAGAGGAAAAGGAACGAAGTAATACTTATGTATGAGTACATACGAGACAAGCCACAGGTACAGTGGAAACCATGAGCGAGAAAAGGATAAAAGTAAGTGTGCTATAATATTTTGAATAATTTCGTTGATTAGCAGAAGCTGAAATGTGAGTTTTTTGTTTATTTGTTGTGATTGTTGTTGTTGTTTTTTTGTGTGATTATTGTATTAATTCCCGAATGCAAAGTTAGCCAAATCTAGCCAAGAAAGGAAGAAGTCTAATCGCATTAAATTATATATAAATATGTATAAGACAGAACTTGCCCTTTCGGAGGGAAACAGATAGAGAAGAGAAGAAAGAAAGAGAGAGAGAGAAATGGGGGGAAAGGAATAAACAGATCTAACGGCGGATCGGTTGTCAAGGTATCAAAACATTTTTTAACATGTAATATAACAACAACGGATATTCCTCTTTTATTAATATATTTTTAACAACACGAGTAAAAAAAAAAAAAAAAAAAAAATGGGTCGGCTGAAATTGTCTTTCGTTTGTTTTGTCTTTGTTTTTTTTTTTTTTTTTAAATGAAATTTTAAAAAGGGCGTCATAAAAAATATACACCCAAAATAGAGAGGAGTGAAGTAAAAAGGTGCGTAGTCATATAAAAATAAATAATTAATCCATCTATGGAGGAATGTGTGAAGGATGTTCTACAGAAGATATAATACACTAAGACAGTATAGGTAACGGCACCGGAAAAATTAAGAGAAGAAACCATATTATCAAAATTAAGATTTTCAAAAATAGACATAAATTTTCATTATGACGTAATGCAAGATAATATATTTCAAAATGAATTAATATTTGTTATTACGAAGAAAATAACTCATAATGTAATAAATGGGAATTGTTCGACGACATGGGCCCGCAAGAAACATATAAGACCTCTCAGATTTGTTTACCCAGCTAAACAGTTCGTTAGGGCTCCAAGTAGTCCATCGACCCATTCAGATGTCATGAAATAATATAGTCATGACAGCAACTGTAGATTAAACATGACAAGATATGTTATAGAGGACGGTTGGAGAGGAGGGTACGGGAGAGAGAGAAGAGAGAGAAATTAAAGTATAATAGTAGGAGTATTATAGGACAGCCGGGAAACTAGATAAAGATCTAAACTGTCGTCAAATTGAATAATAAGGATACAATTTGAATATTATGTTACGTGTATTAACTGTTATCATGTCGGGAAGAGCAAATAAAAGATAACTTAGAATGCATGCAGAGTCATCACAGAGCAGACACTAGCTCACAGTACGGTACCGTGATACGTTTGTGTTTATTTTTTTCTTCTAGTATGTACTATCTCACTCTCCAGGTAAGGATCTCATCTTATGTGGTTCTCGTGGTTATGCTGGATGAAACAGACAATTGACTATATATCAGTTCCAACTGGCTGACTTATAGACGAGACAGAGTTAGAGCCAGTAAACCGATGAGGGATCGGCATAAAAACGCAGACGTAATCTGGTACAAAGTCCGGAAACTAAAGTCTGTGTGCTGCAGGATAGTCAATTACGTTGATGCCATATAAAAAAATGTAACCACTCAATTTTCATGGACTGCACGCGCGACGTAACCAACGTAAGTGTCTGTGTGACTGTAGCGCAGCAAGGGGAAAGTTGTTTTCCCAATTGGAGGCGGCAGTACAGTCAGCGAGCAAAAAATGTATTTGGAAATGCAATATAAATAGCCTTTCACAATGTCCACTTACACGAATCCGTATTTAGAATCACATGCTCTAGATAATCGATGTTCACGATTGTAAATTTATCACCACTTCATCTTTCTCTTCAAATGTCTAATTTACGGAATTTTCAGTTTTGGTTTTTTTGGGCCGGTGGGGTGTTTTTATGATATTTCTGGGTTTGATAAGGCAACGTTTCATATGTGATTAATTGTCCTCTGTCAACGGGCTATGGATATGCACTAATTAACGTTTCCTAGAAAATGACGTGCCTCTTCAATCTAAAACTGGATAATAGTAGAAATAATAACATATATTATATAGCGCCTGGCCTAACATACGGATAGGAAAAGAAAATAGAAAGTTAAAGACGAATTGATGCATTACATGCGCGTAACTATTTTTGGGTGGGGGGTGGGGACTTTAAGGGGGTCTTCTTCAAACTCTTACCTTAGAGGTGGAGCTTTAACCACCTTGAACTCGCACCCGTGGCCGATACCGCAAAAAGTGATCCGAAAAGCAAATTATACAAATATACGACAATAAATTAATCGAAATGATCTAAACCCAGTTCCTTTACCACAAAATTAATACGCAAACTGGGATGGTAAAGAATAACAAAACCAATGGACGCGCACCTTAACTCAAATCCCCTATGATTGCCGTTTGCCACACCTTATTGGTTGAGGCACCGACTGATTAATTACTTTTGAAACAAATAAGTGGGAAACAGATATATGAGGAAAGATAGCAGAGAGAAAGGGAAGGTAACGCAATGCTAATTGGTGGATACTATTAAAAGCTGCATGGTATGAAACATTTTCTAATGTAAGGATTTATTTGAATAACATCCAATACGACACTTTTAAACCTTATTCTTTATTCATGATTAATTCCATACATGGGTTTCAAAAATATTAAAAAAGAAGGAAAAAAAAATGGGATGGAACTACGTCTTTGAGCGGCCTAGGTAGATAAATCGTTGATATTTGTGTTTTTTAAATTTTTGGTCTGAAAGTTGGGTATTGTAATAATCCTTAAAGTATAAAGGTAACAAATTCAAAGATAGAAAATAGGGAATGGTATCCGTGCCTAACCTTCACTTTAGTTGACTGTGTTCCTTTACGGTGTCTTATCTTGGCTGGTGGGAGTGTCTATCACATTGTTATTTGACTAGGAATAGCGAAAATAGGTGAGTATTTTTATCACCTTACATACTCTGAGTTCGCTCTGCTTGAGCTATATATGTAGATTCAAAAATTCATTTAAATAGTGTCTTGTGTAGTTGTCCTCTAATACCCTACAGATAATCATCGTAGAGACTTATACTATTATCTTTCATTATCTTGTTTTATTTCTGGAGTAAATACTTATCGACATATAGATCTTAATAATGAATCTGACAGTAATTACATATTTACAAATACTGTATGTAGCGGTACTTAATATCACCTGAATCTTTGACTTTGGCAGATTTGAGCTGATAATTGATGCGATCCGAATTTCTGAGTTCCGTGAGCTGACTGCGTATGGGTTCTGATATTTACTAGCCTAACGCCGACTATATACGATTGAGTGAACGATCCATGAACCTCCGACTGATCTCTTGGCTACGCCCTGTATGTGGTGCGAGGGCCTTACATATGCTATGCTGTGGTACTGCGCTTACCGAAACTTGAGGCCTCCCTAGGGCTTTGAATATAATTACATCTAATCAAGTCACACGAATCTATTTCGCCGTCGCCATCTGCTCCGTTTTCCAGCACAACTGCGATTATATATTCTCTCTCGTCATAAGCTAGCTTTTTAATAAATCGGTTCTGGCGCTGGTTTATCTATTATTACTCACTCCTTTGTATCCCCTCTGATTATCTTACCGTGGAGGAAGCGTGGTCTTGTAATGTATCAAATATTATTTTATTTGACGGTTATTTAACTATTCCATCATTATCAATATAGCTTGACCAGGTCACGGAGTTAGACATCACTCCCATTTAGCTACGGAGGCCAGAACACTGAGCAAATGGAATCTATATTGATTGTCATATACGTGTTTTTTTATTTCTATGTTGTAGCTACTGTATTGTATTATGGTTTTAAAGCTACTCAGATTAAATTTACAAATTAATCGAGCTTTGTCAACAAAGGTTGATCCGCGTTGAAATGCACTTGGCCTTTCTCACCATTTGTAACACAGCACGGAGTGCTTTTTGCATTTGATGGGATCGTTTGTTGCAATTGGATACCATGATCCTAACCGGAACACTGCATCTCTGATATCGCTGACGCACTTCCTGTTTTTATCACTTCAGGAACCAACTGGTCTGTCTCCATTATTGTCCTTGTGAAGGTGCGGCCACGGTTCAACTCTCACATCGAGGGACTGTGTATGAGATGGCTTAATATATGTCAATGCTCCGTGTCCTTATCACAACTACATAATCTTCCCCTGCATATCTTACGCACGCGTTGCAAGCTACAGCACGCTCCGGTCGAGCACAGACTATACTTGCATACCTTTTAATAGTTTAAGATTACAGAACCTCTCCGACTCTTATCGTTTCTTCGAGCTCACCTCAAGAATTAATCCTAAGAATTGTAATTAGCTCTATGATGAAGATTTAAGGCATATTCTTTATCTAGAATTTCAATTTTCAATCTTTATTAACCTTGAACTTTCGGGCGGCTACTTGAGAGGTTATTTTGGCTAATATCTGCTGTTATATGGGCAACACTGTATCGCGATATTGAGATCTAATAATTTAATACAAATTTGACTCTTTTCATCAAATGATCCGTACATTAGATGAGTTTATAGAGCAAGGGTATATTTCTTGTAATATACATTCTCTTATAAAATGCGGATCAGACTCACTGCATGCATGATCTAAGTCATCATAAACCACATAACACATAGCACTTGAAATAGGCACTTCGATATGAAGCAATATATATAAGTATTAATAAGCGCCTAAGACGTATGGTGTTGGTAGACCATTATCTGTACTTCTTTCATATACTGGTTATTAATACTTTATGATATGAAATGTTGAGATAGAGTATATATAATACAGATCAGGATTATTCACCTACACTTACTTTTTTAATCCCTTTCTCGTTCCATCCCTCTTTCCTATATCATAGTTTTACCTTTCGTTTTCCTTTTTCCTCTCCCCGGATTTTGGCCACTAATTTTTTTAAACTCACCTTATATGATATTAATTGGTGAGGAATTCCTTTTCCAGATGTATCATCTCAGGGTAATTAAATATTTTTCAAACATTATTCTTGAAGGCTTTGCTTACATTTTGCAACACTTGATATAAGTACCGAGATATCTATGTATGACCCAATACCATCACTAAAACACAAAAATGGTGGTGTTTCTGTAATACTAAAACTGACAGTTTTTAAGACGGAAAAAGAGTCTGGTAATTCAAGTCACTTTTTTCTCTTTTTCGTGAAGCAAGGAGATGCCTCTGAAATGCTTTTTCAGTGATTTATTTATTTACAATATTGCACAACACTGATATAAGCTTGAGGACACTGGAGCCTGGATTTTGCAAGCTTTCCCACATTGTTACTAAATCTTCTGAAGATATCATTCCACCCGCCCCCCTCCCCCCCCCCCGCCCCCCCCCCGCGCCCCCCCCTCCCCCCCCCCGCCCCCCCCCCCCCCCCCCCCCCCCCGCCCCCCGCCCCGCCACCCATCTTCTCTTTGGAGTCCGCTACGCGGTGGCACAGTGTATCGTGCACATCTCTACGCCTGATTTCATAGGAAAGATCCTACGTCACACACACTTTCTTTTTAGGGTGTGTTCAATGTCCAGTTTCAAATTTAATACGCCATAATAAAATCAATGATACAAACGGCTGATATAAAGAGAAACAAAGGTGTGTGTTCATTGTCCCCACCCATCTCCGGGGGCCGTAAAAGTAAACGGTGTTTCAAAATCTCGATGCGGAGGAAAATTTAAACGGCCCGAAAAGATGCGTTTTTGAAACACAATCAGCTTCAATTTTTGCACCTTGAGCGATTGCAAACTAAATGCGACACTGCAAACAGATTGAGTTTTCGTAATGTGTTTAAAGGTTTACTGAATTAGAAAAATAATGTCCATTTTTCCGTTAGGAGGAATCATTAGAAGTCACAATTTACCACCCATTTTTTCCAAAAAACATTTTTGGTAATCAAGGATAATCATTTGAAAAGCCATAATTTGACCGCATTCCCGCTGCTATAAGCCCCGCCCCTAAAAAGCTTTCATCGAAGCGATATCGTAGTCACGTGACGTGACGTATTGTGAGTAAGCCAGTCGGCACGGACAGTACAGTGCACGTCAAGAGGCATTGAGGCACCTGCTTACCGAGCTGGCGGGCTTGCTTACACCCAATGCTCCGCGTTGCAGCGACGACCTATACTGTTTTCTTTCACACATTACATTGGTCAATCTAGAAATCTGATTTTTGGACTCGATTTCATCAATACGATGATCTATTTGGTGTGTAGATAAGGTTGTGTAAGACCACTATGGAATGCCAGGGCCTCAGGCTTATATACACATCGTTCTTCAAAAGAGATCTGAAAAGCTTTTTGGAGTTTGGGAAAGTAATAAAGTCAAGCTTACTTGAGAAGACTGGCTTAACAATACTTGCAGTGAGTTTGCCGAGTTGACTTTAAATAATTTCTAAATTCGATATGAAGGAAATGAGAATACTGTTTAACGTTTGGTTAGAAACTACTGACAATTAATAACATCTCTTTCTACTTACAGAAGTCAATTTTGATGATAAAACAGTCACTGTGGTAATAATTCGCATAGAGCGGGGCAGGACAGTTATGCAATAATCCCACAGGTGAATATCCCTTGCAATATATAACGAGACGAGATCAGACCTCTATACATGGGGAATTCAACTATAGTCTGTGAGTGTGCGAAATGTGTATTCACATAGCCTGGCAAGAAAATATTGCTGAATGGGTGGCAGATAGAATGTGGTCGTGCATCCAGATGAGCGCAACCATCGTGTGCGTATATACTAAATAACCACATCACGATCCTCATAGCTTAGCCCGTATCAGCTCGATAGCTTTGCGGTCTAACACACACGATAAACTTCAATATGTCCATATATAGCAGTCGTTATGTACAATTGAAGGTACAACAACTAGTGCACTAAACTTACAGGGACACCCAGCAGAACGACTGTTAATGCGTTTACGATGAATGCAAGGCAGCAGAAAGACAGACGAGGATGTTTGGTAGAAGAGAAGTGATAAAATTACGCAGATTTGAAATATTTTGGCGCACAGTGTTCACTGATGATGTGTTAACTGAATATTTTCTTAGACTTTCGTATATTAATTTGACATTCATAGTGCTCTCTCAATTTTCGTTAGCTTTTCTGGCAAAAAGGAGTCCAACTCAGTTGCGTTTTGTGTACATACATTGCATATGGCCAGTGCTCCCGTGTGGTTTTTAGGGTCTTACTTATTCAATTACGTCATGTATCCGCTAAGGAACTCATCACGCTCACAGGGTTTTTCAGGCGAATGTCAACCAAAAAAGCCGTATAGATTTCGATGTCACATTTTTTCGTCAATGAGACTTCTTGAGTCGAACAACAGCATATCTCACTTTCGTTTTAGAAGTAATTATATCCGCTGATAAGTCCCAATTTGTTTTTTTTAATTTTAGTGAACCGCTTAAACGTGCCTCCGCAATGGAAGCTTCCGGTGAAGTGAAAAAAAGGAGGAGAATGTTGTTTTATTGCGAGCGGGGGAATTTAAAGACAGATGGAAATCATAATCAGCATCCTAAAGTTTTTGGACGACTGAACGGTATACCGCTGATCGCGTTTGTGTTTGTAATTCGCGTTTTGTCTCATGATTCATGTGGCGTATAAATTTGAATAACTGGACATTGAACACACCTTAGAACACGAACGCAGAAGGCAGGTAGGCCGCATGCAGGCAGGTTTTCTGCAGTACCTTCAGCATTATCAAATCAATACAAATTATACAGCAATAATGTGGAAATGGACGACACGGCAACGTACGGGCAACGTAAGTTCTGGGAGGGGGGGGGGGGTTTCATCAAAAGACTTGTCGGACGTTTTTATCTGACAAATTGTTATAAGCTACTGAATGCTTGCCATCTGATTGGCAGAGAGCAATTTGTCGGATAAAAATGTCCGACAAAGTCCTTTGATGAAAGATGCCCCCCTGAAATCGGTTGTGGCCGCAGCAATAGATGAAGCTGGTTTTTTGCTCGTAGAGGTGGAGTGGATCAGGCCAAGCATATATTCATGAAGACATTGTCCGTTCCGCACATATGAGGCATCTAGTATAAACATTAGGAGGTACACCAATGAAGAGAGGTTTTTTCAACCGATGGCCTTCCCAGCAAGCCGAGTATTTCTTTAGTCATCCGAGTAAAGTTGGGCCAATGGAAGAATGGCAAAGGAGATGGAAGTGTTCCCCCCCCTCCCCCATCCAGAAATGTTGCAATTTTTGTACTGTAATTAAGCTTTTTCGGAAGCCTTTTATACCCAGAAGTAAGAAAGGAAAAAAACAAATTTCAACACGCAACACAAAATATCTTCAGTTTTCGTGAAATAGTGTGTGCCAACTGTGTAAAAAATACAAAAATTTTAAAGACATGCAAATATGCTGTAGGAATCATACCAAACTGATATAAGTGTACTGTAATGTATGACATTGATATTACATTTCCATCAGTGGCGGAATACAGGATTTCAGGATAGGGGGGCGCCCGCCAAAATTTTTGGGATTTTAACATGTATGAGTCAATGAGCCGGTTTTATTATAAGAGGGGGGCGCGCGTCCCCTGGCGCCCCCGCCTGGATCCGCCACTGTTCAATAAAAGTACTTTTAAATATGAGTGAATAAATAGGCTTATTAGCAAGGCTTAGGCTATGTTTTGCAAGTAATTGTCCTTAAAAGTTTGAAAATACCCTGGCCTTTAAAAAATTATTGTTTATTGCTGAATTTTGGCAACGAATATTTGCAAAACCAATATAGAATTGGAGAATGAAATGAATGTGTTCATAAAAACATTTCCAACAAAATTATGTTAAGACTGTGGAATACTAAAAATTTGCCTTTAAAGGGGTTGTAGACTTCAAAGACTTTTAATTCTATAGGTATTTCGCGTAGCCTTACTCAGGCCTATCGGTAATATGACGTGACCCCAGCTTCGCAATAATAAATGTGAGAGAGCAGGCAAAAATTTTAAGCATGAGTAAAACTGCTTTTCTGCTTAATCATTAAGAGACAAAGTCCTCTGAGCTACTATTAGCTGTCCATGGGTAAGCAGTTGTAGCAAAAAACTGACGTGTTGGCGTCAAACCAGTAAATTTACAGTGGCAACAACCCCATTTAAGATTTAAGTAAACGAGCTTGGGAGTCTGCTCAAGATAGTACGATATCGCCATCTTTTTCGGTGAAAATCTGCGAAAATAAGCTGAACTTCCCTAGTAATTGGTAACACATCCAGCCAACAGTACGCAAGCGAATCGCAAATCTACCACATTTTGAGCATATTTATCTCCCTTCCCAAACTACGTCTTGTTTCGGTCATGGTAAACAACACCGGTCCAACAGTACGCAAGCATGAATCGCCATACTACAACATTTAGAGCATATTTATCTCCCTCTCCCAAAGTAACGTCTTTTTCGGTTGTTTGCTCTGAATTCCCACCTCGCTCGTACTCGCGATAGTGAAGTATAGGAGTCGTCTCGGAAAGGGTCTGCCTTAGGATGGCCTTGTCCTGCAATCGACAGCCATCTTTTCGTGGCCAAAGGAGATCACTCTTAAAATGTAACCCTCATCGCGACAAATAATGCGATAGAATCACAAGAAGCCTTGAATATTCAGCGATATCAAAATGAAGGTATTTTTGGTATTTATGAAGAGCAATTCACCGCGAAGGATAATTGGCATTATTCCCGGCCAAATCAGCAAGATACACCACACCTGACTGCGTAGTTATTGTCTAGCCCTTACGCAAACCTCATTTGTCATCCGAACAATAAGATACGGGATATATATATAGGAAAATGGGAAGTCGAAGAGAGAAGCATATACAAATTATAATTCCCGGTAATTTTAAAGATTATCGAGAAGAGGCGAATTTATCAGTGAGAAATGGATATAATTATCCGTTCCTTCATGATTTTACACAGTAACCGGTGTTATTACCGTAAACAAAATTTATATGATGAGTCAGGCGTTATATTATGAATTTAAAAATAAATAGAAAATGAAAAAGAGAAAGATAAAAAGCATAAGTAAAATCACATTGACTCAGGAAATAATAAATTATGAACACAAATGCCAGAATCTAAAACAAATTAAATTTTTGCTTCAAAGTTTCCTCATCTAGTTAAGCGAACTTTGGCCTGGTGTGGACAGAAGATTGTCTCGGGCTTGGACGACTTATTGTAGGTATAGCGATTTGAGTTAATCTAGGTGTCCTTGGTCTTTCGCGTAGCTGAGGCTTAGCTCCAAGGAAAACATTTGACTATTAGAGTTCCACTCTGATTGGTCTTTAATAAAACCACAGCAGTGGCTTTGTCCTCAATAATAACTTTTCACCCTTCTCCTTTCCTTATATCACATCTTTAATATTTTGTGTATATATTTGACTAAAGCTTATAATAAATGTATAAGTTAAAAAAATCAGACCTATAGACATACAACAAGGTCAGACATTTTTATCGCCTGCTGCTTACCATTGTCTTTTGGATATATTTGATATAAACATTAGTAATCCATTATCTTTCATTGCTTATAATCAATTATTGTAATTGTAGTTATTAGATATATTGGATTGATAAGCAGGATACAACTAGGGTCTGGATATTTTTTTAAGAACAGATTCACAACTACTGTTGCATTTTTTTCTGTAATACGCAACTCATATAAGCGATATATGAAATTATCCAAAAAACGCTAGCAAGCCTTATTGAATGAGAGCGGAAGCTTGCAAATCACAAAGCGGAATATCGCATAACCGGTGGATTCAGCATTTGTGAACGAGAGCGACTTCAGGAAACCTGTATCATATAGGTTTCACCATTCACCCAAATGGTTTAAAAAAGACATTTTTTAAAAATGTGAAAAGTCAGTTAACGGATTGTGTAAATTGAGCATTCAATAGCCTATTAATTCCTGAGAATTTATGCAGTATCACGCATTTGCTACGTATTATGAGATATAATATTGTTGCTTTCTTTATTGTTTATTCTATTGGGTTAATTGTAAGGATTATTAGTTCTTAAATATAGTCTATAATTGGTATATAGATTTGTCACCAATAGGGTGTGCACATGCCTATTTTTTTGTGCTATAGGTTTTATAAAATTCTTAACAGTTTTGTTTTGTTGTCCATTGGAAAGAAGTATGGTATAGATGTTATGGTTTTGCGCCTCTTTTAAATTTGTATCTGAAAACCTATTCTCGTGAACTGGTACTAAACACTAGACCGGGCACCATATTCGCAGGAAGAGATTATATGCTATTGTACAAGATACGAATTTCAGTTAACCCTCTGTGTTTGAAAGAACTTATTATTTGTGTGGTCATATAAAGCTGGTTTACCTAGTTCAACGTCGTTTTCAATGCCAAGTATAGCAGTACTAACCGATGATGAGAGGCGCTTGTGAGATCTGGCTGCCATAGCGCGTAGGAGGGCCCACAGTTTTCAAGCAGAGCTCCTCTTTGGTCAGCCCGTTACCTGGTTTGGATAGAAGCTATGTTATAGCCTTAACGGATTTGGTAATTTATATATATGATGATCTAAATGTATCAATGCAATAGCACATGAATCTGCGCTTTACCATCAGTGTGGTGGGAGAGGACACTACCAAACTACTAAAAGGAGCTATAACTGTGACGCATTTACACTAATGGTTGTGCATACAAATGTTTGTAGTTTTATTGGTGAAACCAACAGATTTAGCTGCACGTAAAAAAAAAAAACAAACAAAAAAAAATACGAAATCGCACTCGCATATTAAAGAGCAGATCATAGAGGCTTCGGCTTGTCTGCGGACAGATGCCATTATACTCCCTTAGTCGTCCGTACTTATGTATTATCATTTTGTTGTTCTGGACAATAGATTTATAATTAGATTGGTCTTAAATGGTTCTGTGCAGATTTAAAGAGTCAATCATTAGTTCTGGTAATCCTGATGGTACTGGATTATTACTCGAGATGCGCTTCACAGAGTAGATTTCATCATCACATTAACACTATTCAATATCTAAGCTCTTATATTTCTCCTATATCGTTCTTTTTCACCTAATATTTAAGGTTTTTAGAATACAAGCATAGACTAATCCGGCATTTCCAGTCCTAGTCATGAGGTCAATCACAGTATCATTGATACAGGGTTTTTGCTTCAAAACATTCAATTATTTGGTTTCCTCCCAGTACTTATTTACAATTATTTGTTCCTCATTATAGTTAATATTTGTAAATCAATTAAATGTGAGGGCGACTAATTGTATACTTTCCTATTTAGATCAAAAGAGATTATACCACATAGTGATCTGTTATTGGTGCTAGTATGCCTAGTGATTACTGTCTCACATATTTCGAAAATGGATATCATACGTGATACATGTGTATTAATGGCGCCCGCCGCTATAGAGTGTAATATTGGGGAGCCGAGCGGACTATATACCTCTCACACACCACTATGAGTTTCAACACTAACGAACCATCAAGAGTATAATACTTTAACTCAGATTTTATTCAAAAGAACTTTCCTGTTAATATATGTTCTTGTTTAAGTCATAAAGGTTATAACCTTTATACACTTCATTGATTATTTCTACTATCTGTATTTGGGCCCGTTGAACTCCAAGAATAATCAACTTCCAGATTTCAAGAACTTCCCGTTTATAAGGATTAATCAACAAAAGCTAATCAAGGTACCGCCTTTCCGCGGATTTAAATTATTGTTTGCTTAGTTAAAGTCTCATAAATCATTTTAAATGCAAGTACGTATGTACACTTATTCTAAGCGAGTAAACGTTACTCATGAACCGTCATCTCACGCGAAATCGCACTGGAGTTGTCTCTGTCCTTTAATCCGCACGCATTCATATACTGTCTCGAATCTGTCCTAACCAGAACACTCTACGATAAGAAATCTGCCCATTGGATCTTCTGACAGTAGCCGAGTCGAACGACCTGTAGTATGGAATAAGTCAGCTGATCTCCCCATCCCCATAGACGAACAGCCGTTAACCCATACCTTAAGTCAGGAGTCGATCAGCTGGTTTGAATCAACGATAAGTATAGAGCACCGCTCTACAAAAACCTCCGCAGGCGTGGCCCGCGATCCCAGCACACTAACCCAGCTGAACTGGAAATATGTATAGAATGATTCGTCGTCTGAGGGGATACAAGCTGATAAGGCATCGATAAACGTTGTATTGTTGGGTCTATAGATAACATTTACCTTAATTTTAATTAGTTCAATTACATTTTTTTCTATTGGCTAGAGGTACCCATGGAGGAACAAACACGGCAAAGACATCGATTAAGCCATCTTTCTGGTATTTGCCGAGGTCTTCATGTTCGTATACTGCCTAACTGTCTGTTTTGAAATTCATGCATTCCAATTATCCAGCGTCAATAAAGAGCATTTTGCTCATGAGATTCACTGATATATTCTATAGTGATTTAATTATATTCATGGCATAAGAACTGGTACGACCAACTTCTGTGGATGCCTTTTCAGTTGTTCATTAAAGATTATCGTTCAGTATTAAATTCATACGGGCTAAATTTTCCACTTCAAAATATTTTCACTGCCATATTTCCGCGTTTTGTCCTAATGATACACGTGGCTTATATAATATTTAAACATCAATTTGCACATATTTAGATAGCTTTCAAAATACGCACCCCTCTTCTGAGGCAGTATTAAGTTATTATAATCTTAAATGATATCATCTCACCTCTTTCTATCTCCTCATTTCCATCTCTCCTCCCCTTCTTTCTTTAGTAAATAAATGCATATAATCTGGTAAGACGGCTTCGATAATAATTATTCCTTTCCATTTTATCAAAGGAGAACCATAAATTACTGCTTCTTTAACCTCATAATATTTGCTCTATGATACCAAAGCATCACATATCTTCTTTTTAACAAAAGAACAATTAAAACTTTTACTATCCGCCTTATTTGCTGTGGAGAGGGACATCAAAATTGTATAATTGACACAACCATATATATAATCCAATATATAGATTCCAATGCTTTGCTGATAAATGATTCAAACATAATGAATTTCTTATATCATTTAAATGCTATATCACATATGTGTGGCTGGTGTAAGTATGTGTGGGCCACGCCCTATTTATGACACTTACCTAAACCGAGAACAATAGGATAAGGGGATAAGGAAAATTGTACAAAATTATCACTTACAAGGTTTCACAAATCATGAGTGGGACTGTAGGAGGAGTCTTCACAATGCCCTGCATTCCTGGATTCCATGATGGCACGCAAAAAGTTAAACAAGGCTGCCGCATCCTACATGCATGACCATGGCTTCCTCTCAGACACCTCAGCACAACCTTCTCTCATCAAGGCTAAAGTGGTCGTTCTCCAACCCTTCTCACTCTTGACTCAGCACACACCTGAATAATGACAGGCAATGTAGCTGTGAGCTGATGCATGAGGTAGTGCCCTAAGTGAGCAACCAAACACTCCATGACCGGCTCGTCTATACAACGTTGTTCTACACGTCTCCTTCACCACAGAGCCCATTGTCCTCTGGTAAGTACCACTATTTAACTACTAGTCTTGTTCTCAAGTCACAAATCTAACTACTTGTCTTTTCTTCTATGTCCTAAAATCTCAGTCACTTTGTGAACTTACCCTCCCTTCAAGACATTAATTTAATTTAATTTGAGATAAACTGTCTACAGGTAGTGTTTTCTAATACCGTATGCCCCTCGAAATATATTCAGAAAATAAATTCAACATACAAAAAGAAAAGAAATCAAACTTTCTCCGTAATTACTATA
>CALNVZ010003435.1:22392313-22434327 GCA_940671915.1 Paracentrotus lividus | reverse complement strand
CTGTTGTCTGAAAATATCTTGCCAACATTTGTGATTGAATGCCACTGTTCATGGCTTCTACCATTTATCCAATGGGGAACTGAAGCGTTCTCCTGGGTTGTCATGACCAGAACATGTTTGAAATTACCTGATTGGTTAAGATTAAAGGATCTAAATAACTAAAATTGTTCCAACCATTTTATAAACTCATTATTTTAAGTCTCACTGGAATGCTACTGTAGATTTGGTTAGGAATCTTTGAAGCCAACTCATCTCAAGGAGCATGATAAGAGAACCTATCACCAATTTTGCGAGACATTTTTCAAAACAATGGGGTTCAGTCGATGCCATGGATTGGTGAGCTGAGAGAGGTATCATTTAGCAATGGTAATGAGTTGTACTTTCCAGTGGATATTAAAGTTCTTAATCACCAATGAAATATTCTTGAAGTATTATGATGATCAAAGTTGGGTTCTCTTTCCAGGGCCACATCCACAACAACATCATTCTTCAAGTGCATGAAAGTGAACCTACGCACAATCTTTACAAGACCTTTTCAGAAAACCAAATTGGCGTTTAGTTGATGGTGACATTGGCTGAGGGTAGAGCGTCGACTATTATATACGGTAAAACCGGAATAGTCTACATGTCCAATAATTAGAAGGTTCATTCACATTACTGCATATGAAATACAATAGTGCCATGTGAGTATCTGCGTGATGTGAAGTTTTACGAGTGTATTATAAATGATGTTATCAGTAGATTGCACACTATCGCGTAATCGTTGTGTGTGTACAAATATAATATATTGATATGGTAATCAGAGTTCGCGCGTCTTCCACATATTGTTCTTCTTTCCGGCAAACACCCGGCATGTTCTTTAATATGGCGAACATTATTATATAACATTTGTTAGCTCAGAATCTCTGTTTTCTGTACGTGCTTAGTTTTTTTTGATTTCAGCTCTTTCTCAAACATAAGGCCACTTAGTTTATATTTATCTCTATTAACTCGTGCCTAAACGTTTTCTCATCTCCAAATGTGTTTAATTAATTCCAGATCATCAATAATCTCTTATATAAAATGGTAAACATACACCTCCTTTACTCGCTGCATTCTATGCCTCCCCCTTTTCCTTTATCTCTATCGTTTCCTATTTCTGCACTCTTTGCCGTCATTCCTTCAATTCCATGGCTCCTTCCCCTCTTCTTTTTTCTACTACGCAATTCTCTACTACTATGATCTCTTCTTTCTCTCTACTCGTCCTCCCTTACTTCTCTCATATCTTCAATACCTCGGTTTTTCGTTTTCCCTCTCATCTGCTTGTCCCCAAGTAAGAATAATATCATATATTATACTATGCATGGATGACATGTGCGAGAATTAAGACCTTACTTTGCCATAAGAGGTAAGTCAGTTGAGAAATAAATATATATCGCGGCTCTTATATTTTAATACATAGTAATAATAACAATATAATCACATTTTATTGTACAGGTTTTGCGCCAACTTATTCAAAATAATATCTAACCTCGAGTAATAAAGATCTTTGAACGGAGTTATAAGGATAATTATTAATATTACAAAAGACTTATAGATATTTATGCACAGATTAACACTAATATATTGAGTGTAGTCAATTCATCTAGGAAATGACTCGCGCATCGTTCAAAAGCATCAAAACTACGATTACAATATATTTAATAACGTCCCATACAAACTCTGTCTTTTCTATATTGAGATTTTTGGAGTGTGAATCTCAATATATGATAGCACCAATATTGCGCATGTAGTAGAGGTTAATCCAGTTATTGCATCTGTACGATTATAATTGCTTTTGTGCAAGAAGAGTATTTTTTTTTTGATGTGGAATACTATGAGAGATGGAATATTTTATGTTGTTTATACTGTGGGTGTGGACGTGTCAGAACTGCGGTTTTGATCAACATGTAGTGTGAGTCATAAAATTTGACCGACGAATATGCAAACATTATTCAGCTCCGAACAGAGCACTATCTTCCATATTCTGCTAAATAGTCTGTTAAAGAAGCAAGCGTTCTCTTAGTCTCGAACAAGTATGGATATAAATATTCTCAATCCCTTGTTGAAGTTTTTTATAGGTCTTTAAGTTTGCGTCCTTCGCCAGCCACTAATAATGCAACGAAAGATCAACGTGACAACGCGTAATTAGGATCGAGCATATCCAATCCCAAAGTACGGGTTTGTGTCATAGTCTTCTCTCAACGTCACATGGTCTCATAATAAATGGTGTCTCCCTTTGTAATCCTTGCACGTTGTTACATATTAATAGAAAGTAGTATAGATATTCGACCTAACGATGCCTGTAATTGTAGATATCTCTTGAAGTCCGAGTAACAATGGAGAGTCATATAAACAGTTCAATTGTACTAAAGTAAATGCAACCGTAGGTTCCCCATAGACCATGAATTTTAATACCAATGCATTTAGGGGGCGCCAGGCCCGAGACTCCATTTAGATTGTTAAGAATAGCTCAACAAATATGGATGTAAGTCGAGTCATTATATAATCATGTGTTTAGTGGTTTTTAAATTATTATCAGTTAGATCGTGGATGCTGTGTCTCCACGCTGACGGTCTTAAAAATTTGACACTAATGGTGCATACGTAACAGGGAATAAGAACACTCCCCGGCTGATGCAAGTATTTAGTATCTTAGGGTACCCTACACCTAGCAACCCTAAATCCGCGCATTGTGATTTAATTATCTCAGTACTTTTTTAGGTTTTTTAGTGCGCTTGTGAGCACCCTGCCCGTGTCACCCAAAAACCCTCGGGCTTCCCAAAACTGAAGGTTATTCTTAATGTCTTATGAAAGTTAGCCTTGAAGTATCGATAACCAAAAAGTAATATTATAGAAGTGGAATTGCAGCATATAGTATTGATGATCTTACAAAACTTTGTTTAGTTGATACTTGTTTTGTTGCAAAAACTCCAGAATTTGTATATGTTAGTTTAACTATATAAGTTCAATAAGCGCTGAATAAATATTCTGTTGTCTTCATTCTCGCAAAAGATATCTATGACACCGAATATACTATCATGGATCCACCTCCAAAAAAAGTAATGTCCTCTTCTCCTTCTCAAAATATTGGAACCTGGAAAATATTGTTACTTGATGAAGAAAAATATTTCTATGTATCCCACTCAAGATCATCCAATATTCTCTAAATATCTTAAAAAAGCAACTTCTCTAGTCAAAATGATATAAATCTTGAAAGTTTTGTATTGTTTATTGACCACTGATATAACAAAGTATGTGATACATCAATTCCAGTCCAAAGGACCTTGTTTCTCCACTGCATTTAATAAATGCATCTTTAATTTTGTAAATCAAATTTGATAAGGATTTGAGATTGAAAAGAAAGAGAGAAACAATTTTATAAACCCATCTGATTTATAACAATCATCATAGATGAAAGAGCAATGATAGAGTTTTTAATTTTTATACATACTGTACTACAGTGAGGTTTAAAAAGAATTGACACAAGGTGCATACAACAGAATAAGATATGATGCAGTATTTGGTACCCTTGGGTACCAACTAAAAATCCGCCATTTTGTTTAATTATTTATTTTATTTTTAGTGCTGTACCCTGGGTCACCAAACTGTCCAAAATCATATTTAAATTCTTGAGTAATTACTATAACAAGTCAATTTTGATACTTTTATTGTCATTGGATTATTATTAAAGAAGGAAAATAGATGTTGTGATCATTCTCGCACCGATACTCTGTACGCTAGTGGACAAGAGGGCGCTGCACAGCGCCGTACCCCGGGTTACAACGGTACCCTGGTGTACGGTGTGGTGCATCATATGCATAACAATCCACACTTCCCTATTCATACAATTCTTTAAAAAAAATTAATCATGGTCCATTGGATAAAGCCTGGATTTTACGTCAAAACGGTTTCAACCATTTTCATACAATTTTTTTTAAAGCCATACGAGTGACATGTGAACCAGGCTTTAATTATATAAGTACAATGGATATAATGCATGATCAATGTGAATCCAACAAGATGTTTTTCATATGGTGTGACATAAATTGTGATATCTGGCATGCATAACATTTTCATAACATTTTTTGTAGAATCTTGACAGGAATTGATAAGAAAGATATTTTTCAAATCATTACAGTCGACTTCCATTGTAACGAGCATGGCCGGAACAAAATGCTGGTGTTAGGAGACAATTAACCCATTTCCAATTTTAAAAATGTAGAAATATATAGTCTGTTGAGAGCTATAAGGGCGCTATTGCAGATCAAAGATATTCCGTTTAGAGCCATAAGGGCGCTATTGCTGTACAAAGTCAATGGTATTAGCGCCCTTATGACTCTCAACGGAACATCTTTGATCTGTAATAGTGCCCTTCTGGCTCTCAGCCGACGATATGTGTTCAGTATAACAAGATTGTGTTGTGATGCTACAGGCTTTGGTCCAGGGGAGCATTTCATCAAAGGACTTGTCAGACATTTTATCTGACAAATTTGCTCTCAGCCAATCAGATGCAAGCATTTCAGTAGCTTATAACAGTTTGTCCGACAAGTCCTTTCATAAAACGCTCACCTGAGCACCTCGTTATAATGGGAGTGGACTATACAATATTTATATTTTAACAATTATAATAATCACTTGAAAATATATCTGGTCATTGTGGCATCGCCTCATCTCCTCTTTCCTTTCTTACTCGTCCTCCTATTTTCGTTAGGGTTCCTGCGACTTCCCGACCCTTGACCCCTGAGCTGTCGTACACCGATCTGAGCTGACCGACTGGTTACATCATGAGTCCCAAAGGGAGAGCCCATGGCATTGAAATCAGGATCAAAGACGTTGGTCTTGGACTGGCCCTTACGAGCTTCTCTGTTCTGAGGTATCCTCTGGTCAGCAGTCAGGATTGGGTTGGATGCATGCTTGCCTCCCTGAGGTTTGGGCAGGGCGTACTGGTGAAAAAACAAACACGTTTATTTCAATGGGAGTTACAGTCAAAATTCTTTCTCAAAAATCCTTCCACAAAGCTTGTCAAAGATTTATTTTAGTTTATTAGAACCTAACCGATGTATTAGTTGTGATTGGCTCCATGGTGCTTTAGGAGAGTGTAAACTGGATGAAAGAACATGAAAGGATTTTTATATTAATATCCGATTCTAGCAAAAGCCTATCTCAAATGGGCTTTCCCGCCAAATGGCCAAAGGTCAAGAGCTGCAATTTGCATTTAATAAAAAAATAATGTAAGAGATAAAGAAAAAAAAATGTTCGTTTTAGGGTTAGGTTTAGGTTAGGGTATGCCAGTAATTCAAGGTTTGAAATTAGTCATTTGATCATAGAAAGGGAACAGCCAAGTAATTGTTGCTGGAGCAAATGTCCCAGAATCTAATAGGGTTGGGCAAATAATGACTTTTTTCTGAAAAGTTATTTCAAACAAGTTGTTTCTATAGCCAAATTTGATGTAGAATCCAAAAATGATTATTTTTGTGTACGATGATGTCTGACATCGCTAAAGTGGAAAAAACCAAAATGGCCGCCAAATGGCGTATTTTGCCCAATTATCACACACTTTTTCAGTATAAACCAGTTTTATTTAGTTTCTATATGGGTTTTGATGGTTAAGAAACTCAAATCTGAGTTTTTATCCTGATCTAGTGTACCTAGTATGTATTATAGGTGTTATTTAGTGATTTTAATATGGGGTGATTTTTGCTTGATGTGGACTGAAACTAACTACCAAACTACACTAACAGTCAATTTAGCTAGGATTAATCATGTTGAAGAGGTCAGATTTGGGTTTCCTAACAACCAAAACCAATTTAAAGATATAATAAAAGTGGTTTATACCTATGAAGAGTGTGATAATTGGGCAAAATACACCAATTTGGTTTTTTGCACTTTAGCAACGTCAGACGCCATCGTACGCAAAAATAATTGTCATTTTTGTGTTTCTACATCGAATTTCACCATAGACACAACTTGTTTGAAAAAAAATGTTGTGATTTGCCCAACCCTAATAAAAGTTGAATATTGTTATTTAATCAATCATCTGCAACTCACCCTCAATCCCCTAGTGTTGATTGGCCGTCTTCGTGACATGTGATACCTCCTAGTTCCATCCTCATCTATCGTCATGGTAACCTTATCTAGACTCTTGTTTCCACACTTTGGACAAAACACTTTCCCCATGTCATGGGTGATCCTACAAACAAAACCAGAAATTAAAGATAAAATTTAGTTGTAGTAATAATGAAAAAAAATAATGTCCAAAAGAATAAAAACAAGTTTACACTTGAATTAGAGGAACTGAATATTAATGATAATTGCCAAATGATTCTGGTAGAAAATGTAAAATAGCTGAGTAATGAACAAATAAAGGAAAAAATGTTGGGCCGTCACCACTTGGTCACCTCTCACAGCTGCGCAGTGACCACGTGCAAAACATATTGAACAGTGCCATGCCTGAATTTCGCACGGTATGTGTGCGATATTGTGTGTGGGGAGTTCTGGCGAGATAGCGGAGTTACGTACTGCATCAATTTAACCGTCCTGACCACCATTTACTCTAAATTTTACCTGAAATTGTGCATGATAGATAAACATATCTTGTGTACGCATATTTATATGTCAATGGAACAATGTGAGGACATATTTATACAATTACTTCCAATTCAATTTTGGCTACAACAACTCAAGTTGGGCTTTAATTGTATTACAGTTACATGCAGAATTATTCAACCCCAATGCAATAATGAGTACATGCATTCTGAAAATTATTTGGTTTCTTTCTTAATACATTTGAAACATATCAAACAAATTATATATCAAATTAAAGGTAGGAAAATAGCCTTTGATTTGATCAACATTTAAGAATCATATTCATTCATGCATGGACAGATATGGTTGATTGAGCAAATTTAATTTTCATACCTTCTGTGATCACTGAAGCATATCTTGTAATGCCTCAATGATTCTGGCTTGGTCATTGATTGTTTTTAATTGAGGACATAATATGCTTTAATTTGATATACGATTCATAGTATTTTAATCAAAATTATCAATTTTATAAACAGTTTTTGACGAATAGACTTCAAGTGAAAATTTTCTCCATTGAATTTGTACAGGGGTCGTACACAAGAATCAATATTTCAATTTCAATTCCTTTAAAAATGAACAAAATCGACTAAAATATCGAAAATTGTATTAGATGGAAGGATATTATTTCATCTATCAAAAATTAGAATGATCAAGTCATGACTATCGAAGCATTACAAGTTATGCTCCAGTAATCAGAGAACGGCATGAAATTGACATTAACTTGCTTTAATCGACCATATCGGTTTATATGCATGAATGAACACGATTTCTAAAGTTGATTAAATTAGAGGCTATTGTCTTGCCTTGAATTTGATATATAATTTGGATGATTTTCAAGCATATTTTTTGTTAAATAAAGTACCAAACTGAAATTTTGAAAATAAATTAATTTACTCATACCATGGGGATTGAATAAGCACTTGCACAGAACACTTGGTAAGTATTTTGGTCCCCAAAATATCATTATTATAGGATTGGATTGCATTTATTCTACACTGCAATGCAGACAACAATTTCAACCTAAGAAATACTGAAACTCACTTGAAGCAATCGTGACATCGTAGAACAAAGCTCTTGGCATGTTTAATTAGCATTCCATTCACTGATATTACAGGGATACCAATCTGGATTAGAACATTCTGGAAAAAACAAACATGAAATAAAAACTATGATTTCATTGGACATATTAAAGGGAGAGCGAACTGAGCAACACTCTCATTGACTGTGTGTTATAAATAGCTAGTCTTAAAGTATATCTTTTAGATAACTATTAACAAAATGGTGTAAAATTAACCTACAATTTAATTTGTATTGTGAAACTAAAATGCTTTGAGGGAAAGGTAGGTGTTTTGTTACTTGGCAACATAATTATCATGGTGTGAATTCATTGAGTAGTGAAAAAGTGTGTTTTCATTCAAATGGGCCTGAATTCTAAGACTAAACTATCAGGATGTTGCATTATGGGCTAGGAATCGGGGCAGAATCGAGTAGTTGGGGGCTTGAGATGGTGCTATACAAGGCTGCTAGTTCATACTGGCTTTAAGTGGTGAGATGACAATTGCTCCGACAACAATTGTTTCAGGCTTTATGTTTGGGTTTAATGGTATAGTGTAAAGTCCAGGGCTGAAGATACTCATTCAATTTGTGTGCGGGATTAACAGTGGAGCAATTGATGCTTGAGCCCATGTCATGGAAGTGCAGTATTCTGACAACTTCATTACATAAAAAAAGAGAAAATTGTGCAATAACACAGAAAAGACCAGTCTGAAACGAGGGTGACAGAAGTTTAAATGTCTCATGGAATTGAGCAGTCAATAGGTCCTTTCTTCTAACAACTCATTGCCTGACAATCAACATATTCATATTCAGAGTTGCCCCCCCCCCCCCAAAAAAAAAAAATAAATATGTAAATAAATAACAACCAACCCTGATTTTTTTGCTCCCCCCCCCCCAAAAAAAAATTCCAGAATTTGGATGAATGAGCTAATAAATAAATAAATAAATAAATTTAAAAAAAAAGGGGGGGCGGGCCAAAAAAAAAAAAAGGCGCATAAAGTTGGATAAAAAATTCCTGGCTATCTGACATTTATCTGAGAAGTGACATGTGTGCATATTTACCTGCATAGCAAAGTCAGTGGTCATACACCCGACCTTGATGCCTTCTAATTTGGTTTCTCCATCTCCTCCCATCTGCTCTCGAACCTTTGAGATGTTCTGAGGAGTGATCCAGCCAACATCATCATCATCCTCCTCCTCCTCCTCCTCCTCATCATCATCATCATTCATGTCAATGGTGGTGGTGGTGGTGTCTATAACTGTATCTTCTGATTGACTCTGATTTGAATCTCCTTTATCTGTCCTTTCCTCCATCTCCTCCTCTTCCTCCATCCCTATCCTCCTTTCACCTTCCCTCAAGTCTTTAACTGTATCAAAAGATGCATCATTTTCCTCCTCCTTCATTTCATCATCTTCCACTCCTCCACAAGTCCTCTCTTCCTCCTTCCAATCCCCGCCCTCCGTCATCTCCATCTTCTCTTTATTCTCCGCATCCTGGCAGGTTTGATCGTTGAGCTCAAGTTGTATGTCTCCTGCCTTGGCTCTGTCCTCAGTGGCATCGGAGGTTTGAGTGTCATCCTGGAGAGATGCATCTGTGCTTGTATTCTGAGGATTGAAGTTAAGAAACAAGATAGGTTGAACAGTTTGTATATATGGCATAACATCTAACACTAAAGAAAATAGGTATCAGATGTTAGATACTGATAACATTGAGAAACAATGAAATGAGACAACAATGGAGATTTTTGTTGTTGCTATCTATTCATAGAGGTGTTATGTTAAAGACATAGGGGCTCCAGTTTTCATGGGGAGTGGATCATAATTTGCTGACCCCAGACTTTGTGAAAAGCACTGGCAATACCCATCTTGAAGCTAAATAGCTGTACCACAGCAAAACAATCTGTCCCACTCTAGACAGCTTCAGGAATGATCGGGCAAGAGAAAGGTAGATTTAATGACTTTACCAGATGAGGGATGGGTGGAATAACAAGGCATTACATAAGGTAATAAAATTCAGGTGACAGGGAACACTTGTTACTGGCTAAGCATCCATGGTGTCAAATTACCCATGGGAGCTGGCGACCTACTGTCTTTAATAATAATATAGGAAATTTTTATATAATTTGGATTGGTGTAGAGAGTCTACTCTTGTTACTACAAGCATGGATACAGGATTTGTTACAAGCCTGGTTTTCCGGTGCCAATTTAAAACGTGCATACATGTATATCTGTGTCTATGTGTTCAGCATGAGATTTCATTATAACAAGGCAGTTGGCTTTGTACCGAGCACCTCGTTATAATGAGAGTGGACTGTATATGGAATAACAGTCTGTGTCAAATAAAATGGTTCAAGTGGAAAACAATTTTTTAAGTATGAAAATTAATCACATTTTAAAAGTGTTTGATATTTCCATAAAGTAGGAAAATCAGGCTTTCTTCTGCAATTTTTTCATCCCATTTGGAGTTGTAGATCTCGAGATATGACCAGTTTTCTATAATCGAGAAAAAAGGACTTTGCGCATGCTTTTCTATGGGTTTCGCACATAATAGCCATGAATTCAGCGCACCGGAAGAACAGATGTGTGTAATTTCGATTAGCTCATCGCCGCACAAAATTTAGCATAACTTTTGTCTTACAAAAGCAAATTTTACAAAAGAAAGATGAATCTTTTAGCTTTAAGTTGGTATCACATTCACACATCATTTGAGAAGATTTCATACCTAAATAATTTTTCCCGACTGTACCATTTTTTTTTTTTGACACAGACTGTATACTCAGCATCAAAGGGGAGAATAAAATGGCAAATGACCAACATCAGTAAGAGGGAAAAAATAAGAGGAAAACTTTTTTTCAAAAGGAAGAAGACTCTGTTTCAAAATTTAAATTCTCTTGATGTCTGCATTAACATGGCCAACATGTCCCAAGTCTAAAGAAAGATGACATGGATTTCAAAATAACCAATCAATCATCATCTTTTGGTCTTACCTTACTGTTGGGATAATAAAACCCGGCTATGTCTTTGGCCTTCTGAAGAGGTTTCGTACTCGCAGAATAGGTAATCTAATGAGATGAATGCAATGTGGAAATAAAAGGTATGAATTTTCACACAGTGCTGGTTGCAGAGAGTAAAAACTCAACAAGATTTAAAAAAAAAATACAATTCTGAAGGAATGCCACTGAAACATTAAGTGCATGGAAATTTGCTCATTATACTTAAACACAACACAAAAAGTAAGTTCCCCCTATTTCAGATATCAGTAATTTTTTAACAAGGAGGAGTTGAAAAAAAAATCTTATTATATGTCCATGTAAATAATTTTATTAGCTTTTTAGAAAGAATCATCATGTCCTGCTTTTATTATTTCTAATACGATTACATGCACAAACATATAATTAGAGTTTTTCAACTCCTACTGGTTAAAAAATTATTGATATCTAAAATAGGGGGGACTTACTATTTGTATTGTATTTAGATGGATTATCTTAACAAAAGGCAGAAAGAAGAGAAAATTAATAAGATAAGTTAAACATGATTTAAAATAGCCCACTGATTAATGAACCGTTTATGGAGCTCATATTGCAGAATATTCCTTACAAAAACCATGTCATTGATCTGAACTTTTCTCCCAAAGCCAATATTTTGTTATCACTTCATCTGACTAAGGGTGTGTTCAATGTCAATTTTCAAATTTAAATGCCAACATGAATCATGATACAAAACGCAATTACAAAACACAGAACACAAACGCGATCAGTGGTACACTGTTCAGTGTCGAAAATTTAAAGTTGATTATACGTCAATCGTCTCTATATTATCCGCTCTCACAAGAGTGAGAGGCCAAGGCAGACATGTGGAGTGTATGCCTTGGCCAAATGGCGCGAAAATATAATTTATGAGCACCCTTCTGGTGTGGGCGTGTCTCCAAGACTACAGACATCTGCGCTTTTTTCACTTGCACCGGAAGCTTCCACTACACATTTAAAGACGTTTGAAAACTCAATTGTGTTCAGTGTCGCATTTCTTTGCATTCGCAGTGCTCAAGGTCATAAAATCGAAGCTGATTGTGATTCAAAACGCATCTTTTTTGGCGTTTAAATTTTCCTCCGTATGGAGATCTGAAACACGTTTACTTTTATGACCGGGAATGGGGACAATGAACACGAACTTTGTTTCTCTTTATATCAGCGTTTTGTATCATAATTTATGTTGCCGTTTAAAATTTGAAAATCCACATAGAACACACTCTTTAGTTGAAGAATAACAACAATAGGAGAAAGGATATCTTCCACTTGCCTTTGTTTGAGGATTTCTGTTGAGATTCTCAATGCCGATGTATTCTTTGGTCAACTGATAAGCCAATGCAATCACTCTGATATCCACGGCAGAGAGACTCTGGTAATCTCCGGTTTTCCTCGCAAAATCTGACACTGTTTATGAAGAGAATGTTATTTCAATATCTTTTACCCCATTCAAATTGGCATCCAACACCGCTACATTCACGGGACTGTCCCCCGACTGTAGCGGTGTTGCCGTCAGTGTGAATGCTCGGACCCGCGATAAACTACCCCGGGATAACCTCGCCTCTCTACAACACCGCAACAAACTATCGCGCTCTAAACCCAAGTAACAGCAGCGGGACAGTCCCGGAGTGCCTTCATTGAGAAGGTACACCGCTACAACACCGCGATAAAAAACAAAGACATACATAAGAATTTCGAGAAGAGAAAATAAAACTTGAAAGAAGGAGAAAAACAAAGAAATACATAAGAAATTGATAGAAGAGAAAAGAAAGGAAGATAAAACAAAGAATATATAAGAAATGATAGAAAAAAGGAAAGAATGGAAAACAAAGAAATACATTAAAGAGAGTGGTAGAAAAGAACAGGAAAGAAGGGTAAAACAAAGAAATACAAAAGAAATTGATAGAAGAGTGAGGAAAGAAAGATAAAACAAGGAAAAACATAAGAAATGATTTAAAAGAAAAGGAAAGAAGATGAAAACAATGAAAAAATACAGAAGAAATAATAAAAAGAAAAGAAAAGAAAGATAAAACAAGGAAATACATAAGCAATCAAATGGTGGAATAGAAAATGAAAGGTGAAAACAAGGAAATACATAAGAAATGAAAGAAAAGGAAAACAAAGAAGGGGAAAACAAAGAAATACATCCAAAAAATTGATAGAAGAGAACAGGAATGAAGGTGAAAACAAAGAAATACATATGTAGGAAAAAATGAAATAGAAGATCAAATGAGCTATATGACATGAATGTTCCTTACATTTCATCACAGACATATCATCAAGTCCTAAATTCAAATATACAAAAAAGGTTTTTATCTTGATTTAATTGGTTGAAAACCAATAACTTTATACACAGATTTTTGGTATTAGTTTACATGCCATATTTGTTTCTCTGAATTTCCCATTTCAAGTTTTGATTTCATTCAGTTGCAAAAACAACATTGTCTTGAAGAGGGTCAGTTTTTGTTTCCCCTCAAATTTCATTTCTCTAAATATTTTAGAACAATTTTAGATCAAGGACTTTGTACAGAAAACATCCCTCTTTTAAAGACACTGTTTTTGTGTTTCTCTCAGGTGGCATTAATATATCACAATCTTCATTACCTATTTGAATGGAATCTGTAGATGGTTCCCTGTATTTGATGTCATATGGTAATACAGCTAATCTCTGCCTTGTTGCTTTGTCTCGAATCTCATTCACCACAGCTCGTAAGGTATGGACATTTTCTGCTACATCCTATAAATCAATCAAAATCAAAAGTACACTTTTAATATCAAGGGATTTAGTTTCCAAATATTCCAGTTAACTGCTACTGGTCTACTTTTTCTTTTAAAACTTTTTCTTTCAATTGCATCTAGATCTATATCAAAATCTATAAAATTTCAATTTGATTTGAATGAATTTTGCATCTTATTCTGCTGCATCTACATTTAATAAATTTAGTCTAATACTAGTTCTGCCCTACTTTGACAAAAAGAATTCAGCAAAATAAGTCTGTCAATTATAATGCAATATTATTATGCCTTCCAAAATTATAGTTTAAAATTTGGTCAGGAAGAAACCATACTAGGCAGAATATGAAAACACAAATGTTTTGTTAATAAACTTGTTTAATTTCATCAAAGTCAGGCAGAGTTAGTGTCAAAATATCTAAAGAACAAGATTATGAAATTATTTTGGACTAAACTTTCGACTACAGGTCTAAAAACTATATCAAATTGATATTAAAGAGTACAATCTTCAAAAAATGACACAAAATAAATTTTTTTTTTCATGCAACTCTTTTCTGACCAAGCCAAATAGGTGCATTTAAATTATAGAAGTAAAATAAAGGATTATTAGTATTTGTGGGGTCTTGTCCTAACCTGTATTTTATTAGTATATTACCCATCACTCAATTACCCAATCAAACTTGGTCAGTCGACCTACCAGAACGGACTTTAAAGTATTGAACCATGCCAAGTCAAAATTACACCTGGCAATCACCTAACAAAGTTAAGCAATATGGGACAACATCAAGATTTATATATCAATACTTTCAGTTTCATGAACACTGTCTATTTTGTTTTGTTATAAAACACCACTTTTTAATAGCAATATTCCATGAGTGGGTGTTTGGAAGTTCCTAAATCTATCCACCATCTGTCCATGTTATTTCTATTCGTCTTTCTCTTTTCCAGAGACGAGAGTGAAATATAGAGATCTAGATTCTATAGACTTAGACTCTAACGTTACAATTACATGTAAGTTAAACCCGACTCATGACGCGTACCGCCAAATTTTTGGCACTGGACCTGGAGATGGAGTTAATAAAGTAGCGTCGATATGGCGCTACTATTAATAAATATCATAAATAGTAACTTACCTTAGTTAATACATCTGAGAATAATCGTTATCTGGTACTGTTATATAAATAGAGCTTAGCTTTAATAGGGTTCTGGCATCTGCGATGAGTCATAGTTCACATCTATATGAAGTGGTTTGGTAATGAGTCATATAAGTCTGTAGTCCTGTACCTCACTCTTTTTTTTTTTTTTTTTTTTGAATTTGGAGAAGGTCGGGCCTAACTCATGAAAATGATAACTTGGAACTCAAGAAACACACAAACAATGCTCAAACGAGAAAAAAACCAAACTGGGGACTCCGCAAAACAATCTACAACAAGGCAACAGGCAACACCATTAAAAACAAAAACTCTAATCACCCTAATTTACCTATCCAAGGAACCACTCCGCAAAATTATTAAATTGATCAACATAAAGAGACCCCACCAGGCCAAAAACACAAACAGAGGATATTGAGCAAGAATCCCAGATTGATTGGAAAACCACAATTTACAGGCTATGTACTCCCATTGCAAGAGTGGTCTAAAAATATAAAAATTCAGAGGAGCACACAACGTCTATCTCCCAAAGCACAGACAGGGATACGGCCTTACTAACCTTCTGCAACATGCATGTCATCGACGAATTCTGGCGGAGCAAAGCCACATCTCCAGCATTCTTGAAGGATAGATATCTGACCCAGCCACGCCGGTTGAGTTAATTCTCTCTGTTCCGCATCAACAGTAAAGGTGTGTACCCCATACTCCTATTTCACATATGCCTGAGACGCTCCCGCTTTTGGGGAAGGATTACCCAGTCCTTAGGTGATGACCTGGTGTCCTTCTCGATCAGTTCTAATTGTCCACATAGTCTTGCAAAAGGCTGCAAGACCTTGTGTAACAACAGGATTGCACCTTCCGGTTATTCTGTTCAGTAAATACTAGTTTTCGTCCAGGTTCTACTGGTATTGGAGGGTCCATATCTGGAATCCTTACATGCCTATCTTGGATCGACAATTCTCGGAATCTCTCCTATGTTGTATGTGGTTTTGCATCTTCGGCACGTTACTCCTCACGCGGCTGTATGTCCTCGGACAGAAGGTGGCCATTCCCATCCGCCCGTGGAGTTTTTCTGCAGAATCTTTTGAAGCTTAGGGTTTGTGGTCTGTGCATCCTACGGAAATGGCTGTTTCCGCATGTTGTAACAGGAGCTCCTCTGGGGACTGGTGAATGATTTCCGAGGGCAGCGGGTTGAGAAGAATTGGTGATTCGTCACTTTTTTCTCTATTCTTGCAGTCGTCCTAATGCTCTGCTGGTGCTGGGAGTCATGTGGGATCTCATATCTTGGAGCGTTGAGAGGATTGATGTCGCCTCCAATCCTTGTTATGCCATTGAGTGGGGGGATTACTGTGTCTTCGCCATTTGGTTTGGTTAGAGATGGGAGGGGTCTGCACTGTCTTGCAGCCCCTTGATGTAGGGAAGAGAGGTTGATCTGCAGTACTCTTTCACTCTGGCGTTAGGGTTTCCAAAATACCTTAAGGAGTGGATATGCATGTTCAAGTTACTGGCTCCTACTCTGGCTGAGGTTCATTTCAACGCTGGAGACCAGCCTCCTATGGAGCAGCCCTGGCAGAATTTCAAAACAGGCTTTGGCGTTGAACTGAATAGGGCTTCTGGAAAGGTGCGAGTGGAAATTTCACATCGATCGGTCTCAGTCATGAGTCTCATTCAGATTCTGCTGGGTGCGGGGTATATAGAGATTTATGGGAGGCTATTTGCACAAGAGAGCTACAATCTGAGCAAACCAGCTGGTTGTAGGACATTGGTATCGCGTCATCAGTCTCGAAAAATAGGTCACTCGCCGACCCTTGCGATTCACCACATTGGTGACTATGAGGGTAGCATGCAGCTTGGCATCGGATGGTGTTTTTGGTGAATATGACGTCTCCCTTGCATCAAAACGATTGATTTGGGAGGGGTGCATCAGTATTCAAGCTGGGCCTGCTCATAGTGGTTGAGAATGTGGCTGCTATTGGGATGTGCACTTCCAGGATGTTAAATTATTCTTGATGCTGCTGGGGTGGGAGCCAACCGGGTTCGAGTCTTGCGTGTGGTGGGACGCCTGGGGGGGTTCGCTATTGGCGATGCGATTGTCATAGGGTTCGCTTCATGGATTGGTGGTGGGTGGTGGTTCAGCATATTCATAACTGGGATGAATGGGTTGACGGGAGGCCCATATCCGTGGCTTGGTGGAGGGGGATCCTAGAAGGATCCCCATGACTTGGCTGGTGGAGCAGGGTCCAAATATTCCATGATTGGACTGTTATGGGGTTCGGAGGAGTCCATATCTGGCTTGGTGAGCGGATCTAGAAGGATCCCCTAGCTCTGGGGTGGTGGGCGGGGTCAAGGATCCCATGTTCAGGGGCACTTGCTTGTTTCCTCGTTGCGAGGTGGGTATCGTCATAGAGGACTGCTGGAGACAGTCGGGGAAATTGGAGGTGTTGAAGAGGCCTTTTGCTGTGGCTTGGTGGTTCCATGTGCGGTAGCAGAGAACTGGCTGCTCTTCGGAGGGTCAATGAGAATAGTCGAACGGGACATCTCCTCACTAGACCGAGTGATCATGCATGGTTCTTGCTTGCCTCATTGGCTTGATGCGTTTGCTCTCGGGCGGACTCTGGAATGCCGCAGGAATATCAAACGGGCAGTAGTTTTTCGCAGTGCTTGTTGTTGCATGCTGGACTACTTGGAAACAAGAGGGTATGGGAGGTATACACAACTATGTAAAGCTCTAAATATACAACTAAACTAGAGAATTCGGAACCATCTTTTGTGGCATACAAGATTCTTATAGGCATTTATTAAGCTCGGCCAAGGATATTGCCTTTTTCTTGTATGGTCATCATATCAGAGCGGTATAATTGTCTTACTCTATTTGATAAGTACCTCACCGGGGTTGTCCAGCATATCGTATAAACCAAGTGGAAGGATTATTTTCAATGGTTGTGTGTGAACGCAAGATTTCCATAATCATGTTAAGAGTTATGTATTCCAAAAGGTACCTTTAACAGGAATAGATATCAAATCAGATAGGACTTTATAGAAATCAATATCTAGGTGACCTTTTAGTGAATGAATTCTTTAAAAGGTAGCCTTTAATCGAATGCCAAAAAGATGAACTAATTTAAATGACTAATAAAAAAGGTCTCAATGAAAGGATTGTATTTTGAAAGGTACGATCTAGCCTTTATAGAAAATGTGATGCCAACTATTAATCGAATCACTAATCTAAAAAGGAAAATGCCTTAATATGAATGAATATCGACTAAGAAGGTAGCCCTGTTATCAAATCCAAAAGGAGCCGTAATGATATCTGAATCAATAAAAAGTTGCCTTAAATAATGAAGCAGATATGGCCTTATTAAATTGGAACGGTACTAACTAAAAGAGTGCTTTTATAAGAATTATACTATCAAGAGGTACTTAATACAATTGGAATGTATAAAAGCAAGAAAACTGCGCTTTACTACATTATAGGCTTAACAAGCAAGATATAACAAGACTATACCACAAGTAGTTCATTAGGAATTACTCGCTATCCCCGTTCTAAAGAAAAAGGAAGATGAACTTAGAATAAAAAAGAGCACAAAGGATACGCTGTATTGTGAAGGGACCGCCCAGCTGCGTCTGCTCGTTGATCGATTCCCTGTCTGCTCTGACTCAACAGCTCTACCAAGCCAAGAAATATCGACGAGAATATGCGATGGATTGAACAATTTAAATTAACGAGAGACAGTCACGTATGGCCTAAATATTTAAGAAAGCACAGAAATAAGCGTGTATCGTGGAAACTAGCTGCAAGTCCCTCAGCTACGTTCCTGTTGCTTTTGAAGAAGTTAAGAGTATTGTTTTCAATACTTTGAGTTTATTTAAAAATCGTAATTTAAATTGCCTTAGACGCGCCATGCATGAGATTAGTTGCCTTATTAAGAGCAAGAAAACAAGGGTATGTGGAAAGACCCTAGCTGCAGTCTCCTCAGCCAACCGAGTTAACCTGTCCTGCTTTGCAAAGATAGTTCCACAGAGAGTATTGTTATCCAAAAATTACTTCTGAGTTTAAATTTAGAAATAGTAAAGTTAAATTCCACAATGAAACGACACAAGTCACAAGCACTTAATTAGTTCTAAGTTGAGTCTAAATATTAAGGAGCACACGAAAAACAAAGCGCGTCCACGGAAAATCCCAGAGCTGCAGTCTCCTCAGGCAACCGAGTTACCCTGTCCTGCTTTGCAAAGACGACTTCACCGAGAGTGCATCGTTTCTCAAAAATACCCCTGGTTAAGTTTAGAAACAAGAAACAGGGACCCCAAGCTGAGCAGAGATGAAGATAAAAAATAAAATCAACTCATGCACTCAGTCAGAATCACAACCAAAATAACAACGAAGGAACAAAACTTCACAAGCCCAGATTTTGACACGCAACAACAACAAAAAAAAATAGTGCACCGATGGGACTGGGAGGTCATGAAAATATCACAACCCTGGAATGTAAACAGAGGTTAGACCTAGGTCTAAATGGCTAATCCTCTATCAAGAAAAAATTATCGAGGGCTATGATGAACTCTTGCAGGGTGAGTGCACCCTGTAAATAAGCCTCGATAAGAAAAGCGAGGAGATTATCCTCACCTTGAATGGCTAAATAAAAAGGACCGTCGTCGCCCTCACCGGCCATCTGGCACACACAGAAATTAAAAGTGTAAACAATCTTGCCACAAAAGAGCAGCAAAACCACCATCAAACTCACAAAATAACAGCACAAAGAAATCTGAAAATAGATCTAAAAAAATCTATATCAAGATCAAACATACACTCAACATCAAAAACATAAAGCGAGAGCTTAATCTGATCAGTTCCCCCACCGACCTGCCCGATCTCACCCAGTAAGATCGCGTGTGTATGAGGCTAACAGAGCAGATTATGAACTCTGTATTACACATGTAAACATGTAGGGATCGGACCGCAGCTATGCACCAAGTCACATAGACACACACAGTGCAAAAAAAAATGCTGGGCTCCCCAATATTTAATTACGCATTTTAAAATAGTTCGATCTGACTACGCCAAGTAAAGTAGCGTCGATATGGCGCTACTATTAATAAATATCATAAATAGTAACTTACCTTAGTTAATACATCTGAGAATACATCGATTATACTGGATACAAGTCATCATAAATACGAGCTTCAATGCTTCCATAATAAGGGTTTCTGGCCATCTGCGATGACGTCATAGTTCCCATCATGCAAGTGGACTTTCGGTAATGACGTCATAATAAGCTCCTGCTACATTAATATTCGTTTTTTTTTTTCATGATTGATTGTTTTCATGATTCGAAATTTAAAAACTTAGATCTAGGCCCTAGGCCTAATAAGTCTAAAGTAATGTTAAACCCATATACCAATAGCCTACTGCACAAACTAATATATCTTGTAGATATCCTTGTCACAAAAACAATTTTCAGATTAACTTCTTCCAGTCCCACATGCGCATATTAATGAGGTGTTTTCTGAGCCTCTGAAGTGAAATAGGGATGTCAACAAACTCAACTTTGACTCAAACTCTCAGCCATTCTCACATCGTTTACTGTAATAATATTCATATTTTATATTATTTGAATTATTTATCACATTGATAAGTGCAAAAACTTTACCTGCAACTGGACATTTCTGAAAAATGCCACGGCATCAACCACCACATGTTCTGCTTTCGATTTCGCCATCTTCCCAAAATAATCCTTAAAATGTAATGTTTTAAACTTAGATGGCGCTCTTCAATTTTTTTAATTTCATTGTTGTCATTATCCAGAAATAGAAACTGAGTCAAAATCACAATACCTAGGGAAAGTCTGCTGTTTTGTCATTATAATCGGATTGTTTTATATATTTCCTTCACATCAGTTTAGAAAGAAAGTTGAAGATGCCTGCTTTAGAAGGTAAAGTCTTACAGACTCTCTATCTTAATTTCTAACGTTTTTTTTGCAGCCCCTCCTGTATATTCCTGTTTTTGTGTGGTCCCATGTTAGCATTTGTACGTAGTCTTACTGTGAAACTGTTCGTCTCTTTTTAATTTAAAAATATCATGATTTCAGTATTCAATTCCAACTAGTATTCAAAAGAATAATTTCTGACTGAACATGTCTGGTGTAGATCTACACTTGTATAGTTTGCTTCAATACGATTGCCTATGATTATGAGCATGCCTTGATATTGCTGCCAGCTGCCTTAATTAATTGACATTGCACAATATTTTTAATAAAGTCTTTTTTTTTAAAGATGAAATTGAAATCATAAATTCCAATTAAGTTTAGACCTAATTATTATTATTCCACATCATTATGAAAAAGAAAATACTAATGAACTTAACTTTTGCTACACATTTATTATTTGATTTCTTGAATTTTGCAATGATCTGATGATGTTAATTAATGTTCCTTTTACTTTCCTCTTTTTCTCTTAACTTCTTGATCTTGTCTACAATTGCAAATGATGCAGATGTCATGTTCCAGTTGAAGGTATTTTAGTTTTTGTATTTGTCTAAGTTGTTAGTCATATAAAATAGACTAGGCCTACACTGCAGTAATTTTTTATTTATGGGTAACAGTTTGGCAGAAAATGTATTGTTCTAAATTGACTCGGTCGATGAGATAATTATTAGGGGTGTAGATTTATTCTATCTTGGACGTAGATGATTTGTTCCCCCTTTATCACTAGTTTTTTTTTTTAGGGGAATCCATCTCAAAGTTACAGATATTTGAAGGGGAAGCCAGCAAAATTACCCCTCTATCACAGGTTATTGGACCATATTTGGGACCCTATTTTCAGATTGTGTGGGAAAGATTTAAAAAAACTAATTGAAATTTGAAAATAGTTATGGGGAAAAAAATGCTAAAAAGACCCATATGATTTGTCAGGATTTTTTGCCCCGAAGTGAGCCCCTAAAATACCCCTTTTCTTGAGAAATCAGGAACGAGCATACATGTATTGTTGGCCGTCTGAGTGGAGGGACGGGCCGGGGCAGGATTTGATGTAGATTTATTCTATCTGAGTGATAAAAAAGTAGTGGTTTTGGAAACAGAAAGGTAGAATATAGTCAAGATTTTAGAATGCTTATATGAATCTTAAATTGTGCCTGTCCAGTATTCAATTCAATTCAACTTTATTTTTCATTTCCACAGAAATTATGTACAGTTGAACAATCAAGTAAAGAATCATGCGATATAACATTTCAATAAAACAATTTACTAAAAGATTCTTTGACAGCATATACAATTATAATTTGTTGGCATATTTAAGGTATATAATATAATTGAAAGTATATAATATAATTGAAAATATATCGAAATTTCCTATGGAAATGGAGGGACCCATTTAAAAGTGAATATTTGTAGGATACATGTGGCCTCAAATTTGCAAGTACTTGTAAATCAATTGAGATCCTAATATACATTAAGACTTTATCCATTCTTGAAATGGTTAGGTTGGACTGCAGATTAAAAAAAAGATATAATTGAATACCATTTTTTTCCCCTTTCTACCTGCAGTTTTCTTCAAAACAACTGGAGAGGTTTGCTAAAAAGGCTGAAAAAGAACAAAAAGCGCAACAGGCAAAAGTGAAGAAAGTAAGTATTTCAAAGCCTTTAATGACAATACTCGATGTCAGTCAAATTCTTTACATTGATGGAGTTGTGTTCTCTTGTTGCATATAGTTTGGCTAAGAACCCGCTAATACTTATCAAAATAACAACAACCAGAGGGCACAACAAATGATTTTTCATATGAAAGATCTGCACTATGTTGCTAAAGCAGACATTCTTTCTGGAAATCATCTGACATTGGAATTCCTTTGACATCTCAACTCACCAGCTATCAACATATTTAAGACCAGGGTCTATTGTACATTGAATTGTACATGTACCCACCATTCTATTACATTTTACCTTTATCTCTTTTCAGGGTCCCCAACCCATTAGGGAAATAAGGGAAAATTGTTTTACTTTTTTCCATTCAGGGAAAAGTCAGGGAATTTGATAATAATGCTTCAAAATCAGGGAAAAGTCAGGGAATTTTGGTTGGTCCAAAAATCGAACGTTCGGTGGTCAGTCAGATTAGTGTTTTATACTGCGAATAGTTTACGGCGACAACAAAGAAGACACGCAAAACTGGAAATGCGTTTAAATAATCATCGGGGAATTTTTAGATTTCATCAGGGAAAAATCAGGGAATTTGTTTTTCTTTAAAATGCTGGGAACCCTGCTTTTATTATATTATCTATTTTCCCCTGTATGTGTGTGTAGGCTCTTGAACAGAAGAACCCAGAGGGAGCTAGAATATACGCAGAGAATTCCATCCGAAAGAAGAATGAATATCTGAACTTTCTCAGGATGGCATCTCGTGTGGATGCGGTGTCATCACGGATACAGTCAGCCATGGCCATGAAACAGGTCAGAAATCTGGATTTATGTCCATTCGGTCTCATAGCAATTGGTTCACTACTCTAAGTATCTAACAGGTCTACCACATGGGCTGAGCTCATTTGGTCAACTAACATTTTGATCTAATATCCCCTTTACATACATGGTTTAATACTCCTTTGGTCTAATATCCACTTGGTCTAATTGTCAATTTGTCTAATAGCCAAATTGTCTAATTGCATTTTCGTCTAATTCCCAAATGAATACTTGGTGTATTACCAGTTTGTTACAAGAATTGACTAAGTGGTGTTAGACCAAGTGGGCATTAGACGAAATGGACAGTACCGGTATGTGAAATGAAAATTAGACACAATGAGAAATAGGCAAAGTGGCAATTAGACCAATGTGATTTGACAAACTGGTTGTAGATGAAATGGAATTAAACCACTTGAGATGAGACCAAACAGTCATTAGTCAAATTAGGTTTAGACCAAGTGGCAATGGACCCCAATCTTGTCCATCCATGGTTCTGGAAAGATATGATACAGTCCACTCCCATAGGAACAGATAAAACAAGATTTTATTACAATGAGGCATTCAGAATTATCACATTCAAAGGGAAAGACTTTGTTTTTTATAAAGAAATACATTTTTTCACCATACAATAGTATCAATCAATTAAGAGAAAATAATCTGCAAAGAAAATGTATTATTATGATCAACATTTTTTGAAAGATATCAATATAATCAGGGAATATGCTTTTGTTTGAAAAAAAAATAGTTAATATACATACTGACTGGCCTTGAGGGAGATACCGCATATATATATATATTTCCTAAACAAGTTTGATATTGCCATGAGTCGAAGACGAGGGCAATATGGGTCTTGTGAGGGAAATATATGGGGTATCTCCCAAAAATAAAGCCACTCAATATTACTATTATTACATGTTAACCTCAATTAACCACATTTTAAAGACAATACAATAAGTTTGCTTGATTTAAACTTGGTATTTGTTGTGGTATGTGTATATATTTTTTCAGCATCCTGAGCTGAACCATTGTGACGTAATTATTCGGGCGCATAAAGCTTTTTCACAATGCTAAACTATTGTGACGTATCCATTTTCTTACTCTTTGTATTGTAATGCGCATCATAATTACAATTACGCGTAAGACCCCCTACTAGTACTGGACAAAATATGGATATTATGGATCGATACTTAAGTACAGAGGCACAATAGGAAATTAACAAATTTCGCGGAGGAGGGGTGTATGAATATTTTTACCCCTTGTTAGCCAACTGAGCCATTGTGACATATTTTGTGTTGACCTAATCAATTAGGCAGACAAAATGTGCACTTAATCTTGTCTCCAAACTGCCTCAGCAGGTAGTAATACATTGTAGGAATATGTATTCATTAAAATGGTATCTATTTATCAAAGAATATCTGAAATTTACAAAGAAACACCAGGCTAAGAAAATAAAAACGTTTATAATAAGTAACAATTATTGTTGTATTTAAACCCTTTTACACAGGTGACTAAGAACATGGGACAAGTTGTCAAAGGTCTGGATAAAGCCCTCAAGTCTATGGATCTACAAAAGGTAAATTTGGAACAACCGTCCTCATTGGTTGACAGTGATCATTTTATGCTAGACGTCTATGAACAACCATTCTCATTGGTTGACAGTGATCATTTTATGCTAGACGTCTATGAACAACCATTCTCATTGGTTGACAGTGATCATTTTATGCTAGACGTCTATGAACAACCATTCTCATTGGTTGACAGTGATCATTTTATGCTAGAACAACCATTCTCATTGGTTGACATTGATCATTTTATGTTAGAACAACCATTCTCATTGGTTGACAGTGATCATTTTATGCTAGGACGACCATTCTCATTGGTTGACAGTGTTCATTTTATGCTAGACGTCTATGCACAACCATTCTAATTGGTTGACAGTGATCATTTTATGCTAGAACAACCATTCTCATTGGTTGACAGTGATCATTTTATGCTACAACAAGCATTCTCATTGGTTGACAGTGATCATTTTATGCTAGATGTCTATGCAAGTGATTGTAACTGTATGTTGAAGGGCACTGACATAGTAATTGCACTACACTCTACTCCCATTATAACAAGCCCAAATACAACAAGATTTGATTATACCAAGGTGATTCAATGAGGCAGGGTTCCCAGCCCATCAGGGAAATCAGGGAAAATTCATTTTCTTTTTTCCAGTCAGGGACAAGTCAGGGAATATGATAAAAATGCCTTAAAATCAGGGAATTTCGATTAGCCCGAAAGTCAAAAGTACAGTAGCAAGTCAGACTAATGTTTTATACTGCGAATAGTTCACTGCGACAACATAAAAAACACGCGAAATTCGAAATGGGTTTGAATATAATCAGGGAATTTTGAGACTTCATTAGGGAAAAATCAGGGAATTTTGTTTTCTTGAAATGCTGGGAACCCTGGGGAGGTTATGTCAAATATGTGCACATGTGTTAATGTGACCATGTGTTCCGTATATCAAAAGATTTTGTTAGAGGTTTTCCCGGCCAATATCATTGTTTTGTTTTTGCATTTTAGAGGCATTCATTTTCAGAAAAAACGCTGATGCATGGAAATGTTGCCAGTCAAAATCGTATTCAATCATTGAAATTAACGATTGCTGTGATCGATTTCGTATTTGCCCATTCTACTTCACATAATAAGCATCCACATTCGGCAATAACTATTCAAATTCGTCTTCATCCTGTCGACATTTCATTCCGTATACTCAATAATTTGAATGCACAAATACTGAAATTAAATGCCTATATCCAAATTTGAACTTTGTAACCATTACTTTGTTTGCCTAAAAACGTATTTCAGAGCATGAACACGAAATGAATTGACTAAAGTCGGTCCGTCGCATGAAACACAAGAATTTGAATACACATTAAATGAAAATGAATGATAAATGTATGAAAATGGACAGGAAAACCTATATTATAACAAGGTATTTGGCTGGGTCCAGAGCACAAGGTTATAACGGGAATTGACTGTTCAAGTATTGCTTTTTTTTTTTTTACCACCATTTACATGATGCCAAATGCTCTGCCCTACTTTGGCAAAAGGAAGCAAGTGACATACTAATCAAATTTGAGTTTTTAATGTTTCCCTAACTCATTTGGTGCAATCTTTTTGCTGTCCAAATTTCATGTTTCAAAGTTTATCCATCTTTGAAATATTTAAGTTAAGACATTAGGAGATTACATTGACATCAGTGTAAATGACAGACACATTTTGTTATTTTACAGGAAATGTCACTTTTGTCACTTGCTTCCTTTTACCAAAGTAGGGCAGCGAGTGCAAGTAGTCATAGTATGGTACAATACAAAGACTAGAAAAGTGCACTATACGTGGATATTTACAACAAAATCAGAATTCGTGAATTTTAGTTAGCAATAATGCTGCAGTCACACAGACACTTATGTACATGTATAGTTACGTTTATCTTGTTTTGTCCTTATTTTGTCTTCTATTCTATCATTTCTTATGTTTTTCTTGGTTTAATTGGATGAACAATATAATTACTATTTACACTGCTGACTATGACGGGTAGGCATCTGTTGGTATCCGCAGAAAATTTTTTTTGGGGACGCAACTCGGACGTAACTCAACCTAAGTGTCTGTGTGACTGTAGCATAAGTTTAACACTCTCTTTAAAGCCAATACGAACCAGCAGCTTTGGAGAGCACCGCCTCCAGTCCTCAACTACTCAAATCTATCAAATTCCTAACATATAATACATCATTCTGAGTAGTGTAGTCTTAAAATATAGACCCACTTGAATGATAACACCCTAATTCACTACTAAATACATTCATACTGCAATAATTATGTTTCAAAATAGCAAATCAAGTCATTTTCCCCTCAAAACATTTTAGTTTCCCTATTCAACTAAAATTATAGGCTACATGTAGTTTATTTGCTGTAGTATCAATAGTTTTTTTTTCAAAATGTATATTTTAAGATAAGACTAGCTATTTCTAAAACACTTTCAGTGAGAGTATTGGTCGGTTCACTCTCGCTTTAGCATTTAAACTCTATTTGCATTTTTATCGGTTATTTTTCTATGAACCAAAGACAAAGTTTTTAGTTATTTCTTCATCATGGTATGGGAGAGTTTGTTTATTGTGTATAGTATGCATATAACAATCTCTTCTATTAATCTGGTCAGATTTCAGGTGTCATGGATAAATTTGAGAGCCAGTTTGAGGATCTAGACGTACACACCCAGGTAAGAGGGATTACTTTCAATAAATACAAACTCAATTTGATTTATTATATCTATACGCCAAGTTCCTGAGTTTTTGCTCATTCCATGGATGTGATCTTATCTCAAGCATACAACGCATATGACTTTTTTGTCCAAAGTAAAAGCTGCAAAATGTAATTGTGATAAACTCATATTAGTAGGTGCACCATGGAATATGGTACTTCCTTTTGATGTCGGCAGTTCATACAAGAGCTTCATCCAAAATAGTCTCCGAAACTGGAACCATCTACCCCAAGCACTTTAAACCTGAACTTGACACAACCTTTAAAGATTATTATAAAATGGCTCTGTGATTTTAGGCATCGTGGTTGGTCAAAACGCGTCAAGTGTGCATGCTGAATTTTCAATGCAAAGCACCATGGTGCATTTTGCTGCACAAAAAAAGTGATATCACATACATCCGGGTCTTTTCCATGTCTTGTTTACTTTCTTGGATGACGATCGTGATGTAGATCTTGAGCTAGGTCTACTTACCAAAAATTCCAAGGGATAATCCCTTGGAATTTTTTTGGTAAGTAACTCAAGATCTACTAGATCTAGCACACTTCCCTGTATTGTGCGATTAAACGTAAATGCAGTGATCGCTCGATGCTTCGGATGGGGCGCCGCTGCACACTCGCCTGTGGCTCGTTGCAGCGCGACCCCTATCCAAAGCTATCTCGCGGTGCACTGCATTCACCGCTAACGTACGCTCGGGCGTGTGTTAATGCTATACTATTGCACAGAAGCAATACTCCCCTAGATGTTAGTGCTTTAAAGGGATGTCTGGACAACCTTTTTTTCTGATATAAGCATGAAATTTTGCTGTTTGCTGGCCCCCTCTACCATATGTGACCCCGCCAACTCAAAAACACCAATAAAGGCCACCGCACACCGTACGACTTGCGACTGACCGGCTTTGGATCTGAAATAAAAAGCACATTGCAAAGTATACATGCTTAGTTATTTCACATCCAAAGTCGGTCAGTCGCAATTTGTAAGTCGTATGGTGTGCAGGGCCTTAAGTTGCAAATAACACAACATAGCAAATGGTAGGGAAAGCAGGTTTTTTGCATAATAAAGCATTGACAGCTCTTCTTTCATTGTGAAATTTAACTTGGTTATAAACTTTTGTAAACTACAAGTATTTGGAAAGCTTGGAATCTCTAATTTCAGAAAACATATAAAACCCGAATATGAATTCTTTTTCCTATTGGTGGTTTTGAGCTGGAGGGTCGCATACTAATACTTTCTTTGCATTCACTTGACATAATTTTTACATTTCATTATAAATACAATTGAATTCTTGTTGTGTTGCTAGGTATTGGAGGGCTCAATGGGTGCAGCCACCACCTTGACCACGCCCCAGGACCAGGTGGAATCCCTCATCCACCAGGTAGCAGAGGAGAATGGACTAGAGATGATCTCAGACCTGTCTGCTGCCCCCATGGCTGGGCATGATCCTCTGGCGGCATCGACAGCATCAACGTCAAGGACCATGGCGGAGGAAGATAATCTATCAAGGAGATTGCAGGCTCTAAGGGAATGAAGAGTGATAATATGTCTTGGTTTGTCTGTGATGAATGGTTGTCTCCATCTTTATGGTTGTTGTGTTCTATTGTCCGATACCCTCTCTTTAATTCTTTGTCTTTCCCCTTAGCCTGTTACTTATGTTTCTTCTTTAGTTTACTCTTCCCCCACCCTCTCTAATCCTCTCTCTCACACACACTTTCCCCTTTTGCGCCCTCTCTTTTTCGACCTCTTTCTCTATACCGTGTGTCTAAAAAAAAACGTAACACTTTTGAAACGGTTGCCAAATTGAGCATATATAATTTTATGAAAAAATGTCGATATGTATGGAAAGCTAAAGGACCAACCTTTCATATGATATGAAAAAATTGAAAAAAAATCATGCTTCGATGAACGGTGTTCACTTAAGTTAGAGGTATGAAAATGCGCCTGCGCAGGATTTTCCTTCCAATTTTGGACAGGTAAATTACTTGTAGCTTACAAAATAAGGTCGATATGAGATATTCATGATCGATGGATCAAAAGGATATTTTGAATCAAAAGGATATTTTGAATACCTTGAATACCATTCCTTTTCTGTGTTATTCATCAATCCGAAACACCACCCCCCCCCCCCCCACACACACACTTCCACTCCATCTTATTGTATCATTGATCTGGTAGTATGTGAACGGGATTAAGGAAGAATGTGAATTGGCTAAATTGAAATATTCCAAATCATAATTGACATTACGCAACCCACTGTCCTCCCCCTCCACACACACACACACACACACACACACACACACAAACCTTCTTCCCATCCTCTCACCTACTCCTTGCTTTTTTATCAGTTTTCTTCAAGTTTGGTGGATCATTTTTTCCATTAATAATCAAATTATTACCAGTCACTTCATTTTGATCATTGAAATCAATCGATAAATCACTGAAACATTAATTCCATCAAGCAAATGATCCACCAAACTTTCGGAAGACTGATAAAAAAGCAAGAAGTAGGTGAGAGGATGGAAGAAGGTTGTGTGTGTGTGTGTGTGTGTGTGTGTGTGTGTGTGTGTGTGTGTGGTGTGTGTGTGTGGGAAGGGGGAGGACAGTGGGTTGCGTAATGTCAATTATGATTTGGAATATTTCAATTTAGCCAATTCACATTCTTCCTTAATCCCGTTCACATCTACCAGATCAATGATACAATAAGATGGGAGTGGAAGTGTGTGTGTGGGGTGGGTGGTGGTGTTTCGGGATTGATGAATAAACAGAAAAAGGAATGGTATTCAAGGTATTCAAAATATCCTTTTGATTCAAAAATCATTTTGATCCATCGATCATGAATATCTCATATCAACCTTATTTTGTAAGCTACAAGTAATTTACCTGTCCAAAATTGGAAGGAAAAATCCTGCGCAGGCGCATTTTCATACCTCTAACTTAAGTGAACACTGTTCATCGAAGCATGATTTTTTTTTCAATTTTTTCATATCATATGAAAGGTTGGTCCTTTAGCTTTCCAATACATATCGACATTTTTTCATAAAATTATATATGCTCAATTTGGCAACCATTTCAAAAGTGTTACGTTTTTTTTGAGAGCACACGGTAATATCCCTTCTCTCCATCACATTTAATTCTCCTTCTCTCATTCTTTTGATTCTCTCTTTTTACTGTAGTGTAGTGTTGTAAGTCAGGCTATTTTTTGGAGTTGGGTAAGCCAGTTGATTTGTGCATCCTTTGGGCTTGATAGGTCAGTCATACCGTCAGGTGGTTTGAGGTCAGGGCAGCTGTAGATAATGTGATCTGCCGTCTGCTCATCTGCACCGCAGATGCATGCTGGTGAATTGCGAAGCTTCCAGCGGTGCATTTTGGCATTGAGTCTGCCAACCCCAGTTTGTAGCCGGTTGAGCTGGGGTTGGCAGATTCAATGCCAATATGGGTAGTAATATACTGTAAAGCAACTAAGTAGTAATGTCAAGAGCATTACGTAACTCTAGAATATGTGCATTATTAGTGCCCTTCAACTCATTCTATCTGTCTTCCTCTTATTTACTGTCTTTCTCTTTCCCTCCTTGTTGCTTGGTTAGAACGTCAATCATGATAATAGAGAAATATGTATTTTGAATAAATCTGTAAATAAGATAATTATTCTGTTGTGATGGATGATGAGGAAAAAGGAGAATGATGAGAGATTAAAAAGGCCTGTATTCTCAAAAGCTGCCCAACTTTAAGCGTAGCTTAAATCTGCGGTTTAACTATAGCTGGCTAAAAGGGAATCAATCTGTCTATGTTGCATGTTGCTATCACCTTCACTGAATTCTGGAATTGTGTTTTAAATGTAAGGGAAACTTTTGTACTTATCATTCCCAAGCAGTTTCGAATAGCTTCACTTCCAAAAATTATGATGCATTGAACATCTTATTTTTTTGGATTGATTCCCTTTTAGCCAGCCATAGTTGAGCGGCTTTTGAGAATACGGGCCAATGTGAGCAGAATGTGTCTATCTGCTTGTTGGTTGAACACAAGTAAGATATGTAAAGCAATGATCACAACCCGTTGTGTGTTTTTGGAAGTGCATGCCCCGCAGCCTGTGTCGGCCATTTGCATTGTTCACCAAATTTCCTTGCATTGTGACACGGCTGTAGCAAGTACCAACTTCCTTCTGCATGTCTACATGCACCTCCCGGCCAAAATCTGATATACCGGTAGACCAGGGGGGCATTTCATCAAAGGACTTTTGATCACATTTTATCCGACAAATTTGCTCTCAGCCAATCAGATGCCAGCATTTCAGTAGCTTATAACAGTTTGTGGATAAAATGTCAGACAAATCCTTTCATGAAATGCCCCCCAGGTTGCCTTTGCATAAACGATTACTGTTATATGACTTAACCATCAATGGTAACTACCATGGTAACGTTGCTCAACAGCCAATAAAGATGCAGTATGTCATGAAAGTTACTATTGATGGCTAATTTGCTATTAAGCAAGTTTTATGCAATGGGGCCTTGATGAAGAAAGGTGCATGATCAATGCATTGTTGGTTTTTGTGACATTTACATTGACTCTGTAATAATTGTTGTTTGGTTTTCATAACTTAACAATGACACATTTGCTTAGAACTGCGACAATTGCTCTGGGCTTTATTTTGTCTCAGATATAGGGATATTAGGGAGCTTTCACAAATAAATCGCGTAAACACTCAAGGTCGAAGAACGGTAAGATTTGACTGTAGTTGAACTCGTCCGCGGTCCTCCTAATCTTCTTTTTCACACATTCAAGAACGAACGGTTTGCATAACGTAACACAGGCTTGACAATTGTCATTGGCAAACTGATATGACGTCACAATAAACGGGGCGCAGGTCTTAAAGTTTACTGCATAACTTATGCACAAACGCGTATAGCGCGTCTCCGACAATAAACGCTGATTGGCTGAGCTACTTCTAACCATTACTAAAATCAAGAACGTGAAATTGGCCAAGAACCGTTTTTTAATTTGAAGCACGGACGAGCAATTTTCAAAATGAGCATGTGCAGATTAAAACTGATCTCTATTCCTCCTTGAACTCGTCCACGATTGATTTGCGAAAGCTCACTATTGTTTGACTTGCAGGAGGATTTTATGTCAGGTTAAGGGTTGGGTATATATAGTCAAGTTTGTCATTTGATTAGTATATGAGATTTACAGTGGATCAATTGTCGGTCCTGAAAATATCATGGAATCATCTTGTTTGAAATGTTTTATATTTTTCTCTTGAAATCTTGCCTCTACTGGTATTGAGAAGAGCAGCTTACATGTACGTTAATAAATTTTGAACTCCTAAAACGGAGTATAATATTGCAGATTTGGTTGAATTTTCAGTGGATGTCTAAGCTTGCATAAGAACTAAAGACTATTAATTTTACCTTTGATATTTACAAATATATTGTCCATGGATAGAATATGCATTTCACTGTCGTACGATATAGATTTTAGAATTATACATGAAGCGTCTTTATAAACATCCATTATGTTTCATGCTGAACAGGCTACTCTGTATAAATATGAGAAATAAATAAATAAATAAGTAAATAAATAATATTCGTTTTCAATTAACTTGGGTCTCGGTCACAAAAGTCATATCACAAAATTCAGGTGATTGTTATTACTATGTCAAAAGTTTTTTAAATTTTACTTCCATCCCAGAATATTGCAATTGGTCAGACTCTTGGAGCAGTTGGCTCGATGGTAGTGACAATTGCTTTTTATATGATATACATGTATGTTTATAACCTGTGAAAACGATGAGATTATTTATATTTTAGTTTCAGCATCATAGACAAACACCGTGTAATGAAAATATAGGGTGATTGGATGTTAAACTTGTGGAAGTGGTCAGTTTGGTCAGTGACATTCAAATGGAAGATAAATAACAAATAGCTCTTTCTTTTTCTGTACATGTGAGCAATTAACAACTATAATGAAAACATGTGTAAATACATTTTAAGTGTGAAGATTGAGCTTTAGATGAAGTACAGGTTGATGTTTTATATTATAGAATATGTCAACATTTTGTATATTAATTTGTTACAATTCTTATTTAACAAAGTAGTTTTAAATCCTCTGTTATGTCAGTCATTAAGAAAAGCCTTAATTAATATCATGAATGTGGATTCGCTTTTAATTCTAAATAAAAAAATATATTCACTTTGTAGATGGTATGTACATGTATCTTCTTGTAAAAATAAACTGTCAAATTTGGAGTATTCCAATTTAGGAAAAGGGTGTATTTCATATTAAACTATTTGAAGTAATGGATTTGAATTTAGCTGCAACAAAAAGATAATATGGACTTAAAACATTGCCTAGTCATATTGAAGAATAGAATGGTATATGTCTTGATTAGTGATGATTGATTATGCTTCTGTTTTTTGTTTTTTTTTTCTTCATTTTTTTTGTTTTATTTATTTTCTATTCTTTGCACACTCATTAAAAATGTTACTCTTTCAGGGGGCACACAAGTAAATAGACAGACGCCCATAGGCTCACGTGTTAAATAAACGGTCTTCAAAAAAAGACATTCCAAAATTCTGTCGATGGAAATCGTTTTAATTATCAAAGCAGAGTTAAAATTTAAAGGACTCTTAGTTAAGGGACTTATTGAAAATTTTGTCAGCTCAAACAAAAATCAAGAATCCTTAAGCGAGACTATGACACAAATGCCAACTTTTGTCAGCGTGATTTAGTTGATGTACAAAATTACGAAAAAGATTCCTAAAAAATACGCCAAAGTGTCTAATCTTTAACTTAATGGTAAATTATGAAAGAGTAGGACTTAAAGCACATATTTATTCATTAAACAGCAACATGAGACCATTAAATGATTTTATATGACCATTTTCCATCAATAAAAATTACCTCATCTTTACTACGCCTTCCCAAAATACCTTGCGTGCATATCATTTACTCGTGTATACCCTACATTTAATAATGAAACTACAATCATAAGTTGAACAATATACACACATACTACTTCAAAATTATAATCATGTTAAATAGTCTCTTACTTTTTCTTTGATATTATTTTGATTTGCTATTTTTTATTTATTATAGGTTTTCCCAGCCAATTTAATTGTTTTGTCAGTTAATTTCATGATAGAGACAGTCATTTTCGGTAAATAACGCTGATGCATGGAAATATCGTCATTCAAAATCGTATTAAGTCATCCAAATTAATGATTATGGTGACCGATTTCGTATTTGTGCATTCTTGTTCACATAATAAGCATATCCTTTCGGCAATATTTATTCAAATTCGTTTTAATCCTGTCGCAATCTCATTCCGTAATATTCAAATTCGTTTATAGACAAACAAGTTCATGATAGAATCATTCAAATTAAACATTTAAGGTACTCATTAGAATTGACATTGCTCAAGCGGTATTTCAAATTTAATGTTAGAACATATAATTAATTTGGAAAAGGTCATGATAATCTTTGTTTTTTTGTTAATTGTTAATTGCGAACTAAGATGGAGAATGAAGCTCATTAAAAAACATTGCGATTATAAAGATGAAAATAAAGATAAACATTAGAATCGTGATGGTGGAAAATGATGTTCACGAATACAATGCAATGATCATAGGAAAATGGCGATTATTTATTTTGAGGATCAAATAATTTGGTATAAAAGAGAGGTGATGATCATGATGAAAGTAAAATCACTTTTAATGATAAAGTGGTCAAGATTGCCTATCCTTATTAAACATGTTAAATGTATCTGTACATGTATAACGGAATTGAATGTTGAATCATGGAAATCGATCGCTTGATAACGAAATTGAAAGTGTTTTTAAAGAGCTTACCTTGCTGTCACACTAATTTGAATGCATTAATCATGAAACTGAGTGCATATATGCGAATTTAAACTTTGTAATCATTAATTTGGGTGCCTAGAAATGAACTTGAAAGCATGAACACGAATTTGTTTGACTAAAGTCAGTCTGCGGCACCAAAACACACGAATTTGAAAACACATGTAATGAAAACAGATGGTAAATGTATGAAATTGGCCTGGAAAACCTATATTATTATTTTTTTATCGCTTCTCTAAAATAATGTTTTCCCTTTAAAAAAAAAAGTTTGATTAGCCATTTCTTTCTGACTTTCTTTCTGACTTGTCTGATGTAGTCACTTTATTATATTCTATGTTTACTGTTTATAAAGTTAAACAGCGCCCCTTACAGTTTGGAAAGCTTGAAAGCAAACTTTTTTTTTTTTTTTTTAGATGCTTTGGTTAAGGAGAAGAGTATTGTATACTAGTTTGTGGTTAAAAGTTTTTCTAAAACGTCTCATTCAGCCAAAATTATAAGCTGCAATAGGTCTTTGATAATGTACACCCTTCAAAAATTTGTTGATTAAACAAGCAATTTCTGTTCCTATATTTATTCATGTATAGTGAGAATGATTTAACTTTTCTCTTAATATAGATACTTCATGTAATATTATATCCTTTATGTCCGTAATTGTACTTGAATGTTATCATTTACATGAAACTTTTTTTTTTCAACATCCAAGTCAATATATACGATTTTATTATGCTTATTAAAAAAAACTAAACAAAATCAATCTAGCTATCTTAATGATCGTTTTATTGCGTTTCTAATGTTTATATTAAAAAAAAAAAAAATCAAAGATAATTATGTGTTATCGTTCTGGTACAGTTGTGATAATGGTATATACAAATTTATTATGTTTATTTTTCTTTCTATAATGCTCAATTCGAACGAATTTTTCAAATATTCCATGACCGATATGGTATTCACCTCGGTAATTTGCACTTCTTGAAATCGTTAGGTCAGATAAAACCCCTGGTAATCCCGAGGAATCGAATATGGAACGTCCACATTGACCAGGGGCAAAACTTTTATTCACATATCTTCTGTTTCTGCGGTTGGTGTTTATGTTGTACTCTGCTCATTGATTGATTTCTTAGGCTTCCCGGTAGTTGGCGTTGTCCTGATGTACCAGGGATCGTTTTGAATCTCCTCCATGTTGATCCGCCGCTTTGCTGGGGACAGGATCCTGCAGATAAGGTCTTTGCAGTCGCTCTGCACCGTTTTGTTGTTTGGAAACCCTGGTGGTCTTTGCACTTGATTGAGTAGTACCTTGTGGTTGGTGTCGTCGTAGGGAAGCCGTCCGTATAACATGGTATATAGGATCACACCCATACTCCAAATGTCTCCTAACATCGGACAATACGGGATGCCTCGGAGGATCTCTGGAGGAGCATAAGCGTAGCTGCCGCAGTAAGTCTCGCTGAGTATTGTCCGCCCTGCTTCCGTCGGTTTCATCTTGCTCCGGGCGAAACCAAAATCAGTGATTTTCAAATTATTGTGTTTATTGAGCAAGAGGTTCTCGCACTTGAGATCTCTATGGACCACGCCTAGATTATGGCAGTAATCCATACCGTCCACCATCTGATGAAACCATAAACCAGTCTGAGATTCAGGACACGCTCCATTTGCTTTGATGTAGTCCAGCAAGTCACCATTGTCAGCGAGCTCCATGATCAGATAGACGCGACTGGTCGTTTCAATCGACTGCAGGAAGCAGATCAGATTGGGATGTTTCAAGAGTTTGACGACCTGGATCTCTCGGGGTAGAAACTTGATAAGGTAGTCTTCGGGAGCCTTTCGTTTAGACACCACCTTGATGGCCACCTTGCATTTATGTTTTGAGGAGAATGCACATTTGACTGCGGCGTAAGATCCATGTCCTACGGTCTCTTGTACGGAGAATCCATGAGATTCTAACACGGACTGCCCTTTGTCTTTGTTATTGCTTCCATCGGTCTTGCTCATATTGAAAATATGCACTTCTCAGAGTTTTATGTTGTGGAAAGCTGTAATCTTTAGTTTTTCCATCTTATAGTATTTCCCTCCCAAGTAACATGACTTAAAGAACTGTCTTGGTTGAAGCTGATTGAACTAATGTTTTACTCTCATCATGCTTTCGGGAGAGAAAATGCAACTTTCAGAATATCGTTTGTTTCTATGCGGATGAGGCATGGATTTATATGCGCGCGCAGCCTTCTATTGTTAACGCGTTTGACGTCATAACACTAGACAATGGGTACGCGCAATCTGATACTGCGTCATAACTAAAATCACAATACTCAGTGGATGATTTTGCCCAATATAATCATCAAAATTATAATCGGGCATGAGGTGACATCCGACATCTTTTAAAAAAAAATATTTATGTAGACATCCGTCATCAAGTGCATTTATTACGATCTTTATCTTTTATTTTCATTTTTTATAACATTTTCTTTTCTGAATATTCATATTTTAACTTTCTAATTTTATTCGAATAAGAGGTTCCATTTTGTATTAAACGTATTTTCATTGTACTCTTTCAATAATTAAACTTTAAAACTTTCAGACAAGACGCTTTTGGTACAAACCGTCTCTCAATTTTCCAACAGGCAGTAACGGGTCACCTTGCCGTGCCGGTGCAATCCATCCTACGCCCAGCCCAAAGGAACCTGCGAAATACTTCTACAACAAATAGCTATATTCCAATCGCAACAAATAAAAACTGCTACAAATTCTCATTTATACCGCGTTCCATAACAGATTGGAACAAACTACCAAGTGCAATTAAGTCAATTCTCGACAAAGAGAACTTCAAAAAAGCCGTCCAAAAACACCTTAACCTAAACAAATACTAAGCTGCGCCTCTTCTTTCCGCGTTACGACCATCTGCGCACCCTTACCCTGCCCGTTTGACCCCTTTTAGGGGAGTTGGGCAGTACCACGGAAGTAAGTAAGTAAAGTAACCAATTCTATTTTCAAAATAGTTTAGTTTTACTCAAATAATACTCATACAGATTCTCAATATGCAATGATATGAAAAATAAAAGAGAAATACTGACAAGAATAATATTATCTCCGATTATCTTTCTTCCCAGGCCATCGATTCTCATTAAGCGTCAGAGGGGTGAGCAAATCAGGGGCATAAACTTGATGTGCATCAAGGCCGTCTTGATGCTGGCTATAATTTGACATATTGTGATTTCTGTAATTTTTGTTTTTGTTTTGTTTGTTTGTTGTTTTCTTTATTTCATTATAACGCTTTTCTGCTCGTCTGAATTACCTTGTATTCAACTCCCCACTCTATTCTTCTCCTCGCGCCTCTTCTCCTTCTTCTCCTCCCCCTCCTCCCCACTCTTCCCTTCTTCTCTCTCTCCTTCCCCCTCTCTCTCTCTCGCTCCTATTTTTTTCTGTATTATTTACATAATGATGAATAATTTATGATAATAATTTGGCATTTTAATTATCATTCACTCAAGGAGAGGAGATCTGTTTGTTTGTTTGTTTGTTTTTATTTTTATTTTGAAGCGCACAATTGGAAATATATCATGAGCTATGTAAAGGAGGGCAGAGGCGTCGGAAGCCAATGCGGAGAAAAAGCATTGGGGGCAAGAAATGTGTGTTAACGATGGCTCCCCTCCCCATGCTTTGTATTAGTGTTTCGAGGCCTCTATGAGGAATAAATTTGTGTCTTATTTTCTCTCAGCTGGCAACCAGTGTTGCACAGAATATTTTAAATCGCATTTATTCCGTGATTTTTGTTTGAAAAAAAATGTATCTGACATGTATAATCATGAAATAACGAAAATAATATAGGTCAGTTGTTTTCCGAAGCACATGACACTTTAATCTAAAATTAATTGTCGTCAAGTGAGTAAGTGGTTTTCAGCTTATTGTGTTAAATTAATATTTACTTCGTAAATACAAGTACATCTCTGCTAATTACGCCAATCAAAGCACTCTTTACTATTTTATATCTCTTTAGCCCTTTCAGACAGCGGACTGACCTGAAATATATTAGATGCTAGATTTTTCGGGTTGCATACACATACCAAAGAGAAATGCTTGCGTTTAGTTTAAGCGTTTGTTTTAAAAATCCATGTACTTAATTTTTTCCATATCAGTAAACTCTTTTCTCATATTTTTCGGTGTAGTGCTTTAACCGCACAATAATTTTCTGTGGGGCCCTGATTAAAGAAAGTTTATAAGCTTGAACTACATAAACCATGATAACCCGGGCAATAAATAGAAGAAGCAAATAATAATGATAATAATACATTTTTATAATTGTTATATGATAAACAAAATAGAAGAATTTATTTCATTGTTATATTATCAAAATTTAATATATGTTTTCCCGGTCAATTTCATTGTTTTGTCAATCAATTGCATATAAGAGGCATTCATTTTCGGAAAGAACGCTGATGCATCGAAATGTTGCCAGTCAAAATCGTATTCAATCATCGAAATTAACGATTGCTGTGATTGATTTGGTATTTGCGCATTACTTCACATAATAAGCATATACATTCGGCAATAGCTATTCAAATCGTCTTCTTCCTTTTGACATTTCATTGCGTATATTGAAATTCGCACTAATTTGAATGCACAAATAATAAAAATTAAATGCCTATATCCGAATTTGAACTTTGCAACCATTACTTTGTGTGCCTAAAAACGAATTTGAGAGCATGAACACGAAATTGTTTGACTAAAGTCTGTCTGTCGAATTAAACACGCGAATTTGAATTCAAATTAAAAGAAAACGGATGATAGATGTATGAAATTGGCCGGGGAAAACCTATAACAAATTGCATTTCATCGACTAAAAAAGGGAACAACGTAGATGAAAAGTCTTGTTAATTAGTCAAATTATGAAACATTCAAATATTGTTATACAATCGAGATTATAATTATGCTGATTTTCAAACTACTCAAGAATAAGAACTGTGACCTCATTTTCTTTTAGATGCATCAGGACAAGGGAAGGGGGCTGCTCACTTTTTTTTTTTTTTTTTTAAAGTAGATATATGAAGAAAAACACGGGAATGAACATCACATTGACATGACACCCCCCCCCCCTCCAAGGTACAATTATTAAGTGCAATATGTCATAATCGATTTCATTCAGAAAGGATTTTAACTCTAAAACACAAAGGGTGAAATGGATGGAAAAGGGGTGGAAAAGAGTCGAAGTGTGACGCTTTCATCCTTTTCGAAAACGCTGTCACTCTTCAGCCCCTTTTAAAGGGTGCTTTACACCTTTCCTTTTTTTTTTTTTTTTTTTTTTTTCTTTTTTAGATTATACTAAAGAACAAAACTGATTGAAGGCATATATTGTAGGTCTCTTAAAGTAACAATATTGTTGACGAATACGAGCTTTCGCAAGGATTGATGTACATTTTAAAACTCTCCCCTCTCTCTCTCCTCTCCCCTCTCTATCTCTCCCTCTCTCTCTCTCTCTCTCTCTCTCTATCCCCCCCCCCCCTCTCTCTCTCTGTGCTACATACTCCTCGGTCTCTCTGTCTGCTCTCATTAATATTGAGCATCTCATCTCTCGCGTCTGCCTCTCTCATCTCTCATCTCTCCCAAGGTTGCAACGAAAATCGCAAAACTTAATGTAACTCATCCAATTTGTGACAAGGGATTAGTGTAATCGCTATCACTTATTATTAAGTCGCCCCAAAAGCGATTATTAACTAAGATGCTTGCAAGGGACCTAGATTATCATCATTTTAAAACAAATCCAGCAATATATTTCCAGGACAGGGTATCTTTTTTACCCTCATTATTCTCATTGTGAGAGGGGGCTGAAATAAACCCCCCCCCCCCCGGCTCTGTTCATAATCACAAAAGTTGACAACAAGAGTATCATAAACATTTTCATCATAATTATACGCCCGTAGGCCTATGTACAACCGATATTGAGAAAAATCATTAAGCATCTAATTTTTCTTCAACAAAAAACAAGAGGAAAAGTTTGCGAACCCAGGAATTCATGAGGGCATGTCAAAAAATAGAATTTTGCTACACCCGAAACAGAAAGGTAATTCTTTCACGTCTGTCGGGGTGGGATTTTTTATTATTATTTATTTTTTTGACCTTCGGCCATTCAAAAGGTCATCATTCAAAGGGGTAGCGGTAAGTCGTCCGAGTCGGACACCATTATTATTATTTTTTTTTTAATTATTTTTATAATTTTTTTACTACGGGGGGGGGGGGGGGGGGGTCAAAAGGCTAAAATAGCCAGATGTTGGTCCTTTTTTTTTTCTTCTAAATTTGGAGTCAAGCGGACCGGGCTGGGCCTTCCTATGGTTCCTTTATAGTTGCGACATGACACGTCCAATTTTCTGGCCTCAATATTATGTCGGGTCGTTGACAAAATGATATGGAAGCTCATCAATAGAATATTGGACCCAACACTGTGTTCAAATGACGAGTTTCGCTTCTCTGTCTCTCCTAAAATAACTTTTAGGCCCATCCCGCCGGCGTCATTTTCCCCCCACTTGAGATCCGGTTCAGATCAGAGAGAATTATTAAATTTTCTGCTTTGAGGGGCTGTGACACAGACTATAAAATCTTGGACTTGTATTTTTTTTCTTCAAAGTTTCCATCAGTTATATATTAAAAACAAAAAAAGAAAAGCAAATTGCACAAAGGTGCATTTCTGGAAACAAACCTTCAATCCCACCGTTCATAGCCCATGTCGCTATTCTTTGAGCCACAACCGATGAGCTGCAAGGATTGTCGATACCCTAACCGCAATCCTAGCCATACTGGGGTCCGGAACTCTCGTGGGAAAAATAATTTCGCGTCCGCCGCCGGACTCCCCCCCCCCCCCCC
>CALNVZ010003435.1:22335347-22392175 GCA_940671915.1 Paracentrotus lividus | reverse complement strand
TATTCCGCTTGTAATGCATAGGTCTACTAAAATTCCCACTACGCTGAATTAAATTTGTTCTCTTCTATTTGAATATTGTTATCTACTTCCGTTGCAAACTGCACGAACGTAAATCTAAAATATTTCCCATCAATAATGTAAAAGGTTTCTCTTCACTCCGTCTCCATCATGCGGCCAATGATTCCGTTATTAGGTAATGCATTAACTCTAAATATAGTCTGTCTCAACTCAAGTGAAGAAGATAGGTGTATGGTAGAAAGAAACGGACTGAACATGTTGAATAATTGAATATCTTATCTTAATATCTTTCTTGCCCTTAAGACGGGGGGGGGGGGGAATATTATGTAATAATATGCATTGAAATTCTGATTTTAATTATTAATATCGCATTTTTCATATCAATATTATTATCAATTTCCAGGTAAAACATGGTTATAATGTTAACTTTAGAAGTGGGAAGGTGCAAACAAACAGCTATGGTTACATCGCATTGTACCGAAGGTTCATTTGTCCGAAGGTTCGTTCGCCCGAAAATAAATAATTGTTCATTCATCTGAAAATGAAATGAAAATGTCCGAAGGGTCGTTCGTCCGAAAATGAATAAGGGTTCATTCATCTGAAAATGAAATAGGGATCATTCGTCCGCCTAAATGAAAAAGGTCCATTCGTCCCAAAATGAAATAGGAATCATACGAAAATTTTGGACGAATGAACCCCATTTCTCTTTCGGACGAATGAACCTTATTTCACTTTCGGCTGAACGAACCTTTGTAACAACGAACGCAATTTCATTTTCGGACAAACGAACCTTCGCCTTCGAACCTTAATTTGAAAAAATGAACCTTCGGAACAACAAGCTGCACCTTTTATAGCTGATGTATGTGTGTGTGTGTGTGTGTGTGTGTGTGTGTGTGTGTGTTTTCATTAATATCTGTGAATTGGTCCTGACATTCCTTATGAGTCATGAAATCTCACTTTTACAGAACAGATTTATACAATAATGGAAAGGTAATCTTCCCATAATTATTTCACGAATAATAGGACATAGAGCAGGTTCATGAAAATCAGTTCATGATGCCAGATGTTTGGCCACGTGTGTATTGATATGAGGTTTGTTTGGGTTTTTTTTAACAGGAGGAACAAAAACAATTCCCTTCAAGCCCAAAGAGGAATGTGAGGATTGGATTAAAATGAGAAAGGCTCATTTTTTAAAAAGTATTATAATATTTTGCCTCTTACGGGGGCATTTACAAATATGAAAATAACAAATATTTACCCATGTTTATATCATTAAAAGAAACAAAAGACAATTACAAAGCAATAATAAGTTTTTCATATTAATTTTCCCTATCAATTTTATTGTTTTGTCAGTCTGTTTCACATTAGAAGCATTAAATTTCGTTAAATACGCTAATGCATCGAAATATCGTCATTCAAAAGACGTTAAAAAATGGTAGTTGCTGCTTCCCTGTTTGGCGTTCAACAATGTCCTTCTGGCGCTGCTCAGCGGCTGCCGGGCCCACGAGAAAAGGGGCAAAATAAATATCCGTTTCGGACAATAAAATTTGGAGCATTTTCATTTTTCATTTTTTTTCAAAATCGTTTTCAATCATTCAAATTAACGACGATGGCAACCGATTTCGTATTTGGGAGTTTTAATTCACTGAATGAGCATTTTATTTCGGCAATGTTGATTCAAATTCGTCTAAAATCTGTCGTTATCTCAATCTGTATATTCAAAATTGTTTATAAGCAATTAAGTTCATAATAGGAGCATTCAATTTAATGAAGTAAGGTGTCAATTTAGATTTACATTACTTGTATGGTATTTTAAATTGAATGTTAGAACATTTCATTAAAGGGAATGATTAAGAGTATAAAATCACCTCAAATCACAGTTAATTGTTTGCAATCCTTTCACTTCATGTCTAATTAGCGATGTCTGAAAGTATGGGACATAATGAAAGTTGTTTACTACCCTAAAAAAGCGAAAAACTAGAGAGGTTTAGGCTAAAATATTCTGGCCTTCATGTGAACAAAGATGTACAAGGAAGATAATAAAAACAACATCATGATCATGACAAAAATAATGATGACAAAATCATGATCACAAAAGAAAATGAGATGATTATCATAAAAAAGTTGTAAATTAATGGTCACAATTTTTTTTATAAGGATCATAATGACATTCATTTTGAATATCGAATGAAATGTTGAGATAGAAAAAAAAGACGATAAAAAAAAAAAACAAAACAAAGGAAGGTGATCATGATTAGGATGAAAGGAAAAAAAAAATCACATATGATTAATTTAACAAAATTCATGATTATGTATGTACGTGCAAATGTACATGTATAACGGAATTGAATGCTAAATGATCTTTCTAAAACGAAATTGAAAGTGCTTTTAAGAGTTTACCCTACCCATGGCACTAATTTGAATGCAAAAACGTGGAAATTGACGGATTATATCCGAATTTAAACTTTGTAACCATTAATTTTGGTTCATAAAAACGAATTTCAAAGCATGAACAAGAAAGTGATTGACCAAAGTCAGCCTACCGCTTTAAACAAACGAATTTGAATGCTCATTAAATTAAAATGAATAATATGGATGATAAATGTATAAAATCGGCCGGAAAAACCAATAATAACTTAATAATGAAGTATTTTGTCACTTTCTATAAATCTAATTACTTTACCATGTTTACTAACGAATAAGTTTGGATATTAGATACTGACTTAATTCTAAGTTAGAATATATCCATAATTTGAAGGGGTTCTTAATTGATATTTGACGATATCTAATTGTATAGTGTAGGTCGTATTCTTCCATACATGATCTAATTTTTTTGTTATCATTTTTTTTTCTTAAATATCGACTTAACAAAAGAGAGTCAACCATAATTATGCTCTTTTACTATACATGTTCCATAATTTACGACTCGGGGCTCAAGCCGAATATATATTACATGGCAATTATTTGAATATTTATTTGCCACCATTATGATCATGACCATTGATCCAAGCAATCGAATTTTCATCAATCAACTCAATCAGTCACATATTTGCGACCTGCACTGTAAAAAAAATGAGTAAAATCTTACCCAATACTGAGCAAAAAGGTTACTCGCGTGAAATTGAGTAAAAAATATTACTCATGCAGTAGAGCCAAATGTTACTCAGAAAAGAGTAACTTTTAGTCATCTATGTATCATTCCTAGCTTCGAAAGGAGTAAACAATTAGTTTACTCATTTTCTTGCGAGTTACCTTTTTACTAGCTCTGTTAAGCGTAAACAAAATTTACTCCGTTGGGAGTAAAGCATTAGTTTACTCATTTTCTTGCGAGTTACCTTTTTACTCTGTTAAGAGTAAACAAAATTTACTCCGTTGGGACTAAAGCATAATTATGTTTACTCATTTTCTTGCGCGTTATCTTTTTACTAGCTCTGTTAAGCGTAAACAAAATTTACTCCGTTGGGAGTAAAGCATTAGTTTACTCATTGTCTTGCGAGTTACCTTTTTTTTAACAGTGTGTGATGTGTATAAGACATGTACAAAGAAAATAAGTTGCGGTGATATAATGAAATTTATTTTATTAAGTGCAAAACCTTACTTTTAAACAAGAATTTTAAAAAGATTTATTTTATGTATTTCAGATTATTGTTACCAGATGATTATTGAGAAATTACCGTCATTACAAAAACAATTTCAACGAATAAATTATGGATTCATCTTTGATTACCTCAGGGGGTGTTTCACAAAGTTGTTCGTAAGCTACGAACGACTGATGATATTTTTTTTTCTTCTGCTGAATAATTGAGAATGTGATTAGTATAGATCCGGAGAACATAATATTGCAGTCGTTATTTTACTTTACGACTGACTTGGTGAAACCCCCTCAGGGTATTGACCGTTTTTCCGATGGGACGACCCGCTCTTTTTTCAATTTAGTCAGAAGCTTTTATCATGATTAACTTTTAAAATACCTGAATCATCACTGGATATATGTCACATGTGTGTACATGCGTTGAAATACTACGTAGGTTGGAAGTGTGGTCATTTGTTTTCATTCAGAAATATGAAAAAAAAAAAAAATTATTTTAGCTGAGAATACTGGAAGATTATATATCTAGGTAAGAATTTTGATATAATGTTCGTTTTTCAGAGGAAACCGAGTCATCTCTCTCACCGTGATATACGTAAAAAAAAAGTATTAAAGATGTTTCTCATCTTTTTTTAGTTGAATCGATTCTTTTTTTCACATAATTTTTCACCTATACATTTCAACGAAGAAGGCTAATATGAACGATATACATAGTAAAATTGCAAAAATATTTAACGAAAAATGTATCATACTTAATGTTGATTATCCATTCGTTATCCGAAAGTAAAATAAGGTTCGTTAATTTACAAAAATAAATCACGTACGTTATTTAAAAAAGAAGAAGGCTTGTTGATCCGTTAATGAAATAAAGGTCGTTAACCTGATTTGACACAGGGCTTTAAGGTTGGGGTTATTTTATTTTCGAATAAGCGAAGTCTATTTCATTTTTATAAGCGAACCCTATTATATATTTGGATTATATAGTGAACCATTTTAATTTTCGGATTTAACTGCTATAGCTTAGTGAAAATTTCTTTAGCAGTTTGTTCTTTAAAAAGATATCGAATTATTTCGAAGAAATAGAAGGGAAAAAAAGAAAGAAGAAGAAGAAGAAAAAAGAAAGAAAAAGAAGACAACTACATTATTTGATTAGAGAACATTTTGGATAATCTTATTTTACTTTCTGGCGAGCAAACTTTCTGAGCAACAAGCATTATTTTTACTACACCGTCACTAACAGGGGCCGCGGAGCCTTTTTAAAAGTGAAGGGGCTGAGTTGAAAGTGGAGGGGCTGAACAGGCTAAAAATCACAAAGGTGGTCATTTTCGCGTTTTTGTATACACGTTTACTGCATAAAGTGGAGGGGCTGCAGCCCCCTAGCCCCCGCGGCCCCTGACTAAGACTGATGCCATACACACTTCAGTAATTCATGTAATTAAATTTTGTTTTGTGAACATAAATTAAACATTCTCTTCTTTATTACTTGCACTGATAATTTTTTATACGCCACAATTAACTGGCAACGGAATAGCCGCACCCTAGCAAGACAGTGTTTAACATGATTTAAATGCAGTATGCAAGTTCCGTGTGGATTGTATAATGGTTTGATGAATAGTAATCTTTATAATAACACCTAAAAATAACCTAGTCATTTGATTTTATATTGTATATTGCGTGGCGAAGCATTCATTTTCTTTCGTTCAATGGTGTGAATATTTAATTGGTTGAAAATTGTCGTTAATTAGGATTTCCTCCTGAATGGAAGATCTTTCAACTCATGAATCGTTCGCACCATTGAACTAAAACATTCACGATTTGTACAGTCTGTGTAAAAAAAAAAATGGTACAGTCGGAAAAAAAATATTTAGGTGTGAAATATTTTCAAATAATGTGTGTATGTGGTACCAAAATAGAGCCAAAAGATTTTCCCTGCTGATGCGCTTTGTTCTGTATAATTTTGCTTTCGTAAAACAAAAGTTATGCTAAATTTTGTGCGACGAGGAACAAATCGAAATTGAGCACTTCGTGGCCATTATGCGAAACCTATACACAAAGGCATGGGACGGCGTGAGAAAAATGGATTTTTGTTGATCGTAGAAAACTAGTCATATTTCAAAAATTACAACACCAAATGTGATGAAAAAAATTGCAGATGAAAGTGTGATCTTCCTGCTTTATGAAAATACCAAACAATAGCAGGCTGTGATTAATCTTCATACTATAAAAAATGTTTTCCACTTGTACCATTTTATTTGACACAGACTGTATACTACGTCTTGCATGCACCGTACTGGCTAATCGTTCCAATCCTCATCCAATCTCCATCTCTCCCTCCCTCTCGTTATATCTTTTACTCACTCTCTTTTTCTCTTTTTAATGTTCTTCTGTCTTAAATATATAATCATACATAAAACAATCTACAGAACACTGTAACATAAATATGAATGTCATTGATTTTGTATAATTTTCTTAAATTTATATAATTGCATTATAAAAGGTTAACATTAATACATTCACAGTATAGAATCATGCTAAATAATTATTATTGTGACAGGGTGTGAATGTGCACTCTTTCATAAATGCTCAAATTGAGCGAGTGAGAGGGAGAAAGAGAGGGAAGGAGATAGGGAAAGATAGACAGCGAGAGAGAGAGAGAGAAAGAGAAAAAGAAAGAGATGGAGTGAGATAGGGAAAGATAGATAGCGAGAGAGAGAGGGGGTTGAAAGATAGAGCGAGAGGAAGAAAGAGAGAAAGAGAGAAAGAGAGAGAGAGAGAGAGAGAGAGAGAGAGAGAGAGAGAGAGAGAGAGAACACGATTCATTAATTGACTTAATAGTTCACGAGGTGAACTTGGTTATGGTTACCATAGTAGCATAACCATGAATCTCAATTCGTAAAAATTAGGCTCATGATCAATAACAACACAGATATCATTTCACTGACGATTAAACTGCAATATGTGATAATCTATAGGTCCCTGTATACAGTGCTCATAATTAGTGTCGACGAATCTCAATTATCTCACACAAATTGTGTGCATTATTTTTCATTCTCTATCAACAATTTTAAACTAGGCCTATAATACCCTGTAAATTTTGAAATATTGAATGATCATGACAAAATTGCCATCATTACATTTTGTTTAACGTAACCATTTTTTATTTTTTTTAACACTCGAATATCTCTTCTTCTTCTTCTTTCGTTAGGTTTAATGACAATCAGTCATATTTGACTATTATCGCCAATGACATTTCTCTCTGATATTTATATATATAAATATATATTTTAAATATATATTTCTTTATTTTATTATTATATATTTGAAAAATATTCCAGTGTCATCTGCATTAATGCAAACCCCAAAAATTATTAAACAGATAATAATTATTTTCTTCCTGCTGAATAATCTCAAATGCTATATAGTAGTAGGCTCAATGCCCACCCATGTTGTCCAAATCCTGCGTCCGCAATTACATATCTACAGTGTTTTCAAGAAAGTCAAGCGTGGTGTTCGCTTGCATAACACACACACACACACACACACACACACACACACACACACACACATAAACGCACAGGCATTTCCCCTAGAACATAGCTACATAAAATGCACTATTTGACTAATATACCAAAATATACAGAATATATGCGAAATTTATAACTAATAATTACATAAACATCTTTAAATTAGAGAGTCATCTTTAAATTAGACAATCAGCTTTAGATACTGTATGCCAAAATTATCAAAATACGATATCTGTTTTGATTTATTTGTAAATGGTCCTGATGAAGATTTTTTTTTTCCAATCGAAAGCTTGGCACATTAAAAAGAGGAAACATTAAGAAACTACGGCCTGATTTCATGTTTCCTAATATCTTTAATTTATATACCCTCACTTACAACTTGTCACACAGCTAAAATTAGTGGCTTTTTTTTTCTTTACAAGTATTTTATATGTTGTTATATTTCATTCACGGTCAAGAACTTTTGACCATTTTGGTGTATTTTGAAAGAAGAGACTTGTCCCTTTTCAATTATGGGAGCAGTAGAAGACCCGAGCCGGTCAAAGGGGGAGACACAGGAACAAAGCCACCAAAAGGATTTTTTCGTAGGAGGGGCCTGGATGCTTCATATTTCTCCTGAAACTGTTTTCAGGTCTAGGTTATACCTTTGTCTAATGAATAATGGCCAAAAAATTTAAACCCACAAAGGCAAACAATAAAAGCAGCACCCTAAGAAGATAAGTTTATTTCTGACGTTGCCAAGGAAAAGTATAGTCTTCCATTGCAAAGACGGTTTATACAACTTTATCCTACCAAATTATCAAATTCATAGCCGATTTCTTATATGAAATTTATTGTATTTTACTACAGCAATCGCATTTTCCACACTTTAAATTTGTTACATTTTGCTGGATAATCACGACCTCTGGTTTTGTAACGCATCCTCCATAGCAACGGCGCATTTTTCTTCCTCTTTTGGTGATATTTTCTTTCATTTGTCTTATAGACATTATTCATTAGCCAGAGGCATAAACGAAATCTCTTAATTTGACAAGTCAACTTGTTTGGGACAAGAAGACAATAAGACGACTTTTTGAATCTCGGCAAGTCGACTTTTTGAAATCTATACCTGTTCCTGCGTTCCAAATGAGGTTACCGAGATAAAATCGATCGTAACTTTTGTATCGATCATAAGTCTTGATGATATAGGGCAATTATTAAGTAGCATAAAATACATATTTTTTAAATATACATTGTTTTGAAAATAGCACCATTTATTAAACTTTTCTCTGAATAGTTTTAATGTACGGTGTGGTCGTCCTTCCATCGGATATCTTTGAGCACTGTTCCCGTCTCTAATCCGGAGATAACGGTGACACCGTTACACATAATCTTGGGTACGACCAGGATTTCCCTTTTCTTGTCTGCTCGCCCAGTGATGATGATAAGCAGAAGACACATGGAGCATTCAAGTGATCTTTGTAGAGTCTGAAAGGCAAGCCACGGCCAGGGTTCCGGGCTTGCCTCAAGTTCTGACATGGCACTGAACGTGCTAACCGCCGCGTAGAACTTTACCATGATGCAGAAGCCTCCAATGACAGCACAAAGACCGAGTAGACGGGCAAAGCTGCGGAGAAGACCGCGGTCAACATTGAGCGGAGTACGCGACAGATCACGTGTGATCTTACAGGCGATGGTCGCGTAGCCGATCATGACGATGGAGCCCCAGGCGATAAAGAATACCTGACATAGCACCAATAGGAAGATACTGCGCTGGCTGTACATGACTGCCCAATCGGCGGTTACGACCAATGCTGTATAGCCCATCAGGCAACACCCCATTCCGATGCCATTCTTGTAGCTAGACGCCATTGACTTTCCCCGATGACAGGCGTTGGTTGTCGCCAGAAGAACAGCCAAGAGCACCGTGAACGCTCCTATCAGACAGGGGTGCGCTAGAGACCATAATATCTTTGAGGCTATGGGCGGGAGAATCCTGTACGAGTTATAGGCATCCGTAAACAAAACGAGCGCCCGAAGTAGACTGAACATAATGATAGTGGCGTAGAGACTCAACTTGAGCTGAAAACCATTGGACATTCTTCCAGCCTTGAAGGAATAAAGTTTCGCAAATCGGAAAATCGATACTACGGCGAAGAAAAGGAAGATGGAAGCGAAGCCATAGATATGAATTTTCCACGTGGACCTCCAGACCTTGCGAGCTTCTTCCCAATCTGGTACGGGCTCACCCCTGGGTAGCGGGTCAAACGGTTCTGCAGTAGACACTACACCATCCATTTCAACAGCGGTCAATGTCATTTGATTATAATCTCAATTCCAACAAATATCATGACAAGTTCAAAGTAGAACTTTGATAATAGTGACAAGGGTTTCAACAAAATTGCATCTCGTCTGTATCTTGGTCAAAGAGTAGACAATACAGCAATCCCAGTCGTAAGATCAAACAATCATAATGTCGTTCGCTTACTAAGTCATTCATACGCCATTTATCATCGAAGACTCTTTTTATGAGGTATTTGAAATGCCAACCTGTTAATGAGCTGTCAACAGGACGCCGTGAAATCATGACCAGTATTGGGTACGCATCATCTTGGTGTAATTATGTTCATATTAACAAGAGTACAAACATTGGAGCCGAACAGGATAATTAGTTGAGCACATAGGCATCTAGTAGAGAGATTCCTGATGCAAATTACCTCTCTGCGCTTTTCAGAAGTTAGATCATTCAGCCAAGCATGTTCGCAGATTTTATATCAACATTTTCGAGTTATTATGGAAAGCCGTTAGCAGCCTCTTTAGCCGCGGTGGAATAAGCCCGTCTGGTAGTAAGTAGTTTATGTATGCATAAACCTCTCGTCAGCAACGCGTTTAGAAGCTGGTGTTTTCAAGGATAATACAAAAGTCAAACTAATTTGGCGAAAGTGGCTCAGCAAACACCGGGACGTGGTCAACCAAATCCTTCGTTCTCAAATATAATTAGTTTCGCGGATAGTTATGATATCAAATCGTTATGATTAATCGCCTTTCCGCTTATATCATAATTGGTTGTGAGGTAATTGCAATGCTATGTTCTGTATTCAAGATAGTGTATCTCGTTATGATTCAGGGCGATCGTGAATGAATCTATCTATAAAATAATTGTTGAAATTATCCAAGTACTGTCTTTTTGGACGAATCGAGGAAATTCGATGATAATTATTCAAAGCTAAAGTGTATAACAAAAGATGTATATTATTTGCATATATATACAATATTTCGTTGTTCGACTTTTGTATTAGAACTGTAATTTGCAGGCTATTCGCATCTTGATTAGCTCCACAAAAAGAAAAGACAAAACCGCCACTGTAACGATTAAATCGAACAGTCCTTTTCAAGTAAAACTTTAGCATTCACGATAATCAGCACAATATCACAATCCACTGATCGGACTTTTATTCAAAATAAGAGTCGAGGCAAATGCATCTTGTCAAAGTCAAAACTGAATGTAGAGTTGGTTCATTTCCTCCAAAACAAACAAAGGCTCTCCCGGTTCTGCCTTGGAGCTAGCCAGCTATCACTAGTCAGAAAATCACTATTATGAACGAAATGAGAAAAAGCGGATGAAAGCTATAGAATCCATTCCAGTATCCACGTGACACGTATCTGTGACGCGCTTTGGGGTTTCAACTATTTCTAGGTTTCTAAACTGTTGGTTTCTGCACGTGAAATAACACGCTGGTTGTTGACGAATTGTGATTCTCGCGCCCATTATCAGTGCGTGGGTTATCCAGCCTAGTTTAATATCTACTGTAGATCATGTATAATGCCATATTGCAACAAAGGGAAGCAAGTGACAAAAATTACATTTCGTGAAATAGCAACATGTATATGCCATTACACTGACGACAATACCATAATGCCTTACCTAACATACACTGTAGGAAAAAAATATATTGTAGGTTCTTTTTGCTGGTAAAAATACAACTTTTGGCTGTTATTACATTTTATCTCGTAAAATGGCTTAAAATTATAATTTTCTAGGAAGTCGGATTGGTTTTACAGTTACCAGCTCATACAACTGTGAAAAAAAACAAGAATGGCATATTTATACAATCTTTCATGTTTCTCGTATGTCAACGAGCTTCTTTGTTCATAGACTTGAAGTTCTCGTATGTAATTATGACGTAATTACGAGTTTTCCTGTCAAAAAGACAGTTTACTCTTAAGGGAAGAAGAAATATAACAACTGAAAATCAGATTTCTTGTAACCTGCAACGATGTTCCTGTAAATTCGCAAACTTTTTCTTTAGTTTATTAAGTGGATCATGACTGGAAGTAGGCCTACTTCTATTTAACGGTGGATCGTTGGGTTGGGTTGGGTATATCAGGCTAACAACTTTTGGCGAAGTTGTCAAATAATAGGTGTATGATTTGGGATTAGGACTTAGCATAAAGGTTGAGATTAGGGAAATTATTAGGGATAAATGGACTTTAAAAAAATCATGTTGGGTAATTTTCTTTTTGTTACCATTATAGACAGATGGACGCTATACACCAGGTTTTGACTTCTCGGACAGTCAATCAAGCAACTATAGGTCTCTAAAGGCAAGATACTTTACTCTTTATGGTGCACGTGATTGTGATATTCCCACCCAAAACAGTGATCTATTGTTATGACAAGCCATTAGGAGTTCAGATTACCCGCAAGACCCCTCGGCTCCGGGCAGGAAGACAACGATCGTACCTCTCACATTACGACAAGAAGAAAAAAAAAACAGAATGGTAGTTAAGGCGCGGTCCCACTGGCTTTTTAGGATGATTTGCGAATGAATTGCGGATTGTTTGTTTTGTTTTTGTTTTTTTGTTGCGGATGAACGAAATTTGTATACGCGACTCATGCGCAATTAATCCTCCCGCCAGTGGGACCGGGCCTTAAGAGAGGGATTGAAACTAGAGGAGAACGAGAGGGATAGAGAGAGAGAGTGAGAAAAGGGGGAGGGTGTGGGAGAGTGAAAGAGAGAGGGAAAGAGAGAGAGAGAGAGAGTGAAAGAGAGAGAGAGAGAGAGACCAAGGGAGAGGAAGTCCTTGTCACACTGTGCAGTGGCGGATCCAGCATTTTAAATCGGGGGCGTAGCTAAAAAAAATTGAAAAATAGAGAGGTGCAGCCCAAATTTTGTCGATTTTAACTTGAAGATTCTACAGTCAACGAGGGTTTAACCCCCCCCCCCAAAGAACAAAAATATAGGTGCGCCTGTTTCGCCCCCCCCCCCCCCCCCTCCTTTCGATCCACCAGTGCTGTGAACATTCTACCTCTGGCACACATAGTGAAGTGACTTTCGTAGTTTCTGTCAAGATGCTTTGTCGGTCAATACTAGCAGAGATGCCAAGTTTAAATAAAAAAATTGCGTGAGATCATTCACATCGTGTTTTAAAGCAGTGCGCACGCGGCGCGCGTTACCACATTTGCGCGCGCGCAGTAGTATTTTGTACACAAAGGAGGCGCACACGCACGCTACACATGTTTCACGTAGTAAGCTATCTTGCATATAAAGATCGCCTGCATGAAAACATCGCACTCGCAGGGAGTGATGCGCGACAAAATTGCCGATATTTAGGGTTTTGAGACTCCAAAATTGTAAAAAAAATCAATAATAATGCTGCTTTTTCTCATTTTGCGTGAGAAATGGGGTGTTCTGCGTGAGATCGTGAGACGGACCCGAAATGCGTGATTCTCACGCAAGATGCGTGAGACTTTGTAGCTCTGTACTAGAAAACATAACTAAAAAATTCTGACTTGATGTTTATGCGTTGTCTGATTTAGTTTCCTTTTCATTCACAGAACGTTCAAATTCACATAGGCGGGTCAATGAAACTTATAAGGAAAAGCTAAGTTCCACTTTATTTATTCCTCATTATTTTATTCTCTCTCTCTCTCACTCACTCTTTGTTACTCTCAACCTTCTCTAGCTCTTTTCTCTTCCATCCCCTCCCCAGCCCCCCCCCCCTCTCTCTCACTTCCTAAATAGCTACTTGTCATTTTTCCTGTCTGTCTCTAATTCACTCACAGGAATATTATCTGGAGCGTTATGCCTTTCCAGCACCACGTTAAAGTTCAAAGGCAATTTGAAGCAAGCAATAAATCAAATGTGTTTTCAACAAAACTCTATTTTGTACCTTCCTTAGTAATTAAGACTGCTATAAGTAAACTATCCATAAATTGTGTTTTTGTCTTTGCACTTTGTAAAGTACGTCATGTCAGCTAAATGGAGATTTTCCTACAGCTGTTGCATGCCATGAAAATCCAAACATTCTAATGTCAACACTGGTAAAGAAAGTCTAACTAGTAACGTAATTGCTCTTTTCCCTTTACTACTAAGTAATTTATCTAATAAAAATGAGACCTAAAGGTATCTCCACCGCTGTTTTACCATAATCCTTCGACGTCATAAGGCAACAGCTTGTTTCTCGCGGGTAAAATGACCCAAAAGACTAAACTTAGTTTCAATTGAGATTAGGCCCACATCAGATTTACACATTTTCTTTCATCAGACGGTATTCTTCAATAATCTCTCCTTTCCAAAAAGCAGAACAGTCTTTAGGACTTTTGTATTCAACCTGAATTTAGCGAGCAGTCATTTTATTATGATGAATAAATTGTGTCGTAAGATAATATTCATCGCTACATTGCTGGCATTTATTTCAATATCAAAGGTAAAGTATATTAACAAAATTATGTAGCAAGTTAAATTAAAAGGCAGATTTTTTCCCGATTAAGAATTAATTCTACTTTCTTAAATATAGAACCATTACTAGGGATATATTTAAGGCATTATTGATTCTATTCTACCTTGTAAAAGGTGGAAACCATTTCCACTCGTTAGTCGGAGTGAAGATTTCATTCCTTTACTAACTATTGATATTTGATCCCTAACATAACCCTAATTGATTTATACTCTTGTGACGACAAACGAACTATAAAAGGGCTATTTAACGATTAAAATGAATTCATGTGTGCACTCATTGTATATATTGTGCTAATGTTGTATCACAACTGTTCATTTTGTAGACGTCCGCCTGCGATGATGATTTGGTGTGTGAACATGGGATCATTGACGAGGATACGTGTGAATGTCAGTGTAGTAATGGATGGTGGGGAGATCTGTGTGATGGTAAGATACCTAATAATGACATAAAACTAATAATGATGAAACCTAAAATATACATATATATATATATATATGAATCACAGTTGATAAAGAAGAATGCCATAAAAATAAAATCATAGATTTTACAATAAAACGGAGCAGCTCTCAAAACTGAAGGCGAAGTCACACTCTTCGTCAGTGCTAATGGTGTGACAAAAAAAAAAAAAAAATGTAATTCAAAATCTGTTTCTGAAACAGACAAAAACACGACCGTTCATGAGCAGAGGGATTATTATATATATACCGAGTGAGTAAAAAAAAAAACTTTACACCTAGAAAAATGTCAATAAAAAGAAAACCAATTTATAAACCCAAAATTATTTTACATATTCTGAAAGAGTAACTCCTCCCGCATCTTCTGGTACCATTTTTGTGTGGTATGTCTTTACGCTTGGATGAACACGAACACAAATTAAAAAAAAAATTAGATTGACTCGTCAAGTAATGCACGAATGAGTACACATTAAAGAGTAAATTGCCACTGACAGACCTAAAAAGGGATCCTAATACTTTTGAAAAGTGATTATTTTGTCTTTGACGTGTGCTCACTCGTGTCTGACTCTACAGATCTATCTAATTTTCATACAAAATGTAGTCACAATACCCCTACCAAGTTATTAAGCGGAAGACATTTTCGTTAACAAGTTATGCTATTTTAATCAGGATGAAGTCGCTTTTTTTTCTTCTAGTTTTTTGTTGTTTTGATTTTACTCCCATTCTGGCACAATTCGAAATTGACATGTTCGCAAACAATGCGTCGCGTTCATCCAAACGTATAGATATAACACACAAAATTGGTAACAATAGATGCGGGAGGAGTAATTACTCTTTCAGAATATGTATAAGAATTTGAAGTTTATAAATTGGTTTTCTTTTTATTGACATTTTTCTAGGTGTAAAATTTTTTCTGACTCACTCGGTATATATATATATATATATATATATATATATATATATATATATATATATATATATATATATATATATATATACCATTTACATATATCAGTCTTTAAAAGCTGAATTGAAAGATTATCACAGAAGTGTTAACACGAAGCTATTAAACTAATGATTATAAGCTCACTGGTTCGTTAGACTATTGTATACTAGAAATTTATCAAATCTGTTTTTATCCGCAGTTAATTTAATTTAATTCCAGATGAAGAATAACAACATGATTTATAAGAGGGAACGTACTTCAAACAAATGCTTTTGTAAAATTCGAGCAAATCTGCCCCTATTATCATTCAACTGCACATACTAGTCGGTTTGAAATTTTATGAACCTAGAAAAGTTGTTTCCACTGAATTTTTTTTGCTGATTTGTGATCTCATGTGGTTCTAAAACAATTTTAGCTTGGTTGCCAAACGGGCAACCTTGGGCAATTTGCATAATTAGCATAAATTCAAAATGGCCGCCATGCTATATGGTGAAACTTAACTTTTGAACTATAGAATCGTATTTTGAAGTATAAACATGCATATAGGGGTACTTTATGCTACAATCCATTGCAAGTTGTTTTATGACTCGATGTCAATTTTATGATTTAAAGGCAAATAAGGTCGAATATAAGGAAATTCATTATATTTTGATTATACTGTAAATATAAGATTTTAAAGGGCTAATTACATGTAGATAAGAGCAGGCGACATCTCTTGTTGTTTCAAACAATTTTAGATTGGTGCCAATGGATAACCTTGGGCAATGTGCATAATTAGCATATATTCAAAAATGGCCGCCATGCTATATGATGAAACTTACTTTCACATATAGATCGCATATTAAAGTATAAAACACGCATACAGGGGTTATGTATGCGTAGAATCCGTTGAAAATGTTGCTTTTGTGACTTGATGTCAATTTTATGTTTAAAGGCAAATAAAGGTCAAATATAAGGAAATACATTATATTTTTATATATTGTAAATATGAGACTTTGAAGGGCTAATTACATGGATATAAATTAGTGAAAATTGATTTGGTTATGCAGGATCATTTCCAGACACTATTTCTTCTTTTTTTTTTCAAAGCATATCAATGCTGGTCAATCCAAGGTCAACTTTCATTCTGGAAAAAAAAAAACAGTCACACATACGCTGAGATAAAGGAATTTCAAGACTTCCAGAAAGCTGCCTTGCATATAACATCAAAAGAGACCCCTTGAAAAAAGCCAAGAAGCACTAAATGTGTGATTGGGGGTCTTATCAGGCATTATGGCCTCAGAGCCTTATGACCTTCAGTAGCCTCCTATCTCTAGAAGCAGCAGAATTATCGAAATATCTCAAATATCAGAAAAGTTTTACCGGGTGCGAAAGGACTTTCTTTTTTTCTTTTCCAAAATATTTTTGAGCATGGGCATGATGGGGACCAAAGTCTGTCCTCGTGATAGAAGAAAAACTGACAGAAGATAAGGGACAACCTTCAATGACCAGAAGAGTTAAGATTGTTTTCTCATGAAGGATTGCTTTGGAACCTGGCGAACATCCTGTCTTTCCCAGAGTATATGTATGCCCTGGAGCAATAGAGAGGGCATCAAAAAAACACTTAGGTTGCTCCAAAGCATTTGCTATGAGGAAGACTGTCTTGGAATTGTCACATGAAAAGCGCCAGAAGATAGCGGTTAAAAAAAACCGAACGCACCAAGGCATCCTGGACCTTAGGTAAGCCACGGAGGACGGAAGCAGTCTCAGAGACTTGAGGGATCTTTTGAGAAAGAATAAAAGAACCCAACGGATCAGAGAGTAGCTGAGCAAAAGAAAGCGATGAACCACGAACAGCTGCAATTGCTAAATTGTAGTCTTGGGTCATCAATACAGTTGAGATCAAGAAGACAGATCAGAAAGTTAGTGATGGATGGTAAATATACCTCCCTAGGACCAACACCTATCTCCTTGCACCAAGAAAGTGCTTCCAGACCTAGAAAGGTAGGGTGTTCTATAAGACTCCCTCCCACTCTGAACTAAAAACTGAGCTGTACGCTCATCAGAGAAGCTCGACGATCGAGCTCTCTCCCTGATAGTGGCAAAGCAACAGTGTAATATTCCCAATAGGGGCTGAGACATCAGATCCAGACTCTACGGAAACCACATCAGACGTTCCAAGATTTCTGGAAACCAACGTCGAGGTATCAAAACCAACGCCACCAGATTCTCTTTAATTATCCTGTGAACCTGAGGAATCAGCAGGAACGGAGGAGTTCTCCCCACTTTCTCCACTGGATTGCGAAGGCATTCAGAGCAAATTCCTCCGATTCTTGAACCCATGAACAGAACAGAGGGAGGTGACTATTAAGCAACCGCGTGTACAAGTCGATACCAAAAATCCTAATTAGCTGTTTGAACACAACCAGACAGAGAGTCGACTCCGAGGGTAGACACTTTCTCCTGGAGAGGTAGTCCGCTAAGAGATAATTTTGACCCAGGATTTGTGAACCTATTAGAAAAATGTCTTCCGAGCCTCATCAATTGTACGGTTTGATGGCACGTTCCGTTCAGCAACATTGAATTAGTGCATTCATGTTTTGTTCTCTTAGATAAGAAAGCAGCATACAAAGTCAAAGAAGAAGCAGACATTTGATCCAACCAGACAGAGGGATCATGGTGTGCAATAGCTCATACTCTCGGCTTGTAAAACCCTAACGGAGACGGAGTTGGAATTGTCTCATCAGCAGGCGACAATCGTGCAAGACATCGACTAAACTGGACACATGTTGTGATCGAAGCCAACGTTTAGCTCCCGCATCATGAACTTCTTAGGGACTGTCCATGCTGCGTAGTCATTCTAGTTGATGATTAACATCCAACTTTGCGTCTAGTGGGGATGATCGCGGACTTCTCGCCACTGACCAGGAATCCTCCGGAATCCTATGTGGTGTGAGGAAGCTGGAGATGGAGAGAACATAGTCTCGGACTCCTCCACTAACATCTAATCATTTAGATTTCTCTATTTCTAGGAACGTCATGAAGGTCAAAAACCCAGAGGCGACCACCGACCGGAATCCTCCTCTGTCAGTCTGTATCTTTCTCTCCATCTTCTCCCTCCTCTCACTCTATCTACAATTATACTTGATCATTGATTATAGTGTTTTCGTTTAATGAGATGACAATCGTACTGTTAATCACTGTTTTCCAGAAAGTTGACCTTAGATGACCAGTATTGATGATATGGTTTGTAAAATTGAAGAGATAGTGCACGGAAATGCTCCTGCACATCCCAAACCAAGATATTCAGCTTTTCAAAGTCTTATATTCACAGTCTAATAAAAAATATAATAATTCCCTATATTTGACCTTTATTTGACCTTTATCACATAACATTTACATCGAGTCATAAAAGCAACATTTGCAATGGATTCTGCGCATACAGTAACCCCTATTTGCATGTTTTACACTTCAACTACTGATCTATAGTTCAACAGTTAAGTTTCATCATATAGCATGGCGGCCATTTTGAATTTATGTTAATTATGCAAATTGCTCAAAGTTGTCCATTTGGCAACCATGCTAAAATTATTTTAGAACCACAAGAGATGTCGCCTGCTCTTATCTACATGAAATTAGCCTTTCAGAGTCTTATATTCTCAGCATAATCAAAATATAATGAATTTTCCTATATTCGACCTTTATTTGACCTTTAAATCATAAAATTGACATCGAATCATACAAGCAACATTTGCAATGGATTCTTTGCATAAAGTAACCCCTAAATGCATGTTTTATACTTTAAAATGCGATCTATAGTTCAAAAGTTAAGTTTCACCATATAGCATGGCGGCCATTTTGAATTTATGCTAATTATGCAAATTGCCCAAGGTTGCCCGGTTGGCAACCAAGCTAAAATTGTTGTAATATCACATGAGATCACAAATCAGCAAAAAAACTTCAGTGGAAACAACTTTTCTAGGTTCACTACACAAGGTATAGGAGCTTCAAATGGACTATACGGAAGTTTTTAGGATATTTGTTCTATTGACTCTGACATCCCTTTGATATAGGCTTACTTAACTTAATACAATTAAGGTTTATAAATAAACACAAAACAAGACGACTTGTATAAGAAAGGTGAATAAATGAGGTTAGTTTCTTGTAACCTAAAAACCTAACCTAACAACATTTAATGACTACTAATCAGCCTATTTATGAACGTATACGAATGACGTAAGAGTTCTAACAAGCTTAATGTCTATCCCTGATTTGCTTAAATACATTTTCCAAGCGTTTAATCCTAAATCGGATTAAAATATGTTTACATAAATATGATGTATACATTCTTTAGGATGTATTACATTTGTGTGAAATTCATCCATGTTTTCATAAAAGTAATTATGTAAAAATGTGTTTCAATCATTACGCAATCATGAAAACCAGTAAACACCATTATTCAGTAAACATAATAAATCTGAAAGTGATAATTTGTTTTCCATTTGGAAATCCGTAGACCCTTTATTATTATTATTTTTATTTTAAACCACTACAATTTCCACTACCTCTGAACCATTCACTCTCTCCTCTCTGTTTCTCTCTGCAAACTCTTTCTCTCCCTCTCTTTCCCTTCGTCCCTCTACGTCTATCTAATTTTTGTTTCGTATGGTTTTTTTTCTCTCTCTCTTTACCAATTTATTTCTCCTTCTCTCTCTCTCTCTCTTTTCCTATAAAACTTTCTATACGTCTATCTAACGTTCCTTTCTTTTTGTTTGGTGTGTTTTGTATCTCTTGTCTCTCTCTCTCTCTTTACCAATTTATTTCTCTCTCTCTCGCTCTCTCCATTTCTGCTCACTCCCCCTCTCTCTCTCTCTCTCTCTCCATCTCCCTCTCTTTCCCACCCTCTCTTTCCCTCTCTTTCCTTCTCTCTCTCATAACACAGACAAGTGTATAGACGATCGAGGGGAGAATGCCTGCAAGGGATATGCTCATCTTTGTAATAACACGCAGTATTCCAATTTTGTTCGTAAAAACTGCGCCGCCACTTGCGGGTTCTGTGGTAAGATCTGTCGAACGACATTTGATTGAAAATAGTAGTAATAACAATAAGATAATGTATATATTATATATATATATATATATACACACTGTCGCTCATAAAGGTTGCATTTTTTTTGTGTGTGCTCCAGCAACATCTTTTTGCTCTATCTTTAATTTTCTTGAAAATATTAGTCCCCATTTTCACTTTTCTTGACTCTCGACCTGTCTTGGACATTCCCCAACAAATCCCGGGGAATGATAAATAAGATATGATTTGTCAACCCCCACAATGCCCATTTTTGCCATTTTTCTCATTTTGGGGCCCCTTTTTTGTTTACCCGGCTGACCAAGGCCCCCTCCGTCCTAGCCCCGCGAAACACGTCTGAAGTGTAGGCCTGTTATTGTTCTTTAAGTTAAATCAAGATTTAAGGTCACAGGCTTTGGTCTCTTGTCTAGTGGAGGGGTTGAAGTAAAAAGTGAGATCAGTGAAAAATTAAAAAAATTATCCTATTTTTAGGGTCAAAACAAAGGAAATAAAAAAAATCATGAACCCTTAATTATTATTGTTTTTCCCCGGATTTTGATTCAGCCTTAATGACAAGGTTGTAAATGTTAACCATAGTCTATTTTTCATCATGATTTATGTTTGGCTGAGATTCTACAATGCATTTTTGGGAAGACAGAAATTTCCATGTTGTAAAAATGAATACAATCAATTTTGAACCCAAATCAAAATAAACTTTGACCCTCCCCCTAGACAATAAATCTAAGACTGTGACCATAAACCTAGATTTAACTTAAAGAACAATAACAACCCTATACTTCATTCACGTTTCTTGGCGTTGAACGGAGGGGGCCTTGATCAGCCGGGTGAACAAAAAAGGGCCCCAAAAGGTGAAAAAATGGCGAAAATGGGCATTGTGGCGGTTGACAAACTGTTTTTATTTTTAAAAAACCCCACGGGAATGGCTGTGGAACTTCCAAGATATAGCATGAGTACCAAAAAGTGAAAGCAGCCGGACAAACAAGTTCTAGTAATTGAAGCCGGAGCAATGTGAAGCGGCTGGATCGCATAAAAAATATCCAACCTATATGAGCAACAGTGTATATATGTATTTCCCCAGAATATTTAGATAAAATTTTGCTTGAATTATTTTTTTCTTTATTCTGAAATTCTACAAATAATTTTGTTTTGGGGTTTAAAATTCGGGATTACTGATATCTGACATTTATATACTATAAACATGTCATTTATCCCATCGGGTACTACCAAAAATTATCAATACCCCGTGATACAAAATAATCTCGAAGCTTTCTCGACCCAAAAATAAAAGCGAGACAAAATGAGTCTTGAAGAATAAAAGATGAGATATATTCAATATCAATGAATTATTATTAATTGATATTACGAACACAATAGGGCTACATCAAACAATTTGAGGGATATTTTGATTTTCTCTTTTATAAGAAATATGACAAATTATGAACGTATTTTCTTTTTATTTTCATTCAGAGAAATTTGGACCCGGTTCTGAAGGCTTTAGTAAGTATCCATCAAGAAATCTAAATATACTTTTAAAAAATTATTTTCTTAATTTCAATGAAGCATGCTTTTATGAATAACTTAATTTTTGTTTGATATAGCGCGATCATTAATCACCACCGAATCAATCATTGTTAAGTCTCTTCGGGGGAGATAACCAATGTAAATACATGAATCGTTTTGGTTTATAAACGTAAAAGACTGTTGAAACTTGCCATGCAAGAATGTTAAATAAACCACTATTCATTAAAATAATCGCTATCTATTGAAAATTCTCTACATACGTCATAATCTTTTTGTTGTTGATGAATTTTATTCTCGTATTTGATTAATTCTATCTCACGTAGCAGCAATTCTTCTCAAAACTATTTCATTGGCATTTTCTTTTTTCTTCCTACTTCATGTAAACCAGTCCTTAAATAGTTTTGTTTTTCCTTCTCGTTAATTTTTGGATAGGGGACATGACATTGGCTTTTCACCACAAAAGTAATTTAGTGACATAGTGCCCTTTAACGATCTATTATGATTATGTATGCTGTATGGTGTACATTATTACCAGTAAATAATATCAATTAATCATCTTCGTATTTGAAGTATGACGATGTTAGTTTTTTTTTTTACTACTTCATCTAGTTTGTGATCTTCGCTGCTCCGAACCAGGAGGATCAGTTAACGCAGTAACCTGTACGTGTGAGTGCGCTAGTGGGTGGTTCGGCGAACTGTGTGAAGGTAAAGACTGGTTTCTGACGTCAGTTCACAAGGAATTTACCTACGTGGGTCAGAGCCAAAAAATAGTGTTCATTTTGTTCAAATTTCAAATTGGCAGTTACATGAAGTATAATGTGCTGTATTAAGCTGGGAGTCCATAGTTTTCGGGAATGTATGTCCAATATACAGAGTGCAATGAGAAAAAAAAGTCCCATCATAAAAGTTGTTTTGTTTAAAGCATGATCATTTAATCAAGGGTTTCATGATTTGCCTTGGTAGAGTCATCCCTTTGCATTTGGATCTTTGTACGAATGACTGAGTAACAGACAATCTTCAGAAGACTGCACATTCTCAATTGTGCCAAATAGATAGATGAAGATTAAAAGAAATGTTGACAGAATATGTGTACACACACCCACACACACACATTCTCCCTCACACACACGCACATCATCACAATCACAAGCATATAATTAAATTCCGTCCTGCCACGGTCCCTTATTTATATCTCCTCAAAATTACAAATGTTTTTTTCTCCACTTTTTTTATTTATTTTTTTTGTTTAATATAGTTTATGAAAGGTTTGTCGTTACAATATGAATGTAACAACGGCCCAAGTCCATCGCATGTCCACGTGTCTAATCATCATGCCAATGAGGACAGATTTTCTTTCACTTTAGGCACTCTTGGTTGGCATACATGACTATAAATTGAACATTGGGCCTGAATCAGCCATTTATAGCAACAATATTCAAGTCTTAATTACCATCATGAAATTAGGAGTCAGAATCGTCTGTTAAAAAATGATCTAGGCGTTTAGATTAAAAAAAAAAAAAATCTGTTATTATTTCATTATTGCAGTTCCGTTTTCTTTCTATGAGTGCAGCTGTTTGCGAAAATCGCGCATAATGAACGAGCGATTGGTTTAGAATAAATGCTGAAAAGAGACGGGCCTAAAACTGAACCTTGAGGAACACCATATGAGAGGCGAATCCCTGGAAACATTATGGGACATCGCTGCCGCGTTCATTATGGTGTTCATTTCAATAAACGCATTGATCACACGATTTTTTTTCTTTTGCTGTTCGGATTTTGCACTCAATATGCATTCACTATGAGATAATTCTTTGATTTGAAACAGATAAATGTGAGGACACCGCCAAGAACTGCCAAAATTGGGGCGTGGAACAATGTGCTACTTCACAATCAGTCGTGCGGCGTTGTCCTGCTATGTGTGGTGTATGTGGTAAGTTATATATTCGTTCTTTCTTATTATTGTTTCGCAAGTCATACCTATGCCTAATGAAAGTTTTCCCTAGATTTTTTTTTATAAGAAAACAAAAATTCTTTAAGCAACATTCTAAGTGCATATTAATGACGGAACCGAATAATTTGCAATTGTTTCCATTGATCTTCATTGTATAGTAATGACGTACAATCGTGTTATCATCTTGTTTGTAAAAATGCATATTTTCAAGTATTAGATGGATGGGTTTGCCAAAGTTGTAAACCGTTGACAATAAAGCCCCTAAATTTGAAAAGCAGTTTTATAAAAACATGAAAAAGTATAAAGTATAATCTGATAATTAATATATATATATATCTGTCATCAATGTAAATCATTTGGAAATTGTTTTGCATTCTATTACAACAAACATTTACTTTATCAATGAAAGGACTCGAGAAGAAGATCAATTTGTGAATACGTTACTTGTTCTTTAAAAATGAGAAAATATAATATTATATATATATATATATATATATATATATATATTTAAAATTCATTCTCTAAACAGATGCCTTCGGACCAGGCTCTCCCGGGTTTGGTAAGTGCTAAAAGATAATATTAACCAATCATAAAATGAATAATAAACTCCCATTCATTTCTTGTATGTTGTATTTCGTGTTTCTAACCACACGCAATAAAAACACGTCAAGCCATTGACACAGCAATCTCCATTACATATACATATCAAATCATTTACACAGCAGGAGGGGACATTTTGCTTAAGTTTCTGAGCATTCATCAGGCCCGTAACTAGGATTTTTACGGGGGGGGTTCGACATCTGAAAAAGTGGACCTTTTTCAAGGATTTTTTTTCGAGCGCGAAGCGCGAGCAGAAAAATTTGAATATAATATGCATTATCATGATTATAGACTCTATTTAGGAGTTAAAAACTGGGGTTAATTGTGCATTATAGTCTCTACTTATAGTATCCGCGAGCGCGAAGCGCGAGCTGAAAATTTTACGAATCTTAATGGTTTTTCTTTTTTATTGTTCATTGAGTAATGAATATATAGGAATGCGAGCGCGAAGCGCGAGCTCAAAATTTTGAGAACAAAATTGGAGTTAATTGTGCAATATAGAGCCTATTTAGTATCCGCGAGCTGAAAGTTTTGAGCTAAAAATCGTGCCTTATAGACTCTTTCTAGGATCCATACTGAAGATACATAACAATCTTGGCTCATTAATAATCTTTGCTAGAATATTTTGTGAGCTGCAAGCACCTAGGCCTCCCCCAATCTAGCCCAAACACAATTACAACAATTCTTTTGACAAGGTTTGTCTCCAGCAGTGAGCACTGGGTCCAACCCTTTTTTAAATACGTATTGTTTGTTAATTTAGTTCGAGGTCGCATAGTGACCGAGTAGGAAAATTTGGGGTTTTAAAAGACATATGAAGTAAAGAAAGGAGCACTTTTTAGTATTGTAAGTGATATTTTTTAAGAAATGTTACGTTCCATGGGACTTTTAAAGAGTATGAAAGGCTTCTTTTTAGTATAAAAAGGGCATTTTTAGCTAAAAAAGGGGCACTTCTAGAGTGCATGAAAAAAATGGGGGCACTATGCCCCCTGCCCCCCCCCCCCCCGGTTCTACCACTTCTGGTAGACCCCAATATCCTCAAGCGCGAAGCGCGAGTAGAAAACTTTGAGCTCAAAATTGAAGTTTATTGTGCATTATAGACCCTATTTAGTATCCGCGAGCGCGAAGCGCGAGTCGAAAATTAGGGGGTTTTAAAGACATATGGAGTAACAAGGGGCCCTTTTTAGTATTAAAGTGCCCCTTTTTTAAACATAAATTGTCCACGGGACTTTTCAAAACTCTGAAAGGCTTCTTTTTAGTATAAAGATGACTCTTTTTTAAGCTTAGAAAAGGGAGTTACTATCTCTGAAGGTGATTTCTCATTGGAGGAGACTTCGCCACTACTGTTATAAAGACATCGCCGTGACTTGCTGGCAACTTGAAAAAAATATCCTCCAAAATGAACACTTTCGATTTTCCCTCTACTCAGGAGACGTCGAGGAAACTCAGAATTCTTCGCAGCGACTAGACGCAAATTCGTCTCACGGCCAGTGAGAAACCACCTTTAATGTTTGCCCTTTTTCTGGATCCTCGTGTCCCTTAGTTCCCTCGTGTATTTTCAGTGTACACCTACGCATTAGCCATTCTTTAAAATTTAGTAGCCTCTCAAATTTTATTTTCGTTTCAAAGAACACAAAACTATTAATTAATAATAAGTCTTAGGGTGGTATCTCACTTCGCGGAAACTACTTTGAGACGGATTTGGGACTACTTTGAGAAGTTTTGAAACTTGTCGCGGTGACGTCTCCAAGACATCTCCTCAGTCCCCGCGATGTTTCATGAGTCGCGGAAACTGCTTTGAGATAGTTTTTGAAAAATGTCGCGGAGACGTCGCGGAGACGTCTCACAAAAGTCTCTAATACTTTTATCCGTCGTGGAGACGTCTCCGCGAAGTGAGATACCACCCTTATATCTTATAAATAACTTTCATTCTCAACTTTCCACAGTATGTTTAAAGGATTGTGTCAATGGCGGTACGCTGATCGACACCCAACATGAATGTCGATGTTTGTGTGCCAAGGGATGGGAAGGCGAACAATGCGAAGGTATTATTATTATTAGCATGTACCCTTCATTTTTAGAATATATATATATATATATATATGTCTTTAAAAAACAAAAATAAAAAAGCATCATTAAATGAATAGTTGTCAAAAGGTCAACTGGGGTGCAGTTCATTAAAGGATTTGTCAGACATTTTATCCGACAAGTTTGCTCTCAGCCAATCAGATGCAAGCATTTCAGTAGCTTGTAACAGTTTGTCGGATAAAACGTCCGACATGTCCTTTCATGAAACGCCCTCCAGATGTGCAAGCTTAAAACAAGGTTCCAAATAATAAAAAATTTAATTTTAAAATAATAAAAAAAGGACTACAAACTAATTTTGGTGATTTTTTTTAAAATTAATTGATGATGGTCTGTTGTACCTGGGAGTGTTTCATCAATATTTAAAATCGATCTATCAGTTTTAAGGTTTTAAAATCGATTTTAAGGCCTTAAAACCGATTTTAAATATGTGATATAACTGTTTGTTATTATCTGAAAGCAATTGTTCTTATACAACCACGGGGACCTACTGAAATATCAATGAATTATGTCACATCTTCTTATTTCATTATGTTTTCATATCAGTGATGTGTCAAAACAGCGTGAAGAAATGCCAATATGACGTGACAAAGATTAATGGAGGCACCTATTACCGCTATGACCAGTGTTTCACCGAACCCTACGTCTACGAGAAATGCCATCAAATGTGTGGCAGATGTGGTAAAGTTCAAAACAAATCATATGAATGTTTTCAAGGGGTGGGGAATAAAAGAATGTAATAGTACATTTCCAGGGTGTGAGAACTTTTGTTTTCTTTGAAAAGAGGCTGATCTTCTCTTTACTTTTTGATGAAATAAAATTGTACTCCTTTTGCTCTTCCACTGCTTTACAAATTTAAAGCATACAACTTTAAGATCAGTACATGTACCTTATGAGAAATGTTCATGTTTCTGCCTTATCACTTTTGCATGTATTTTATTAAACTTATATTTTGATATAATTGTTTTAGCCGAAGGCTGACAGGGTAACATCGCATCGCTTACATAAATATATCAACAAAGAATTAGTTTTAAAGCCATTGCGTAGGAACTATACTTGGTTATTACAATATTTTTAGACGTAAACATCTTTTTGTATACCTATATTTTATCATTTTTTCTTACAGGCGATATTTAATATTTAATATCTTTGTCAGAGTTGTCAAAAACATATCAAAACTGGGATTATGTGATAATCTATAAAGAGGTTTTTAAAAGTGAATAGAAAACAGGAATTTTCCTAATGATATTCAGAAACTGGTTGAGAGGGAGGGGTTTAATGGATTTGAAAATGTTGTTGTTTTTTTTTTTTCAATATTTTCCTTTCTGCGTTTATCCAACTTCACTATATTAATAAAATCACCGCATTTTGAAATGTCTGTTTGTAACGGACTTGACCACAAACGTTAGAGGAGTCAAAAATACATCTACTTGATGAAAAAAAAAATTATAGTCCTTTACCGTAGTTTGTCAGAATTTATTCAAATTTAATAACTCGAAAGTTTTTTCCCCTTCAAATGGCAGCCTATGTATTAAATTTCCCAGGACCCTCATTATAAATTGAAAACTAGAATTAAATAAATTGAAAACTAGATTGAAACAAAACATGTAGATTCAATTATTAGGGTATTCCGCGTTCCATCTTCTAGACAACATTACATCAAAACAAACTTTTGGGGTCTTTATAGTCATCATAATGGTCGCCACTACATTTCATTTATTTCATGAATTATAATAATATTATATGAACATACATTGGTTTCAAAGTTTAATTTGAATCTGGAAGATAAACAACAATATAGATCTGTTTCACACGGTAACGTTTCGCTGTCTGTGAAAATAAATTCAGGAAGGTATCTCAAATTGTCAATTACCCCTGCCTCTTTTTACCACTCAATCAAATACGTATCCCAAAGGTGTCTTGAAAACAAGATGCGATTTGTGAAAATACAAGAGAAATATCCTGATATGTCCTAAAGGTGGATCATAGAAGAAACAGCCAACAGTTATTCATCAAATTATTGGTATAAAGGGATTACAAATGTAGCCTCATGTTATAAGACGGTAATGCCAATACTCAACTCATTTAATAACCAAAGTTGCTTTGACCATTATCGTACGGTGTAGTTCTTACAAAATAACCTAGAACGACTGTTTTCAAACAACATACGGGACTAGAGTGGATAAGCGACATTTTGTCTTATTCTTCGGGGAGCACAGACAACTGTAATTGGGGGTCTTATGTGTAGCTTTAAATCTTTTCCGTAATTGGAGATTATATTAGAGACCTCTCTGGATTTCACTAGCCCCCCTCACGGTTACTTAAGATGAGGATGGAGTAAAATTTGTATTATACATGTACGAAGGAAATTCCTTGTAGGAATGATTTTACGTGAACCTTAAGAATATTATAGTATAAACATTATTCAAGAAAGCGTGTGGGGGCGCCCAATCACAAACCACAAACATAATTCTTTTCATTAAAAAAATATATATATTTTTTGTTGTTGCTATTTAAGCTAGACGTTCCGTATTTTTAATAAATAGAGGAAATTATAGGATTTGAATTGGGAAAAACATACAAGAGGCATGTCAAGATAGAATATAAAAAGCTATAATGCGTACCTACCTTTATTTGTGGTAATTATATTGTCGGTAAACATATTACTATTTAGTAGTTGTCAAAGTTATATATCCTTAATTAAGTTATCATAATCATTTCACTGCCTGTATGAAATGAGATGATACCCGTTCTTAATGAGGAGCTTTAAAATTCAAACCTCCAGACGTTTCTATACAAGATGTAAAAAAATAATAATAATAAAAAAATATATAAAAAAATGGAGGGTTAAAATGAGCCTAATTCGGGTCTACTGGGGTCATACATCGTTCCAGGTCAATTATCGCTATCTGGTATGATCACAATTGACCTGAAATTTGTGTATGGACCCAACGGACACGAAATGGGGTCAATTCATCCTTCTTTTGAGTGTGTGTGTGTTCTACAGACCAAATTCAAATTATTCATCCCAGTTCTCGTTTCTTTGACACGTACGGTGGTGCCGCGTCATTTCGATTAGGCCTAATACTTATCATTATGGTTCATTTATCATTGATGCCATTTTAAATGATGTCTTCCTTTGTTTTTGTGATTTATCTAGAGAGTTTCGGACCTGGTTCCCCTGGTTTTACTTGTACACTGACCTGCCTAAACAATGGAACCCTGATAAGTAATGCAACACACTGCTACTGCCAGTGCCCAGGCAACTACATCGGCATAAGATGTGAAGGTATTTGGTCATCATAATTCATCTAATACCATTGTTCTAGCTCTTATTTTGTCAAAGGTGTATGGTAAGGGTGGTATCTCACTTCGCTGAGACGTCTCCGCGATAGATTAGAACATTTCGTCTCTGCGACGGATAAAAAGTATTAGAGACGTCTCTGATATCGCGGAGACGTCTCCGCGACAATTTATGAAAAAAAAAAAATCCGAAACTCAGGAGACGTCTCTAATACTTTTTATCCGTTGCGAAGACAAAATTTTCTATTCTGTCGCGGAGACGTCTCTGGGAAGTGAGATACCACCCTAAGGGTTTGAGTTGCAATAGGATTATATAGATAAGGGTGGTTTCTCACTTCGCGGAGACGTCTCCGCGACAGAATATAAAATTTCGTCTCCGCGACGGATAAAAAGTATTAGAGACGTGTCCGATATCGCGGAGACGTCTCGGAGACGGATTTGGGACTACTTCAGACTTTTTTTTTCTCCAGAAATTGTCGCTGAGACGTCTCAGAGACGTCTCTAATACTTTTTATCCGTGGCGGAGACGAAATTTTCTATCCTGTCGCGGAGAAGTCTCCGCGAAGTGAGATACCATCCTAAGGTTTAGGAAGGGTATAGGTTTAAGTCCAGTGTTGTGCTTAGTCATTCGATTAGAGTATATGGAATTTACAGCTGAGCAATTGTCGCCAGAGCAAAGGGCTCGGAATGCATATGTAGTTAAGTATTGTATACGTGTATATTTATATCTATTAAAAGATATTCTAACAAGAAATAAAATGAGTACAAACAGTTTAAAACCCGTACAATAATGCAAATAAGCATAACAATATGATAAAATTGTATATTTACACACAATCCCTTGCAGGGGCCGCGGAGCGTTTTTGAAAGTGGAGGGGCTGAGCCGAAAGTGGGGGGGCTGAACAGGCTAAAAATCACAAATGTATGGTCATTTTTGCATTTTTGTACACGTTGGCTGAAAAAAGTGGGGGGGCTGCAGCCCCCCAGCCCCCCTCCCCCGGCTCCGCGGCCCCTGCCTTGCAACGTAAACAGTTTTAATATTGATTTAGATACATATGCGTTGCGAGGATATATTTGCTATGTTAGAAAGTGAAGAGGCTATCATTTAAATTCAAGATTTGATTCTTGGTGTATCAAAGTTCTTCGTTTAATCTTTCATAATATAATTTATTAGCAATATGCAGTGATCTGAAGCGGCGATGTCAGCGGACACGAGAGGAGGACTGCCATAATCCAGACTATATCCCCTATATGAAACAAAACTGTCCTGTTAGATGTGGGTTGTGTCATGGTAAGTAAAAACAATGTATCAACGAATCTGTATTTTACTAGAAGAATTCTGATGCAATTTTAAAACATCCTCCGCTAATGACTTGGCATACTAGGGTACATGCAAGTAATATGGGCCACCTAAGCCCATTTGCATAATTTGCATAAAATGACAAAATGACACATGCACACAGCCCAATCTTTGTTTATATGAATCAGTAACTACGTCTCTAACGTTTATTGTGAAGAAAAACAATTATCCCCAACACCACCACCCCCCCCCCCCCCCCCCCCCCCCCCCGTCTGTAATATTCAAATGTTGACGTCATCACCAAAGTGCACATATTACCTGTATTTGCAATTTCCAGCATTATATAAACTTTTGAAAGATAAAGCAGCAGCAATATTATGGTTATTTCTTTTTTATTTTAAAATGGTTCTTCTCATTTCAAATAAAAAAAAACAGCAGACATGTAAAAGTCATTTGGGACCTTAGAATGTATATTAGTGTCAAATAAAAATAACAAAAGAGATATAAAACATAATGTTGACAGACAAAACATTTCAACGTGATGTGAAAGCAGATAATGCCTTTTAGCGCTTATCCATCACACGTCCTAATTTAAACACATCTAAAAGCTGATTGCAGGTATAGCCTATGTTCAGATTTTGGTAAAAAGTAATATTATTTTGGAAAGAAATTTGAAAAGAGGTTTTGCCCAATTTTGTTTTTCAAACCATGTGAATTCAGTTCAAATATGAAAATTTTAAATCTAGAAAGCCATGAATTTCCTTCAAAAAATGGAGGCAGATGTTGAACCGTAATCATGTAAACACAGAAATAAGAAAGATAAAAAATAACACCCCCACCCCAACCTAGGGATATTTTTTTTTTAATATTTAAAAATGTCAAAAGTTGTCTTTCTGCCAAAAAATAAAAAATATCCACAGAAACACATGTTCTTACTTTATTGAATTTTCTTAAAAAGGTCATAAACACTTTATTATCTTGTTTAGGGGGTTCGTTCTCAGATAGATATGTATGACATTTACTATGGTATTTTCCCTCTTTTACTTAAATCGATTGTAAGGAATAGTTTCACGTCTATAAACCCCGCGCGATCAACTAAAATATGGTGTGAAATCTTTCAAGGTCTACCAAAATAGAATAAGAAGGTAACACTATCCGAGCACTGCCTGTTAGCGCCTCTCAAGATGCGTGAAATTACACGTGACAGTCGTCTGATCTCAATCCCGTGATAAAAGCAGGTCAGGCAAGCACCCCCCCCCCCCCGTATGCGGTCATTCATATCTTGCTGCTGCATGCTGCTGGAAAATAATCATCAAGTATCTCTCTCTAAACGTAAAAAAATAACAGCACTAAACAGCGAGTTATATCCAGGTTTAATAAGGAATTACAAAAGAGTGGTCACCAATATACATTCAAGAAAAAGTTGAATGTCGCCTCTGATACTTGAATCCAGTATGCCCTGTCAGTTTATAACTGGCCCACGCCTAAAAACATATTTCAAAATTGTGCAGCACATATAATAACTCGTATCTGGCGTATGAGTGGACAAAACTTTACTTATGTCCACTCGTTTAAAACGAGTGACAATATTCAGGGCGGATCCAGCTTTTTATAAAGGGGGGGGTTGGGGTGGTATGCGAGGGAGCGTAGCGACCGAGTCCAAGCGAGCGGAGCGAGCGAGGGGAGGGTGTGGGAGGGGGGGGGGTGCCCCCCTCCCACAGTAGGGAAAATTTTTGAAAATCTGTGTGTTGAAAATGGCGTTTTCTTGCATCTAAAACACCACTATTTTTGGTATAGAGGTCGTTGCCAAATTAACCCCCATGAAAATTTGTAAAATTAAGTTGCATTTTCCTGCAATGTAAGGCCAGTTAACAACACAGATACAAAGAATTGGGACCTTGGAATAAGCGAAGCGGAGGTGAAAATTTGAGGTAAAAATTGGAGTTGTTTGTGCATTATGATTTAGTATCAGCGAGCGCGAAGCGCGAGCCGAAAATTTTGGGTTTTAAAAGATATATAGATATAATAAAGGGGCACTTTCTAGTATTATTTTTTTTAAAAGATAATTATGTATTGTAGACCCTATTTAGTATCCGCGAGCGGGAAGCGCGAACTGAAAATTTTGCGGTAAATTTTGATTAATTGTGCATCATGTACCCTACTGAACTGGTATTTGCGAGGCGCGAAGCGCGAGTCGAAAATGTTTAGCTCAAAATTGGAGTTATTTATGTATTATGATTTGTATCAGCGAGCGCTAAGCGCGGAGCCGATAAATTGGGGTTATAAAGATATATGGAATAAATAAAGGGGCACTTTCTAGTATAAAAAAATTGTAGATAATTGTGTATTATAAACCCTATGTAGTATCCGCGAGCGCGAAGCGCGAGCTGAAAATTTTGAGGTAAAATTTGGAGTTGCCAGGTTAAATCTTCACAAAATCCCCACCAAACGACACTTGAAATATCCCCAAAGTTGCCAAATTTTGACAGAAAATCCCCAAATTCGTTTTTCATAAAACTCAATCTTATTTTCATTCCAAATATTTATTTTTCATTCCCCAAAGACTTCAACAATCCCCCAATTTTTTTTTTAATGTGGGGATTTTGGGGATGAGAATCGGCAACGCTGGCCTAGCTTGTCACTTCGGCGGTGGCCCGTGTCCTCAAAAAGCTGATGGGGGGGGGGGGCAAGGGACTTTGTGACATTTATTCGCCCACCCCCCCCCCCCCCTCCCCCCAAAAAGAATAATAATAATCATAATAATAATAAATGAAATAAATACATAGAAATCGAATAAAATAAAATTACACAGTTTTAAAAAAAGATAAGATTTTAAAAATGGTCCCCGGATTTTTTTTGGGGGTTGCAACCCCCAACCCCCCCCCCTCTAGATCCGCTTCTGATATAAAGCGCAAATCGGGCTCGCAAATGTCATTTAGAGTGAAAGGGCAAATTCACTCTTTAGTATTCAGAGAGTATAAAGACAATGTACTGTTGGACAGTATGTAGTATGCTTGGAATTAGAAGCAGTTTTAATGTATGATCCAGAAAGTTTGTTTTTTGTATCAAATCATTTCGATAAACGTGTTCTGTCTTTTATTTTTGTGTTTGTTTGACAGAACTGGACACAAACTGGGGTGACTTCTTTCTCGGTGAGCCATTTTCATTTTCCCGCTTTTTTGTTCTTACTTTGATAAAAAATAATAATTGAGATGATTTCTGTATCGTCATTATTTACTTATCAAGTGCCAAAGGTGCTTTACAGCATAAAAGATTACATAGATTATTTTTTAAAAATGTATATATCAGTTCTAGAAAAAAGATTTAATCCTAGTTTAGTATTCAAAACGCAAATGAGACTTAAATCTCTCATTTCGTTTCATTTATTCACATCGGAAACGAAACTATAAAAGTAATTTTGGTTAATTATAATCACTGAAAATATATATCACTATAAAATATAGGTGTTTATATCAATCACCATAGTAGCAGTCAATTGGCTCATTTTGTCAAAAACCAGTTAAAATAAAAAACAGTTCGAAAAATCGTAATGTTATAAGGTGAGCATTTTATGTAAACATGATTATAATGCTCTGTATTAATGTTATCTAATAAATAACATAAGCCAATGCGAATCGACATATTAATTAAAAACCAACAACATAATTCTTTCGGTCTGCAGCCAGCAATCGCCGCCAGGACACCTCAAGCAGTGAGAATAATTTAATATGTCACACACTAAGAAAACAGATCGATGAATCATGTCATAGTTTTGAGTTGCAAATCGATAAAACTCCGTAACTAAATTATTCCTTTCAGCAAACGCCGAGACACCCCGAACTGCTGAAGAACTTCTTGAGGAGAGAGCCCTCAACGGTCAGCTTCGGTCACATCTTGGTGATGGGATTGAGGTGGTGTTTCTGATCGATAATTCAGGTAATGGTTCGGAAGCATTTGTTCCAGCGGCAATTGCTCCCTTTGTAATCGAATGACTGACTTAAAACCTGGACTTGATACCCTAAACGTAACACAAAACCCTATTGCAACCCTAACCATGCCCTTGGACGATATAAAGCCCTGAGCAATAATTTGTAACAGTCCTAGTAAATATTGTGTCCCAAAAATAGAGACAGCAGAAAATATGATATTAAAACTATGATAATGAACAATGAAATAGGTGAAAGTAGATATAATAAAAAAAATAACCAAAGTATGATTAGTAGTCGAATCAAGTAGCAATGAACTAGTTGTAGCAGATGAAAGCGACAAGGAAGAGAAAATCAGGAGGTGAAGTTAGCAAGAAAACCTATGAATAAAAATAGAAAAATAATATATAATAGTTATATAATATATAATAATATATTATAATAATATATAATATAATATATAATAATATATAATATAATATAATATAATATAATATAATATAATATAATATAATATAATATAATATAAAATAGTTGTGGTAACAAGAAGCGTGCAAGTACACCGCCGAAGGGCGTTAACCCGTGTTTGCGTTTGCGAGATAATAAAGTTTAAAATTTTTAGAGGGGGGGGGGGGGTGAAACACGTTTTTAGTACCTTTTCGGGAGCTCACGAGAAGTAAACGTTTGGTTGATGAATGAATAATACATCTTTTACAACATATATAAACAAAAATTAGAAATAATGACCAATATAGCAAAAAATTACGTTAACGACATTTTCTTTCTCAACCAACTTCATTAAACAAAGAAAAATAGAAAACAAGTATGAAAGAGCCTTGGACTATTAAATGGGACCCCTCAAATTGTTATAGAAAAACATAATATTTAAAATATTAAATGTTCCAAAAAGCTTGTAGACCTACACACCTTTCAGATTCTCTTGTAACTATGTTTTAATACATTGACCTTTATATTTACCCCCATTTTAAATTGTACAGTTGTAGTGTTTAACTTACTAGTATTTGTATTTGTATTGTGTTTTGAATATTACAAATTTTGATGATGTATTCGTATATCAATGCAGAGCTCTGAAAAGCAGGTCCAGAAATGGACTTGAAATGAGACTACCCTTTTGAAATAAAACTGAAATAAAATAAATTAATAAAAACTAACTTTCCCCCCATTTGTTTTTAATGTCTGTGTTTTAATATTGTTTCACAAAGGCAAGACATAAATGCCTTACAACAGTTAGGTTATTTCTTATTATTTTTTTTATTTTTTTATAACAATGTACTGGATAATTCTAACACTCAAAGAAACCATGCTTTCCTTATTATTTCAAGGGAGTGAAGGAGCTAGTGACTTCGAAGCAAAGCGTGCAATGCTTCGTGCGTACATGGACCGACTGGACTTCGCCGCTGAGGGTGGTATTCGTCTACTATTCACAACGTTTGCTTACAACATACGGGTCAAGAATAACCTTTATGACATCATTACTGGCTCTAAGGAGTCCGCTCTCAATTCTCTCCAAGAAATTTCGTTTGAGGGTACGGTGCAATATTCCCCTTTTTCTTCTTCTTTTATTTTTTAAGGTACAACAGGTTATGTTTGGGGTATAGTACCACATTTTTTAGATTTATGCTAGTTTTTCTTCTTAAAGTTGTGGGTATTATATGATACGAAGCTGCGTTATAACTCATTTGTGAAAGATAATTAATGCCCGATAAAATAGCTCGCACTCTACAACCGGGCAAACGAACATTTTGTATTATTGATGCATTCTTTGTTTTTAAAAGGTGACTAAAAGATTGAAATACCTTCCCCTACTATTTTATTGAGAGTTAAAGCTTACCTGTAATTATTAAACAATAAAAAAAAACGTTACATCAATGAATTAAAAGTAAAAAAATTGTAAAAAGAAGAAGAGGAAGAAAAGAAAGGAAAAAAAACCAAAAGCAGCAAAATACTACAATCCTATTTGTTTCATATCAATATCATAAACTATTTAATTGTATATTGTAAATTTTGATCCAGGAGGTGAAACTCGTTTACGCATGGCACTGCGCACCGTCATGAATAACATCTTTGCGCATTCACGTGACAACGCACGTCAGGTACTGTACGTCATGACAGACGGTCTGTTCGCCGCAAACGACTTTCCAGAGTCCAGCGCTACTAAGCTACTCAAGCGAGGCATAGAGGTATGTTCAAAATAACGGGTGACGGGTAGAATAAATCATAGATGAAAAAAAAAAAAAAAAAAAAAGGTTATGTTCAATCACTAGGAAATGTCTGTTTGAGTAACCGTATGGCCTTAAAAATTCCACAAGGAGTTACCCCTGTTCTTTATGTCCTTGGAGCAGAAAATATGGATAATTGGTATTTCATATATAACAAGTGGATTAGTATATTACGCGATGCGGAATATTATGTCCCCGCCAATAATATAAAATTCCCATTATATCGCATCAGAAAGATAAAAACGAAAAGTCAATTCTCTGTATTCCTGTACAATTATACAACCAAAATATGTAAAAGCTACAGAAAATGTTCCAAATAATATTAAAAAAAGAATGCTTCTTACAAGCTATGTGAAATTATGTAATAAATGATAATAAGAAAATTACTAGAGAAGGTTGAAGCAAGATCGAGCTACGAAAATGATACGTGATATCTGTAAACTCTCGTATGAAGACAGGCTTGCCAAGTTAAACACTGGAAAGGAGGAGGGAAAGGGGAGACCTCATTGAAACATATAGAATGATAACACAAATGGAGAAATCAAATATGAAATATTTTCAGAGAGCAGAGTATGTGAGAACCAGAGGGCACTCTCTTAAATCTGCCAAGCAACGATCCGGACTGGATATAAGGAAACACTTCTTTAGCTAAAGGGTTGTCGATCAAAAGCATTTCAAATCTTGTATTTTTGTAACGCTATTTAATAAGTTTAAAAATTATTTTACAGAAATTATCAAAAGTCGAAATTCTGTTTGGAAGTTTTGTAGTCCTCACCTAGTGCTATATCATAAAGCAAACAAAATCGAAATCGGATGAAAAATGGCGAAGGAGTAGCATTTTGTAACCAATGTACAATATAGGTCAAAAATCAGGGTCAAAGGTCAAAGGTCGAAATTCTGTGAAGAAGTTTTGAAGCCATCACCTAGTGCTATCATATAAAGCTAACAAAATTGAAATCGGATGAAAAATAGCGAAGGAGTAGCATTTTGTAACCAATGTACAATATAGGTCAAAAAGGTCAAAGGGGTCAAAAGTCAAAATTCCGTGAGGAAGTTTTGTAGTCCTCACCTAGTGCTATCATATAAAGCTAACAAAATTGAAATCGGATGAAAAATGGCGAAGGAGTAGCATTTTGTAACCAATGTACAATATAGGTCAAAAATCAAGGTCAAAGGTCAAAGGGGTCAAAAGTCAAAATTCCGTGAGGAAGTTTTGTAGTCCTCACCTAGTGCTATATCATAAAGCAAACAAAATCGAAATCGGATGAAAAATGGCGAAGGAGTAGCATTTTGTAACCAATGTACAATATAGGTCAAAAATCAGGGTCAAAGGCAAAGGTCAAAGGTCAAAATTCTGTGAAGAAATTTTGAAGCCATCACCTAGTGCTATCATATAAAGCTAACGGAATCGAAATCGGATGAAAAATGGTGAGGGAGTAGCAAATTGAAGATTTTGATCACATACGGACGCACGGACGGACGGACGGATGGATGGACGGACACACACACACACACACACACACACACACATACACACATACACACGTACGGAGCCCGTTTCATAGTCCCCTGCTCGAACTCGTTCGGCGGGGACAATAAAATACAAAGGAAGTAATGGGACTGTGACATCATCAGCTGGCTCATTGAATATGCATGAGGTTATGCCAATAACTGTTTCATAAAAAAATTCAAAACTTAAGAAATTCATAACTTTGCTATTTCTCATCCGACATTGACGAAATTTTCAGTGTTGTACTCTATTTTTCTAAACATGCACTCCAGCCTGGAATCCTCCTTTAACTGATCAGGCTCTCATACTGTATTTCAATTTAAAAAAAAAAGAGGAATTTCTTGATAATTAAAAGGAACAAATAAATATAGAACAAAAACCAGCAATGCTTAAATAAAACAAACTGAGAAAAACTGAGACAATGTTATTCCCCAAAACGGTTTTTTAACATTACGTTTTTTCTCTCTTCTATTTTTGTAGGTGTACGCCTTGCCGACTAATGAATTCTACGATGACGATACTTTAGCGTCTCTCACAAGTTATGCTGTTAATCATGTGGTCCTCGTGCAATCGGCAGACGATATTCCACTACCTTATTAATGTCGGAAAGTCAGCAAATTTGAAAGATTTGGAAGAGGAGGGGGGTAGCAGAATTACCTTAGCTTTTGATGTAAATGTTCATATTTTACTTCCAGTTCATTCTATCCTATTAAGAGTTTTGAGCTGCGTAATATTAATTCCATATTAACCTAAAGTCCATAAATTTTTTAATGTCACAGGAATGAAAACACATGCACATGTTTGGAATTGGTATTAGGAGAATCGCCTTGTTATAATACAAATTTTTTTGGTGCTTGTAATAACGGGGGTCGACTGCACTCTTCATCAACAGTTGGAAATGGATCAATTTCAATGTGTTTCATTAATTAACAATGAGTTCTGTATACATTCAAAAAATTTTATTACCTGTGACATTACCTGTGACTGGTTGACTGGCGTCTAATGACGAATAAAAGAGGCCATTTGGATCAACATGAACCGAGATGGGTCGGGTGGGGGTGATTTCTAATTGGCGCCAGATCATCAATTAGTCGCCGTTTGAGGAAGATGACAGCCAGTTGTCTAAACTGTCACAGGTAATAAACAATTATGGATGTGTATACAGAACTCATTATTAATTTGATATTGTCATCCTAATGAACTTATTCCGTGAATTTCAATTAATATTTAAATAAGTTTCTTTACAAAAATCCACATCAAAGAGAAAATGATCAGGATTTAATATACACCTGTATCCAATTAAACTGGTTATAGATAGAAGTACATGTAATACATTATGGGCCATATCAATTGTGCTTAAAATTGTCGCGAGTTTGGCAAGGTAGTTTGGATAAATACATTTGAAGGAGCATGGATTGATCTCCTATAATATTGCAATGTGGAATAGAAGCAGATTATCGTTCTTATAACTGAAATGCCAAAATTTAAACAAACAGTTATAATACAAATACCTGTAAAGTTAGGCCCTATTATTACTAGCCCTATTATTACTGACATAATAAATCATAATGGCAATAGAAAATGTTGATAATTTCGTCGGTTGAGGAAGAGAAGGGCGTTAACCCGTGTTTGCTTTTGCGAGATAATCGCGTTAAAGTTTTTGAGGGGGAGAGGGGGGGGGGGGGGGGGGGGGGGGGGTTGACACACGTTTTTAGTCCCTTTCGGGAGTTCACGAGAACTAAAAGTTTGGTTGATGAATGAATAATACATCTTTTACAACATATCTTAACAAAAATTAGAAATAATGGCAAATTCCAATTTTAGAACGAGAAAATTACTTAACGCCCTTCTCACTCTGAGGAAATAAAAAATGGCAAAAAATTACGTTAACGACCTTCTCTTTCTCAACCAAATTATATGTAATCACCTTCACTTATTCATTCACATTCAACGTTCCTCTTTAACTGTACTTGTATCGAAATGACATCCAATAAAGAAAACAATTTTACTCCAAGCATAATATTCTCATTATTTTATTTTTTTGGTTTAAATTTTTTTTCTCAATCAATAAACAAATACACTGTACAGGTACCTGGCAAAGATAAAATTATATATTTTTCTTCATTTTGATTGTTGCAAGATGAAATATAATAACCACCCTGAAAGTGATCGAGTGTTCTTTTGAAATCATCCACACCCCTCTCTCATCATCAACAAAATACATAACATGTGGTATGACAACTTAAAATACTGCAACGAACAGAAAAAAAATACCAAGTCAAGATTCATCATCAAAAAATCTCACTCGCCCTTCTCATCTCACACACATGCTCTAGCACTCGCAACTTTTCAAATTTGTTTTCAACTTCTTATATACTATTTACAATGTACAATCTTGTGTTTAAATTATAATACATGGAGCAAGATTAAGTGCAATGAATATCAGTGATTTTAAAAGTTCACGTCCACCCACAGCCCTTCATTTCGGAAGTACTGCCATTTTTTTAAATCCTTTACAAGAAATGTTTTGTTCTTTTAAAACTCTCTCACTTAATATAAGCAACAACAACAAAAAATATATAGCTTTGCTTTCATGTCTTCATCATAATACTTATACATATAATTATTAAGCATCTTCACACAAAATCAAATATTTGGCCAGAATACAGCTGAATTGAATCTTCAAACAAAAATACATGAGTAGTTATTTTGGCATCGAATCGAGATGTTCTCAATACTTTTAGTTGTCTGCTTTGAAAGGTATGTTGAATGCTACATCAGAAATATAAACTTAGTAATATAAATGACTTTCTAAAAAATTATTGATGAAATAGGCGCAGCTTCATCAGGTGATGGTCAAATTAAGCGCAAGCAATGTTTTTGCTATTCCCAGGGATAACACAAGTTTTGCCCTATATTTGAAATGCTTGAACAATAAGTACAGGATATTGTTTGGTGAAAAGTATTAATGTTTGACCAGGTTTCAGTGAGTGAAGGGGATTATGGTCTTTGATTTGGTGTATCTTCACTTTAAGACAAAAAGAAAAATATAATTGAATACATGGGTGCTGTACAAAATATACTTTTATAAGGTACACTTTTTTGTAAAGTTCAAATCTTAACATACTTTCATAAGGTACACTATTTGGAGTTCAAATCTTATTATGCTAATTTTCGATTCTCATGATTTTCATTTTCAGACGGTTACAAATATTTCAAGCAGCAGCTCAAAAATGGCTGATTTCTCTGAATCGTTATTAGTGATTAAATCAAAATGGAAACAGAGAGTCAGGGCAAATTTTTTGCCCCAAAAGTAGTATTTTTATAACTGAGATCAGATTAATAACAATAACTTTCAAAAACCTAGACACAAATTTGCAAAAGAAAATGCATTTCTAGCAACAAAAAAAAACAAACAAATAAATAAAAAAATCAAAATCAAAATCCATCTGATTTAGTAGACCTTTGAGTTTTCTTCATCTGTTTAAAGATTAGTTACTGCATACAGAAATAAATTTGATGTTAATCCCAACATAATAATCTCCGAGACTGTGAGGTGTTAAAGCAAAAGACTGAAAATTAATCACAAATGATGTACACTTAAAAGTATTAATGTCAAGCTAACAACGGCAAGAAGGAACAATAATACAACAACATAAGTATTCACTATTCAGCGTTAAGAAATCAATAACCATTTGCACAAAGCCTTTAACATAAATTAACATTTCACATTGCTCAGGATATTTCGACAGAAAATGAAACAAAAATCTCTTTAAAGGAATGTTTTAAAATAAATGGTTTGACCAAGTCCTTTATAACAACGAGTAACCATGAATGATTTGGCACCTACAATTCTCTGAATTTCATAAATGTATAGTTGTTTTCTTCATGTTTGATTGAAAAGAAAAGAAAGGCAGACATTTAAAGTAGAAAAGAAACATGGTTGGTCTGAAATATATATTTCAAAGACAGTGTAGCAGACAAAAAATTCAGAAGATGCATCTAATAGCTGATCCTATTTCACAAAATGCCCTGCTTTCTTTGCTTTAAAAAAAAAATCATTTCCCCTCACACACTTGCAAAGTGTAACCTGTAGCTGCTCAACTAATGTGAATATAAATTGCATAAACTCTTTTAAGTCCTGGTTTCATGAGTAACTTCATCTTAAACTAAACAAGCTTACTGTTTGAAAATGATTGTCATCAAGTGAGATCACAAGCCCAGATATTTTGCATAAAACTTGAAGCAAGTAAGTACTTTTGAGAGAACATGTGACCAGTTATTTGGTGGGGTAACAAAACCTCGTATCTCAAGAATGTCAAACGTTCAGACATAACCTATGGATTTGCCTTTCTTTGACACGCTATGGTGGCTTTATTTTAGGGGTAAGAGACCTGGGACTCGGACAGGACTGATTACCAGAAAATTACTTGACTGATTACCCGGAAATTAACCAAAACGGCGATTCTCACCGAAATTTGAGATGCAAGGTTTTGTCACCCCATTGATGAAATATATCACATAATATATATACTGGTAGTGTCCAATACGAGAAATTAAAAAATAATTGCAAATTGAATTGAAACCCACAACATCCAACATAATCCCTCTTCCAATTTGAAACTCAACAATAATCTTACAGGTAAATGATTATGGTCGTTGCAACATAAAGAACGCTATTCAATTATGTTTGCTTAACTTTCCTTCCATGCGATCCTGTTTATTACTGGGTAAAGGCCTGGTGGTCATCAACTTTTTCAAGAGGGGAAGTCACGTAAACAGTGCGTGGAGGATAATGGGGTGGATAGAATAAACCCAGCATTAGGCATCTCTTTACATCACAAACTTCACAATCACATACCCTTACAGTTCTGATGACAGAAAATAATATTCACAGAATAAAATGAAAATTTGGCTAAATGTTGAAAAGCACAAGGAAATCAGTGGCGGATCCAGGATTTGTAAATAGAGGGGGCGCCAGGACTGACAGGGATTAGCCGCTGAAATTTTGTGATTTTAACATGTACACTCAATGGGTGGTTTTCAAATAATAGAGGGGGCGCACGTCTCCTGTGCCCCTGCCTGGATCCACCACTGAGGAAATGGTGTCTGCCAGAAACAATTCAGCAGGAAAAAAAAGTTACGAGGTACATCGAACACGATAAAATAAAAGGAAATTGAGCTGTGCTTATAGACATTCAAAAGCTTAATAACATATTCTCATAGTAATAATTGCATATTTTAGTGGGCTTATTCATCATTAAATTGTAAAGTCCACTCCAATTATAATGAGGTCCTTGGAACCATGCCAATTACAACATTGTAAAATATCCTGTTAACTCTTTAGCACCTAGAGACTATGTAAACAGTGTCAGCATGCTCCCTCACTCAAAGGGTTTTGCTGTGTTTGCATCATTGGCTTTCAATGAAAAATACTCGTAAAACGTACTTTTTTGTGTGCAGAATTAGACAGCACACATTCCATGGGTAATGCACAACAAATATGGTTATATTCAAACACATATTTTTTATATTATCATGATTATAGCGTGCATAAAACAGGGGCGGTTTAGTGAGTAAGCTGAGGGGCGGTCTCGGGCAGTTTAGGTGCTAAAGGGTTAAACTGAAGGCATATACTACATGTTTGGAACAGCTGATATCTCTCAGCATCTGGTCTTCATCAGATTTCACAGAAAATATTATCATCTGTCACAATGAGGTACATGTTTGTCATGGATACTGGTACTTTTGTGTTCTCCCATTGGAAGGACTGCTTCAAGGTACTGAACATAAATGCAGGTTGTAATACATTTTCTTCATCGTTTCCCCTTTTCTTCAGCATAACCCATCTATTAAAATTTAATATATGTGTTATGAGATGATTATGATTTAAAATCATAACCATCTCAAGACAAATGTGCTTCCCATATTTCACAAGCATTGGTTGAAGGAGTAGTTTGATCTGCACGATTTTACCCTTACTGTGTGATATAAAATAAAAACAAAAATTTCCACTGTAATATTAGTTTTCTTATAATGAAAAGATCACAAAAATTGTGAATTTATCCACTCGCAAATTTTCTCCTCTAGTCAAAAATCGAATCATATTATATACATGAAATATGTGGCTTATACATTGCAATGATATGCCATGAGTTTGGCAATGCAGTATCGGTACTGTACATCTTGATCCCAAGGTGTCTTTACCCAATATATTTCATAATAATTGCACAAAAAAAAAAAAAGACCCATCAAACTAGTTTGAGATGCAATCAAGATTTTCCCCGATTTATTGCAACAATATGCCGTTCCCATGGCAACATCCAAATTATAGTAGGTCTTGCACATCTTCATCCTATCACCAATATTTCTCGAGCATTGCTTGAAAAAATGAAGAAGAAGATTTCCAAATGACTGGCCGGCTATACGCTGATTCTTTCAATAAAGATAGAAGATTGTACAAATAATACTCTTCACACTTACTTCCAATATCAAGCACCGACATAACTGCCTTTAAAACAAAAATCATAGGTGCAGGCATGAAAAATACAAACCGATATGATTTTGTCCATACTTGGTGGATTTCTATTACAATTCTTAGGTAATGAGAGAGATAAAAACTGTCTGTACAAGTACATATATTACAAAGATAAGTAAAGAACTAAAATATATTACCAATGATTTGCTTTCTTAGTAAGAAGTGCCAGATATTGTCTTCATTCTCTTATAAAAAAATGAATATGATCTCTCTTGTCACATAACATACACACACTCCGAAACAAGGCACTTCTAACACAAAACAATTAGCCCTACAACTTAGACTTATACTGACCTTTAGGTTAGAATTCCCAGGATTGTAATTGATTTATCTAAGTCTGACCATCTTTTTCACACCGAACTTATTCCATGTCATTTACAACAACAACAACAAAAAAAAAAAAAAAAAAAAAAAAATTGCCCCAAAACAAACAAACTCAAACCCCTATAAAAACAGACCCCAAATATCATATCTTTATTTTGGCCAAGAAAATTCATTTGATTATTAAAAATCTCCCTACTCTATATACATGTTCATCTATAAGCAAAGATTATACCTAAATTTTGGTGGCATGGATAAAATAAATTCTTGCTCTTACTCTTTTGTTAATGCTGCTGTAATACATGGCCGCATGGCTCAATGTACACACACAGAAAAAAAAGGGGGGGGAAATTGGTTTGTAGTTAATTTTTTTGGCGTAAGATTTGGGTCAAATATATACGTCATGTACATGGCATGTACGTATGGGTTGCTATGATAAATTATTTCTTTTTCATTGCATTTTATAATGCTAAAAACCTTTGGGTTCAGATTCTTCAGGTCTGGTGCTGTTGATGGTTCTTCTTTATAATTTTTTTTTTACATCAGTTAATGTTGTAAAAAAAAAAAAAAAAAAAAAAAAAAAAAAAAAAAAAAAAAAAAAAAAAAAAAAAAAATAAAAAAAAAATCAAATTTGTAAAATGTTGTATTGGTGTTCTTCTACAGGTGTAGAAGATGTCCCTCAAATCAATTCTAACACTAGTATTGTGTGCATGCACAAATTTTACATGTGCAGGTCCCCCCTCCCCCCAAAGTTCATTTACAACCCCAGTTTAGTTGAAAAGTAAGTGAGGGTTGCAAAGTTATCTGTCATATATGAGAATCTTGCATGTACACTTTAATATTTGTGACGGACTAACGGACATCGTTTGGATCCCTTGCCTTCACCTCCCGTGGACAAGACAAAAAGGCCATGAACCACAATTTTCAGGTATATTAAACTGTGTAAAAAATCGGTGTGCATTCCTCAATATGGGAACCGAATTACGGATAAACAATAGAACTATTTTTTTCTTTTACGTTTGGGCAATCAGAAGGTGTGTGACAGAGGCATAAAGGAGTAAAGTGATTATAAAATATGAATGTTGCCTTAGCCTATCAAATCATACCAAATCTAAAAATAATTTACTCATTTATAGAGAAGAAGAAAAATCTGCTTTATATTTGAAATTCTCCCACATGGGTTAGTGAAACAAGGTGCAGTTTAACAGTAATGAGGATAATATATATATATATACAGTGTGTCCCACAAAAAATGCTAATGGCACTTTAGATGGGTATAATCTAAAATATACAATATTATATTATTTATATCTTTACACCAGTAAATTACAATTTGTTCTCTACAACTGGATTAAATTTTATGCGATATGGTCCAAGAATCACAAAGATATGAGCATTTTGTCATTACACATCAGGAAACCTCTCCATCCAAGTTTATATTGAGTAGTACCGGATGTATCGAATAAAACAAACCCAAGTTTGATCATTAATACTTTGAAACATTTCTCAGTAGTAATTATGAAATTTGTATCACTGTAAAGTGCAACTCATTACCATTTTAATGATACCTCTATCAGCTCACCAATATCATGGATTACTGAACCCCCTTGTTTTAAATATGTCTTGCAAAATTGTGAGTGGTTCACTTTCACGCTTATTGATGGTCAAAGTTGGGTTTCCGTTTACGCACAATATTGAAAGCGCATCTCAAGGAGCATGAAAGTGAACACTCACAATTTTGCAAGACATTTTCAGAACAATGGGGTTCAACGATGCGTTATATTGGTGAGCTAAGGGACATACATGTATCATTAGAATGGTAATGAGTTGCAATTTACAGTGATATACATTTCATACTCACTACTGAAATATCTGTACAAATTATTAATGATCAAACTTGGGTTTCTTTTATTCGATATACCCGGTACTGCTTAATAGAAAACTTGGATGGAGAGGTTTCCTGATGTGTGATGAAAAAATGCTCATATCTTTGTGATTATTGAACCATATCACATAAAATTTCATCCAGTTGCAGAAAATGAATTGTAGTTTACGGGTGTAGAGATGTAAATAATATAATATTGTAATTTTAATATTATACCCATCTTAAGTGCCATTAGCATTTTTTGTGGGACACACTGTATATATATATCCCCTCTAGATTTTGGCTTAATAGAAGATTCTCTTACTATGTTACTCTCTGGAACAAAAGAACTTCATTCACATGACTTATAAACGGCCAGTTTAGTGGACTGATATCAAGACATGTGTAAATTCATGGAACTATCAAACTACACTACCAGAACTGTCAAAGATATTCATATTCATGCAATATCCAATATTTCATTTAAAAAGCACCTAAATTGTACAACAGCAGAAATAACTGTTCACTGAAAAATTTATGCCTCCCCTGCCCCCAGTGCTTACAAGCTACATTGTATAAATGCATAAAGTATCCTGATGTAACCAGTGGTTAAACATGTGCATCAAAAGAATTACAACAAGTGAAAAGATGATAATGCCTTGTGTGCTGTTCATCATCATTATCTTAAATATTAAGACTTTGATGACAGCAACCAGACATACTATCCATAGATTTCACGATTTGAACACAATTCTGTTTGAAAATTCATCACATTTTACATTTCAGGATTCCAGGAAAAGGCATATTTTTGTTTGACAGTGCTCACAATTAAGAGGAGTTTAAACAATTGAATTTGTATCTGTAATATAAGAATACAGCCTCTTTTGCTTTCAGAAGACTATGAATACTATAAAAACTTTTTTTTTTAATTAATGAAATTGTAGCCAAGTCATACATATTAAGTGGAAAGTTGTCTCATTTTCATTCAGTAATTATAAATACAAGAATCTAACACATGCACAATAGGTAGTCTCCTAAAAAAAAAAAAAAAAAAAAAAAAAAACCCTTAAGTTGAAATCCTGTATACAGATTATAAATGAGCTTTTTGATAGTTAACAAAGGGTTTGTCAACAGCCCCTGTTACTCAATTGACGTTTCAATCATTACAATAGATGCCATAAAGATCAAAATGATGTATTCAGATGTGGAAGTGTATTGAAATCCAAAATGTTGACTCATTTATGATCATAAGTCCAGTATAATGATCTATTTCCTTTAAAAAATATATAGATTTGAAATCATCTTGATATATCTACAGTGATTTTATTAAAACATATTTATGAAAATATAACAGAAAATCAAAATTAAATGATCATTGAGTGAGATTGCAATACTGCCTTGTCAAAAATATGGCAATGTGCAGGTCCTTCACATAACATATAATGCAAATTAACAAAAAAAGGATATACTATCAGTGATTCTGACATCCATCAAGAAGTACACTAAGAACAAAAATAAATGACTTTCCATCATTAACGCACACTATATATCATGATTCTTTTAAGACAATCCTTCTTTTTAAACCAAAAAGATGAATTCATATTTAAAAAAAAAAAAAAAAAAAAAAAAAAAAAAAAAAAAAAAAAAAAAAAAAAAAAAAAAAAAAAAAAAAAAAAAAAAATAACAAAATTAATACCTTCATCAACCTTGCATGACTTGCAAAAATATATATGCACCTTTTGAAAATAAGAGTTCTTTACAAGACTTCAAATTTGCCTCCTTTCACGAACTGTCCGATAAAAGCCCTTAAACGCGAACAAGAAATATCCTAAGATAATTGACAACAGAGGCACAAAGATCTCTCTCACAATCATAATGTGAAATACTGCACACACAAATAAATACTACAGGCAAAAAAAACAAGACAAATGTGACTGTGTCTCTTATATGCCTCAGCCCTTAAATCCCTTACTCCAAAATCTAATCAGAAGATCTTCCCATGGTGATATATACTATCACTAAGTTTGAAGGGTATTTCTCAAGTGATTTTAGAGATATCACACTTACACATAAGTTGACCTATGTGACCCTTAATCTTTGACCTACACACACACACCAAAATGTGATCAGACCATCATCCTATGGTTAAACACAATATGCCTAAATTTAAACTTCATATCTCAAGCGGGCCAACCCGAAAATATTTGGTGGCAGAGGCATAAAAAAGAAGAGGTCAGTATTTAAATATATTCTTGCTTGACGAAAGGATCATGACATGATAAAATGTTAGTTAGCAGAGAGAGGTCACTCAGGGAGTGAAAAGCACAAAATGACCTGTGACCTGGAAGGAATTGTGACCCAGATGAAGGGTTGAGTTGACCCTGTGTTAGCTATCTGAGGAGCCCTCGGTTGTGTCAGACGTTAAAGACTTGTAATTCAGCCGGTAGTGACCTGCAAAGAGATCAATTAGGAACATTTATAATAATACATGTCGTTTTTAATGATATTGATTTTTGTTTTAAATCAGGGCAGCAACATCAGTTCTGATAACCACCAGTAGACTGTAATAATAATTGTAATGAGCTTTAATAGAGATGAAATTGTTTCATATTAGGCGCTATATAAATCACAACTATTATTATTCTGATAAATGTTCTATGTGGTTGCTAAATCTATACATTTTATTTTATATGACTTAACCCTATTCAGACTGGCATTTTCAAGAGAAGATTTTGACTGGGGGGGTGCGGGGGTATGCGAATTACTCGCGACACCCCTGAGATTCGCGCCGCGAAAAAAAAATAGTCTCGCCTCCCTCGCGCGAAATTATGTTGCAGCGACAGTCAGTGCACGCTCACTGTAAAGGGGTCGCGTGGTGTTTCATAGGTTTTTTTTGAAAAAAAATTTCACGTATTTAATTTATGCTAATTTAAGCATACTCATGTATGCAAATTAGATGCTTTTTTTATGGAATCGTTAATATTTCATTATAAATATAGTTTAAGCCCAAATTTTTTCTAAAAGTTTGCTGGAGTAGAAACGAACAGTATTGAATAGACAAATTCAGAAAATTTCAAATAAATTCCTTTTGTATTCTATTGTTTTTATGAATTTCTTATGTATTCTATTGTTTTTATTTTCTTATGTATTTCTTCTTGTTTTGTAATTTTTTATGCGAGATAAAATGTATTTGATCAATTAATAAGACATATTTAAATCAAATCAAAAGGGCTTCAGAAGGCACAATATATCATTGAAGTTAATAAAGAAAATTTGAAAAAAGCGATTTGTAGCACAACGCGATAGCAATAATGACGATTTTCCGTTCAAACTTTAGCTGACTGCGACATTACGTAATGTTGCGTAATCGCGACAGATCACGGATGTATCCGTTGTTTTCGCTTGCGTTCAACATATTTGCAGATGCTACTCTTAAAAGAAAAAGTCATAAAGCGCCGGGTTTGCGATGTCGAGCAGCGGTTTGCGCGGTATTTTTCGTAACAGGGGGGTGTCAAATCTAGACCCCCCCGGCGCCCGTGAATGGTTTAATGCATGCGATTTAGTATGGCATGAGAATCAGTAATTTGTTTTTGATGCTGCTAGATTCACTAATAAAAGCTCTTGGATATTTTGGTTGTTTTTTTTTTTTGAGAAAAATAATCCTGGTAACAAAATTGACATATCATGTATTTAGGCATGTGGTAGTGTTTTCGATTTCTGTTTTATTTTTCATCACTATATTTGTAAATTTATGCCAAGTAAACATTGCGAAGCTCTATTGTGGGTATGCTAGCTCCCTGTAGAAGTTTCATTGTTCTAGTCACGCTGTGTTGAGTTACAATCAAGAATAGAACAGTAGGGGCATGCCAAATATGAAAATTTGATACCAAATTGAAGCTTCATAAACTGATGTTTATGCATGAGTAAATATACCCTCACTGAAATATTTTTTGATGCTCCGATAGACTGTTAACGTGGCAGGAGTTGGGAGGGCCGGTCTGGGAATTTGCTAGATCAAACCGCTCATTATTTATTGCAGGATAGTCTGCATGAACAAAGGAAAGTTCAATGTATTGTCAGGGAAAGGGGGGGGGGGTGCTTGTACCGATTATTTCTATCTGCAGTCCACATGTTTTTGTCACATGTGTATGCAGAGTGACTATTATTAATATATTGATAAGACACCTGTGTAACTACCAAGCAAATTAGTGGACCTATGTGGTTCTAATTCGCGCATGTAATACTCAAATGGAGTGTGTGTCCGTGTAATATCAGGTGTGAAGATAGAGATGATTATCTTTCAACTTATAGAGACTACTAGGATCAAGTTAAGCTTAGTGAGGCGTTAGTGATGAGATTTGAGCCTTGATCAATAAATGTTTAATAAGTTTTTTAAAGCTATCATTATTATGGTTCGAAATTCCACTTATAATATCATACAAGGGTGCAAAGATAAGTCTGTCTAAAATACTAATTGGGGATCAATTAATCAAAGAGGTTTTAAATATTACTAATCAGTAAAAAAAGTTGTTCCAACATCTTCTGAAATATTGTTTGGAATGAGGAATGAAAGCAAGAGATCCATTTCTTCTACTCACATGTTACAACTAATCACGAAAAAAGAAATCAAAATTGTCTGATTTTCACTTATAATTTTTGGATGATGTATATTTTTGTTGGACTGAAATATCCTCAAGCTCTATATATCTTGCGTATAGCTGTTGTTGTGGAATTTTCAACAAAGGTACATAGTGACTTATAGTGATATTGCGCATATATAAAAGTGCTAGCTATTATCATTGGGTTTCACTCACTATATTGGTGTAATTGTTCCATGGAGGCTTCTCTGCGGATTGTAGCGTCTGTGACCCTGACCACCTACAGTTTAAAGCAGGGTTATCTGTCCTTGTCGTTGAGCCCAACGAGCACGTACCGGACCAGCACCTACTCCAGTGTGGACATCCATGTCCCTATGACCCATAACTCAAGTCCACTAAGATACATCTGAAGCACCATGTTAGCATTATTCCAAACTGAGGTTTTCCCTCACCGTACATCAGTTGTTATCCGTGACAAATTCCCACCAGGAGGAGTGGCGAAGGGGGTATCCTGGAGGATGATATGCGTGGGCTTGTTACTGGGGGGCAGGTTGTGTGGAGGAGGAAGGCCGCCATTCATCCTGCTGTTGGAGCTGTTCCCGGGTGGAATCATAGTTTGGTACTAGATGAGTAGAAGTTTTGATCTGGAAGTTGATGCGGACCGGGAACTTATGCGCACATGTACGTCGATATCGGAATTGGTTGAAGTGGATATCTAAGTGTGGGGACGAGGTGAGTTGAGCCGGGCTGCTGCTAGTGCTGTTGTTTGCTACCACTAGGCTTGTCTGCTCCGCCCTAGGAGGATGGCACACAAGGTAGAAAGTACTTAGATGTGTAGCCTGACCACACTGACCATTGCAAACCACATGATGTGGCAACTGTTGTAACTGGACCAGATTGATTGTTGCAAAAGGAGCGTGAATGTCAGAAACTACAAGCCACGCGTGTTGCTTATGCGCGTTGACTGTACAGTGATCGGAAGTAGGTGTATGGTAGTCGGTCGCGTGAGAGGGATACCAGCGAAAGGCTATGGGCTTTGGTACATAAGTTGTATAGGGACAGGGGTGTTTTAACAGTCTTTGAGGAGTGATGGGTTGACATTATGTTCTTAAAGCCGTATGGGCTTATTCCTGCGGCATCACTGGAATGGGGATATCACTCCGTGTCTGCAGGGTCCCTGCGGGTATAGGAGGGGATGGCGACGCCAAGGATCCCCTTGCACCGCCCACAGCCTGCTGCACAACCACCTTAGACGTCCTGAAAGCTCCTACACCTTCCCCATCACCTTGTATGTACTGCACTGTATGAACACTCTGTTTATTGTTGCCCTGTTTGATATGGAACATATGTGGTGTAAAACCTGCAGCAGCTATGACTGGACTATCCAACTGGTGCAGCTGAGGAGAGCTGCCTTCAGGACTGAGGACTTGCGGCAGCTGTTTCCCACCTATCACCACAGTGTTGCTTGGTGGTGGAGGTGGTAAAGGCTGGGATGGCATGGCATTCATCCTCACTTGCATTTGTGGCGATTGCTGCATGTGAGGCTTCTGTAGCTGTAGATGCTGCTGCTGTGGATCATTGGGTTGGTGCTGCATAGGACTTATGAGAGTGCCAGCTGGAGGTGCAACAGATCTTGCTTCTCCTGGAGGGATGGGAGATCGGTCCCCTTGCCTCCCTGCATCCACACCAACAGACTTAACTACCTGGCTGTATGGTAGAGAGGTGGCTGAAGGTTGGTTGCCATTCTTAGAAGCTTGTTCCCTAGGACTGGTCTGTAGAGGGGACTGCATACCAGTAGCCAGGGCTTCTTTCCTCTTAGCTTGAATCGGGATGACCTCAGCACATGACGTTGCAGAACTTTCACTCTCTTCAGAATCTAGAACAGAATTAATATCAAACATCAAAGTTAAAAAAGTTTAAAAAATAATTATGCTAATTTATGCATGAAATTCCACTTTTTGCTGTAATTCTCCAAATATAGCTCCAGGAATGCTACTATTTGGTGTAAATATTCCTTACAGCATTCCTACCAATTGTACTTGAAAAAAATTCTGGTATCACAATCAATTTCTTATCGATTTCATTAAAAAAAAAAATCTTATATATTTCCTTGTTTTTTGACATTTTCATTTTTTATTGTTTTTTCTACATCATTAGTTGGTGACTTTCGGTCATAAATAGCAACAAATCAAATGACTGTTATCAATAAAAGCGAAAGTAATCACTCAATTGGGTGATTTCAAGTATGGATTTTATGCTAGTGTTGGAAGCACCATTTAGATTACCTCCCATAACTGCAACACCTAATTCCAGTAAAAAAAACTAGATGAATCTTCGACCGCGCACGGTCAGAAGGCATGCCTCCGTATTGCCACATCGGAAAAAAAAGGCAATGCGCAGTTGGTATTTTTTACATCCATTTATACCACTGACCATCTTTGAGATATTGACCCCAAATCATTAAAGTTGTATCATCAGAATTATTTCCAGACTCAGGAGGATGGGCTACTGATGTAAAAAAAGGAAAACATGGTTTAAGTTGATCTGTCAAAGTCCTTCAGGTAATATGCACACAACAGTCATTTACATACAATAACCACAGTGACTTGGATGTCCTGACCCTCAAAAATCCTAATCCAGTATCTTTCCTCCCACATGACCCAAGTTTGAAGTTGATCCATAAAACGGTTCAGAATGTTACAGCAAGAACGTGCCATTTTCATGTATACAATGACGTCTGTGACCCTTGACCTTTGACTTCAACACCTCAAAAATTATATAAATTCATTGTCCCTAGCCATATGCACACATGACCCAAGGTTTGATGTTCATCCATCAAACTGTTCTTAAGTTATCGCAAGAACAAGCCATTTTCACGTACACAATGTCCCTTGTGGCCTTTGAACTTGACCTCATGACTCTAAATTCTAATCAGTTTATTGCCCATCCCATATGCCACTTATGACCCAAGTTTGAAATTGATCCGTCAAACGTTTTTAAGTTTATTGCGAAACAAGCCATTTTCATGTACACAATGACCTCTGTGACCTTTGACCTCATGACCCCAAAATCTGATAAGTTTCATATTTCCCTCCCATATGTAATATGATCCCAAGTTTGAGAGTTGATCCCTCAAACAGGTCTTAAGTTATCGCAAGAAACGAGGAGCCATTTCACGTACACAATGACCTCGTGACGCTTTGAACCTCATGACCCAAATTCTAATCATTCATTTCCCTAGCTATGTACATGATCCAAGTTTCAAGTTTATCCCTCAACATTCTTAAGTTATTGCGAGAACGCAACCATTTCATGTATACAATGGACATCTGTGACCTTTGACCTTGACCTCGATGACCCTAAAATCTAATCAGTTTCATTGCCCCTCCCATAGGCACACATTACCCAAGTTTGAAGTTGACCCGTCAAACGGTTTTTAATTATCGGCGAGAACGAGCCATTTTCAGCATACAATGACCTCTGTGACCTTTGACCTTTGACCTAATGACCCCCAAAGTCTAATCAGATCTTGTCCCTACCAATATGCATACATGATCCAAGTTTGAAAGTGATCCGTCAAACAGTTCTTAAGTTATCGCGAGAACGAAAACGGGACGGACGTACGGACGGACAACCCGAAAACATAAAGCCTCCGGCACCACCTTCGGTGGCGGAGGCATAACAAACAAGATGAATCCTCGACCGTGCGCGGTCAACATAATGCCTCCGCCATTGCCGGATTAGAAATATATGGCACATTCATGAATTCATTCTCCTTTATGCAAAGACATCTTTGAAGTTGATCTTAGACCCTGCGACCCCAAACCTAATCAGATCATTATCCCTCCCAAATTTTGAACTCTGTGACCATACATACTACCCTTAAGACTGAAGTTTATATCTCAACTGGTTAAGATATCACAATAACAAACTCAATACATGGATTTTCACATTTTGACCTCGGTGACCCTTGACCTTTGACCTACATAAATCTATAATTTAATCAGACCATCTTCCTATGGTGATACATACGTGTACTACCTACAGGTTTGAAGCTCATATCTCGAGTAGTTCTCAAGATATTGCGATAACAAACTCAATACATGGAATTTCACAATTTGACCTCTGTGACCCTTGACCTTTGTCCTACATACTCCAAAATCCAATCAGATCATCTTCCTATGGTGATACATACTATCCCCAAGTTTGAATATTATATCTGAAGCGGTTCTTGAGATATCGCCATAACGAGCAAATGGGACGGATGGACGGACAACCCGAAAACATGAAGCCTACGGCACCACATTCGGTGCAGAGGCATAAAAAGGTGATATTAACATTACTCATAGCTCAACACCAATGAGACTTGCCATGTCTTATTAACAACATGAAAAGGTCAACACCTAAAATGAAATCACCCATTATTGCCGGAGCAATTGTCAGAGGACTTGAGACATGACGTACCTCGATCATTTTCATCAGAACTGTCCCTGGGGCTAGACGGTGGTGAGGAGCATTCTGAGCTGGTAGCCTCTCCTCCATGAAGATGATGCTGCTGCTGCTGCTGTAGGCTTACAATGTGAGCTGCAGCCATCTGGGGCATGATGGTTCCTGCTGCTCCAGGTGGTGGAGGAGACATGAAGAACCCATGGGTCATAGGGTGCATCCCCATTGCCTGAGGGCTCATCCCATTGTACAGGTGCACATCATTTTTCCTGGAGAACAGGAATAGGCTGTTAACCCTAATTTGCCTA
>CALNVZ010003435.1:22323193-22335327 GCA_940671915.1 Paracentrotus lividus | reverse complement strand
GAAGGCTATATGTAGGGACAAGTTTGGATCTCAAGTTTTAAAATTTAAGCAGAGGGCCTATTTACTTGAATACTGTTATTGAAGGATGCAACCCCTTATGGGAAATTGATGTGGAACTCTTTACCATACACATCTATTCAATATTTTCAGTGCACTTAATAGAATGCTATTATTCATTCTGATTATTTGTTGAACATCGTCTTGTTGCAACCTGACAGAAGTCAATAGACAATGTAGAGGTTGACACCATGAACCTTTTTGTAACCAACAATATATGTAAAGCTGCAAAAAGTTGATAAATTTCTCATATGTCTTTTCTGCCTCTTATAAAAAAAAAGTCCATGGCAGACAGGAAGCATGACAAAAATGTAAATTGTTCTCTTATATTCACTTTGAAATACAAGATTTTCCTTGACTCACCTTAGTTGTTCCAGTTGGGTTTTGATACGTCCTTTAGCTCCTTTGACAATGTTCCAGCGATCAATATGATCATCAGAAAGCTTTAGCACCTAGAAAAACAAATAAGCATAGAATTACAAATGGTAAAATCTTCCACATTTTTTGCGGACAAGGAGAGCAGGGCAAGAAGTTCATATGGCTTTAAATACAAGTTATAATAATCAAAAATAATTTTAAAATCATATCATATGATGTACAGGTCCTACATCAGCATCTAAAACTAACTGTTTCACCAAGATTTTAAGTTACTAAAAACCGGTGATCAGTTCTTGTGCTAAATGATTGAGAATGTGATTAGTATAGCACTCAAGAACATGTTTCAGTTGTTCATAAAGTCATTTGTAATTTTACAAATGACTTGGTGAAACACCACCAAGGTCCTGAATCATTCATTGAGTCACAATTAAGTACTTGTCATTTAGTTGTGATGATAATACAGAACATTCACACAGAGCTAGGTAAATTGTATGGGATTGAATCCTGTGAACAGGGTAATAATATTCTGTAAAGCACATTGGGCAATTTAAGTGGAAAGGTGCTATATAAATACCAGATATTATCATCATCATTATTATTGTACAACAAAAACAAAAAGCTGCTTTGTTTAATGAAGCTAATCAGATTTAAATACAATGAATTTTATCATGTGAAAAAACTAACAGAGAGACAGATGAAAAAAGAGGGGGAGAGAGAGAGAGAGATAGAGAGAGAGATAGAAAGACATACCTGATCAAAGGTCATTCCTTCAAAGAGGGAGGCATACTTGTGGAGCCGTTGTTTCTTCAGCCACTCATGTATGATGGGTGCAACCGAGTCCCTACTGGAGGGTACCAGACCAGCCTGGGGGACAGGATACCGGAAGATGGGGGACTGGAGGGGCGAGATACACATGTGGGTGGTGGAAGGGGCTGAGGCATAGAGTGAAGCTGTGTGGGTGGGAGGATTTCCTGGAGGGTTGAAGGACTGAGGCCTAAAAACAGAAGTGAACAAATCCTTTTTAAATTCATAGAAATTTTGATAGTCAAGGATAAAATAGACAAATCAGTCCATTTCTTAATGTGACTGTAGCTATATAAAAAAAAGAAAGAAAAAGAAGCAAACAGAAACTCTATAGTAGTTCATAAGCACTGAATTTAAAATATAATTGCTACATGTATATATTTCTTTTCTTCTATAAAGTGCTGTATAAGAGGTAATTTCACAAATTTCCACTTCAGCCTATTCAAGTTAATGAAATCAACACAAAAATAATGAAGTTATTACTTGCAAATTTCCCTAGCTCAGCCAAAATCGCCAAAACTTCTGTACTTGCTCGTGAAAATATTGACTTATACAGTAGCGGAATATGTTGTGCATTCCTAGTAGAAAATGAATAAGATCTGAAGAGTGCTCACCAATTCTGTGGAGGCTTTGGTTGCACTGGTTTAAATGATGGTTGTGACACACTTACAGGATCTGCAAAAGTAAAGAAGTAACAGGAAACTCCTCAATTAATATCATCAGTCAACAGATTGCTATTTGATGTGAAAAGTAGATTTACTCCTTGATATGGAAAAAACATGTTGGCACAACAACTAACTAATCAATCCTTCAGGTTGGATGATAGCAAATTACAACCAAAATTAGGCCAAAAAAAAAAAAATGTTTTGGGTTGTCCTCGACCGACCGACCCTCTGAAAAGGCCGATCCGGCCCCAACCTCTTTTTTTTTTTTTTTTTTTTTTTCAACCCCAAACGCCGAAATACACAGCTCATATTTATTTGTATATATTTTCATAAAACAGTATATATAACATGTGTTATTTTTCCATGCAGTCCCATTTTACATAACTCAATAAACGTAAAAGTGATCTAAAAAATGGAAGTCATTCGTTTCTTTGTTTTTCTTTGTTTTCAATGGGAGGAAAAAAAAAAAAAAAAAAAAAGAAAAAAAAAAAAAAACCCGACCGACCGACCCGATTTTTGAAAAAAGGCATTCATTGGACAACCAAACAATTTTTTTTTTTTGGCCTTATATACATGACAATCATTTGATGACAATTAAAAATTTTGGTGAGAGATTAATTTATTTGTAACAAAATTGATTTTTAGTAATGATTGGCATATCAATATGAAACTAACTTAATTTTCTTACAGCATTATCTCTAATTGTGTCCCTTAGAATAGCCTACTAGGCAGATGGCACTATATACATGCCTACCATAATCACTACAAAAATGTACAAGTGAAATTCTAAACAATTTTCATGACTAAAGCTTACTAAAACATTAACCCTAAAAGCCCCCTCAACCCCTTGACGTCCAGGTACAAGGTTCAAAGGTTACACAATATTTTGTACATGCTTGTCATAAAGACAATTGCTCCAAACATGATTTTGTGTGCAAATCCAATACAAATGCATTTCAAGTCAATAAAAAAACGCTCCAAATTTTATTGTCCGAAACAAAGGTGAAATGGAAATTCTTTGTGCCCAATTGATCGTGGGTAAGGCAGCCACAGAGCAGCGCCAGATTGACGTTGCTCTATCCCTTTGTTGTTGAATGCCAAACAGGGTAGCAGCAACTCCCATCTTTCAATGTCTTTTGGTATGACATAGCAGGGTATCGAACTCGCGACCTCCCAATAAGGCAGACGCTTTATCCACTGAGCCAAAACATCGGTAGAAATGTATGATTATTTTTTCTCTTACTGCTTCAAATCAATTAGTTTTTGGTTCTTTGTGGTCGTGATAAAGTCACCGACAATTCTCATCGAAAAAAAATAAATAGAAAACAAAAAGTCAAAAACAAACAAATACATAAGAAATAACAATGAAATACATAAGAAATTAAATTTGATACAAATTTTTTTTAAAGTTGACCTTTATTGGAGATCACTAAAATCAGTATTTTATGTATCAGAGTAATCTAGCGAGCATGTAGAAGACAATGGTACCAACTAGAACTTATATCGATCATTGGAAATTGATTAAAACGCCATTTTAAAAACACTTGTCAATCACTCTGGCCACGCCCACTTTCGAGAGGGAATGGAGCGATTTCCTGATGACGTCAGGATATGGAGTTCGGTTCTCAGTGCAGTGCAGCCAGCTAGCTAGGGCAACCCGGCCGTGCCGTGTTGGCGTGTACGTATCCATACACTCACGCAATGCAGTGTCCACGATCTGAGCAGTGATATACTATAGTATATCAAATCCAATTGTATTAGCTTTGTTTTTTAGGCCTATTCATATTCGCAAATAATCACAAAGAGGAGCAATCTTTATTGCAATCAATGATGTGGTATTTCTCTTTGAAAATAATTGCCATTGCAAGTAGACTAAGTCATTTCTACCTACTACCATCTAGTACCTCTCTCGATCATATTTCTTTTTCACTCAACTAAATGACGCTCAGTTATTCTGAGCAGAACAGAACCAAGTCCAAGCTCAAACTATTTTGTAGTTGTATGTGATCTTCATTTTTACAGAGAATAATAAGCCCCAGCAATCCATGTATGATTTAATATATTTTTAACAAATCAAATATGTCTAGATGAATCTACAATCGAGAATCTAGAGCTACTTTTGTAAATTTTCCCCCGATGGTGTGCACACAAAAAGCTGTTCCGCAAAACGCTAGCAGACGCTAATGTTCACCTGGATCACATCGGTATATTACGATTTTTATGTTGATAAATTGTGTTTTGACAAATGATATAGGCCTACCCTATGATGGACAAAATAATGACATTAAAATTTTTATGAAGAATTTGTTACATTTACAAAGAATGGAATACTACTAAAAAGAAAACAAATAATAATAATTAGCTTGGGCCTTGGTTGGGGATGTGGCGAGTGCATGGAAATTACATTGCGTCATTGTTGCTCGTTCTCATCCTCGTGTCTTGTGAGTTGAAAAAGCCTTGTCCTTTATTTATACCAGTTATATTATTTAACTCGTAATTTGCCAACTCCAGTTTGTTTGCGGAGAAGATGGATGACCAGTCATTCATCGACTCGATTCGAACTCTTGCCAAAGGCAAAACCAAAAAGGTGGTTGGCATGCGTTGCTGGGGCCCGGGGGGGGGGGGGGGGGGTGTCACTCACCACATGATGTGCTACGCAAGCGTGTCCCAAAAAGCGTCGAAAGGGTCTGTTTTCAAGCCTTTCGGCGGCGTCGACGCTTTCCTTAAAATAGGGGTGTTTTTTAATTTCAGGCGCCATTTTCATAAAAATAGGGGTGTTTTCAGCAGAAATTGCCGTTTGGAGGTTAAAATTTCACGGTGTTTACGCCATTTAGGGTATGTTTTTCCCAGTCAGACGTCGAAAAGGGGTGCAAATTTGACTACATGCAATGAGACGTTTAGGGTCCATTTTCAGGAGGTGGGGACACGCATGGGTAGCACTCTTTTCTTTGAGTGACCCCCCTGGGCTGGGGGGTGCAGCAACACGGCGTATGACGGGTATTTCACCCATCGGCTGCCCGGCAAAATTGCCAGCAGAAGGAGAGGTTTACCGCCTAATTACATTTTGCAAATCCTGCCTTGCCACTGGCTCATGGAGGTATAGATACGCGATAGCTGGTCGAGGGGCATCGGACTTCGCCTCGTCTTCTGAAATGTATTCACCCAGTTCGCCGTCATCGATGTCCGTTTCGGATACAAGCAATTGAGCTGAGACTTTCTTCCTCATTTTCATCTTCAATATCTTCGATTTCAAACTCTAATTCGACACTCATCGCTGGATCCGACTCCGTCATTGTTTACGATATAGGTTTGCAATTCCCGGGCCTATATACACGCACGCGCGCACTCGAAAGCCAGCTAGCCAGCAAACCCGGAAGTCAATTCACAGCCGCAATTCCATATCCTGACGTCAGCATTTTGGTGACTATTGGGGTACGTATTTGGGGGCGTTTCAGTGGGGGCGTCCCGATAACCGATAAATGAGCTCCAGAATTTTTTTAAAAATCGGCGATTACTTAAATAGTGTTCCTCATGTTATTTCCTGCTCAATGATATATAATTCGACCATATTTATTCTCTATGAACATCAACTTTAAAAATCCATTTCATCAGAATCTTACAAAAAGTATATAAACCAAAAATTGGCAGCTTTGGATCAGAGCAATGCATAGATTTATGCATTAATTAGCATAATTAATTAATACCGAAAATTTTTTCGTAAAACATTTGACTATGCAATTTTAGAGATTACAACCTGGGTGACGTGCATGCCAATTTTCATCGCGATTCTGGGTCGACAGCCGAAATCTCAGGGGGGGGGGGGATCCCCCAGGTCATAGACAGCCCAAAAAAACCTGCCCTTTTAGGGCTAAAACTACGTATGTGGCCATGTTAGATTATATTTCCTTTTAATCTTCTCAATCTCTACATTGTATATTCACCTGAGTTGCTTCCTGCATTGGTATACTGCTCTGATGGACTAGGAACAAAGACCATACTAGACACAGTCTGATAGTAGACAGAGTTGTTACCAGCACTGGTGGTTGTCACAGTCCCAGTCACCATTGAGTTGTTGTTGGAAGGCATAGACATGTTGCCCCCACCACCATTTGTGTTGTTACCCCCTTCACCGCTGGGGACGCTGCTATTGTGAGGTTGCCCCGTCGCAGGAAGGTTGACTTGATGATGATGTTGTGAGATATGGAGTTGGTTGATGGAGGCAGTGAGGTTGTGAGTTGGCGTACCAGGTGGTGGTGGTGGCTGATGAAGCTGCTGTTGCTGTGGTGGTGGTGGAGGTGGCAGCTGTTGCTGCAACTGAGGATTTCCAGGGCTGAGTAACTGCTGTGGGTGATGATGGTGTTGTTGCTGCTGCTGTTGTGTGTGTTGCTGGACTTGTTGTTGCAACTGTATATGGGCATGGGACTGCATCTGCATATGAGGGTGTTGTGGCGAGATGTGCGGGTGAGGAGAGATGTGACCTTTGACATGTTGCTGCTGTTGCTGCTGCATGTGCACATTGGGAAACTGCTGTGGTTGGGGATGTCGTAAGTGGATGGACGGTTGATGTTGAAGTGCTTGTTGCATGGAGTGTGGTTGTATAGATTGTTGCATCTGAGCCAAAGCAGCAGGAAATACCTGTGTCTTGTTGATACCGGCTGCAAACTGTTCTAGCTGCTTGTTGAGATCTACCTGATTGGTCACCAAGGTAGGCAGCTGATGAGGGGCTGGTGGTGGAAGGACTGGCTTTGGTTTATCTAATACAAATTTTGGGTAAGTAAATGTATTGTCAGACCTTCCTTAATATAATTACCAAGGAACATTGGTACTGGTGCCCACCTGTGTAAACCTAAAGGGGCTGTCCCACTGGAGGTGATCGTTGTTGCGACAACTGGCGATCTTGCTATTGTGAGTGTGGTAGCAAGTTGTTGTTGTAGTCTAGCTTAGATATAGTCTTATGTAGGTTTATAATCGCCTTTTTAAAGCCGATCTCCTTTGTCGCCACAACGATCGCCGCTAGTGGGACAGGCCCTTAATATGGCCCGGATAGGAGAGCAATGAAGTGGGAAACCATTCTATCAAAATTGATATGGCCTTATGAGGAGGGTTTAGAGAGGGGATTTCGATGGATGATTGTAAATGATCAATAATGTCTTTGGTCAAGGAGCTTTAATAAAAGAGGGAAATTGGCCAGGATATGGCTCCATAGAGTCCGCATAAACAATGGGTGTATAAGTGTGGTCGGAATGAAATCTCCAGATTACACTTCATACAGTGTCTATTTTTTCTGATTAAAACCCATGGGCACATATTCTGATCTGCTGACCAGAGTTGTGCTATAGCACTAAAATTGTACAGACTTTGAAACGAGAATGCAACGCTAGTTTGCACGCTTCTCTATGAAGAGTCAGTGAAGCTTGCTCTAAAAATACAAATCCAGTCTGCTATAGCGTCTTAAGTTATGACAGCAGACTGGATATGTAGAAACATTTGTAAAGAATTCTAAACTAGGGGTATAGGTGGTTTAGAATTTGATATGGCTTTGTGAGTTTTATGTTGGAGGTATTATTAAACATTCCATAATTATGCATATTTATCGACAAAATGGACATTTTCCTAAGATTTACTGAGACTATATTTGATCAGTTTTAAGCCGAGTCCATTTTTGTTACCAAAACTATACACCCGGTTTAAGGAGTATTTGATTCCAGAGAACCATGTACAATGTACTAAGCATTGTTTTTTATGCGCACTCACCAGCAGGTGGGACTATAGGAGACAAACTGGAGTGATGACTCGTAGCATCTGGTTGCATACCACTGCCTTCGCACAAATTGGAGCTGAAGAACTGACTCACATGTTCACACTGCAGTATATGCTGAGGCAAGGCTGATAATTGCCTGTTAAAACACATAGAAATAATGCACAGGAGTAAAATATAGAACTGATGTGGTTCCTAAAAAAGCTTTGTACCTCCATTCATAAAAACCTTTAAAAGTATTTAGGCATTAACATGTACTTTATATAGATTCAATTTGCAGACCTAAACATCAAAGCATTAAAAGATATTCACATCATCAGGTTCACCTGGTTTTGCCCATGTATCTTGGCCCTTACTAAACACAATACAAAAAGTAGGTTCCCCCTATTTCAGATATCAATAATTTTTTACCCAGGAGGAATTGAAAAAATCTAATTGTATGTCCATGTAGGGAATTTAATTAGCTACCAGGGGAGCCAATTTGGGGGAAAATAATCAAGCTATGCTTCATTGGGCAATGGTTGAATGCAAAAATGTCATTTTTGGAAGTTCACAAGCCTAAAGGCATAAAAGCTTGACTGATTTTGGGGGGTTTCCCAATTCACCTCGCAGCGTGCCTTTTGATACTAGCTTGAGACACTGACAGGCATGGACTTACTTTGTATATTCCACTATTTCAGTTTGGGTCTTCTCTCCTTGTTCTCCGGGAGGGGTCATGCTGAAGATCCTCTTTCCTGCTTAGGATGGAAAGAACAAAGAACATCAATCAACTTGATACATGGACAAGAACAAATAACTAAGGTGAAAAGAACATAAAAGATATGCTCCAATAACATGCTCCTTGCTTTTCAAAGGAATAATAAATTATACATGGAACATCCTTGAAATTACAGCTAGCTACGATGCAGTCATCTCAAAGATTTATACTTTTTTTTTAATGAATTCAAACACAACAATATGGTTTATATGCACATTTACATGTACATTGTACATGGTCGTTCATAAAAATCAAATTAACATTACACTCTTTATTAAACATACCTTGCTCTTACATCTCTTGAGCACAAGATCTACCAAATGCATTATATTTTCCATCTTTCTATGAGGCAATGATATCACGTTCCAGTTCTTAACAATCTTTGTGTGCATTTCCTGTTTCTTATTTAACAACTCGAGAGGTGTCTTTGTGACAAGTACCTTTTCCACTGACCATACATGTACCATGAAACAACAACTTTAATGCAGCTACATGTACCTTGTATACTATATCCTTCTAATCTTTAACCAACAGCATTATTGGGGTCCTGTAATAAATTATTAAATGCTATTAATTTTGTATGATTATCTTTCCCTGAGCAGCCTAATTGCGGGTTCTTAAATTCGCGCTGTATGTACATTGTCCATAAGATCGCAAGTGAAACCATCAAAAGATGCATGTGTGCTCAAATTTGCCTGCTTTACATGTATCTTCTTTCATTTACATTGATTATAATATATTGGTATCTTGGTAGCCTCATTCGGATCAGATACATGTATGCAGTCATAAATATTATCAAATGAAACAACTGTTATCAATACAAGCAAAAATAATCACTCATTTATGAATTATAGCTGAAAGCCCAATTGTATCAACTGACTTTGTACATAAAATTACATTTTTGAGCAATTTTTTTGTCTAATGCATGTGTACAAATTTATGCCGAACTCACGAACAGGGTACCCAGGTATGGCAAATTTGGTCTCAAAAGATCTGAAAGACTTAAAAGAAAGAGCTCTTGAAACACCGCGGCTATAGCTTCTTGCGTAAAAAAATTATCACAAAAAATGTCGAGGGGGCGGGGGCTAAATTAGCCCCCCCCCCCTTTACATTGTATGTAATTTTACCATTAATGATTGTTCTTCCACAAAAGTCGACTTGAAAGAAAATCAGGCTCATTCCATACAAAGAATGACCAGTCAATACAGTGCTCATGACATTTAAGAGTCAATAGTAGCAAGTGCAGGAAGGCAATGAAAATGAGTACATGATCTACAGTTTCTATTCAGCAATCAGCTGTGTGTCATATTCGGTCACTGTTGCGGGGTTCCATATGGTTACAATTTGTCTCCATTCAGACTTTGACATTTGAATTTCATATTCCTTTGAGATCTTGTCTATCAGCAGCATGATATTAATGATCCTAATTGTGAAGAATAACTAAGTCAAAAATCTAGAAAATAATTTTGGTTTCTCTTCTTTACAATCGACAATACACCGGCGGTGGACTGTACCATACTGGAAGAAGAAGACAAGGTCATATTTAAAGTTGATGAAGCATGTATATGAAAAGAATAAAGTATAAAAGACTGAAACTAGACTATAATTGGCCTGTGGTTTGGAGGTGATTGGGATAGAGACTAATGTGTCTCATATCACACATTAACATGTATGACCCCATAAAGAACATCTTCATGCATATGAATTACAGATATTTTACACATGTATTTATGTGGCAATGGTGCCTGTTCTAAAAAGGCAATTTTGGTGTCCAAGTACTTGTAACATGAAACCCTTTGCAAAATGTGATTTTATACATGTACCTCAGAATAATATACTGTATTCGCTGTTATTTTCGCGTGATTAATGTTTCGCATTGAGTGTCCTCAAAACATGTTCACAGGTCCTTAAATTTAGGTTCAGTTCAGCCACTGATATTGTTATTCAACTGAAACAGGTTGGGTACAATTCCAAAAGAAGTATATGTGTACATCATATTTACTTACTGTCTTAGTTTTCTTTGTAAATCATCTTATGTTACAGGTAGGGGAAGAGAATTCTTGCATCAGCAAAACCACCCAGCCAACAAAATAACATACTGAACATGCTGACATTTATACCACGCCACAGGAATATTTCATATGTGTCATTTTCTACCATTTTCCTGCACATCTTTGAGCAAACCTGATCTATAAATAGACGCAAGTTTTAAATGATGCTCAATAAAATTAAACACTGATGGAATGCCCTCATTACATTTGCAAAGTGCAAGTAGCAATTGTAACCATGGAAACGGTTGTTTCCATTATTCTGTAGTTTGCACTTAAATTTTGTTTATTCCAGAGAAGTAGAGCCCACATTATTTGACCTCCTTTTAGTATGAGTCAGGGTTTAATTTTTGCTTGAGAGCCATCTATAATTATAAATTTCATATGCTAACAGAGTTTAATTCACGAATAAAGCTTTATTTTTCTAGTCTGAATGTACTACATGTATATGTACATATGTTTGTACACTACTACATGTATAAGGGCCATGGGCTGTTATTTTCATAAAAGATTTATTTCCCAAAATTTGCCATTCAGGGAGAAAACAGTGCTCTCTGCAGTGGCAAAAAAAAACAACAAAAAAAAAAAACAAACAAACAAAAAAAAACAACAATATATATCCTCAATACATTGGCCAGATTATGAAAGTAAGTGTAACATGATTTAGCCCACTAAAATGCCAAAACAATCAAGAAGTGAAATGTGGAATAATTACCTGGAATATAGGGAATAACTCTATCCTGGTGCTGTTCTGTACTGGCTTCATCAGGAAACAGTTGGACAAGCTAAAATCCATTAAAAAAGTATACATGTATCAATTCATTTAAGAGCATGTTCTTTCATTTACTATATTAACTAAATGGAGTAAATCATAAAAATTACAATCTAATTTTATTATTTACGATATAGAAATATACATTTGCCTACCATTGCTATTTGACCTCAAATCGCCGCAAACCGAAATTTACACCGAAATTTTTGCCCTATCATTCGCCTATTTACCCCCCACCCCCCATTGAATAGCGCCCTCCATTGACGAGGATGCGGCCGAAAGCGATCCTATACACTTCCTCTAACTCTATCGCCCCAAAGAACTTCCGTATGTTGCAACGGAAAGGGGGACGGAGGGAGGGATTGTAGGCAAATGTATATTTCTATATCGTAAATAATAAAATTAGATTGTAATTTTTATGATTTACTTCAATAGAACTATACATTTGCCTACCATTGCTACGACCAGCACCGACAAAATTCGGGAGGGCAACTATAACGGTTAAGAAACTATGGAGGACGCCGCTGCTTTGAGAGGTGCGGGAGAAAAACACCCTCATTAGCAGCAATTCCATTCAGGTAAAAGGAGGTGAAAGAATTTGCAGAACGCCAAAAAGGCCGCCTTGCAAATATCTTCCACCACTACCCTAGTAAATAGGGCCCAAGAGGAGCTGATGTTCCTGGTCTGAAGGGCCTTGGGAGAAGTTCCCTCTACAAGGGCCTTCACCCCCGCAGACTTGATTGCGGAGACTAACCACCGGGATAACATATCTCTAGAAAACCCCTTTATGGGGTTTACGGGAAATAACAAATAGCTGTGAAAATGTGCGAAGATTCTCAGTCTACTTGACGAACCAAAAGAGGGCCCTGACGGGGCACTAGAAAATGTCTTTTCT
>CALNVZ010003435.1:22243285-22319407 GCA_940671915.1 Paracentrotus lividus | reverse complement strand
CTGAAAGATGAGAACCCTGTCAGAGGACGATGAAGAACTCGATAGAGTCCGACGAGGCTGTTTGGTTCTAAGCTATGAAGGATGAGAAAGGAATCAGACGAACCACATATCTCTCCCAACGAATAAGACCAGTGATATTGAGAGAAACGTGTAGCGGAAACTCCTCCTTTGCCCAGAGACTATTGCTAGGAGAAACTAGTCTAAAGACTGATTTAACAGGTAAATCGAGTAAAAAGGCTCGAACGGTGGCTTAGACAAAGCCTCCAAAAGTTATGGAGAACTCCAGGCTGGAGAAATAAGGAAATCGGCAATAAGAGGCAAAGGAGCCTCTCTGGGAACCCTGCAAGAGGTTCGTACCAGGCCAGGAAAGCCCCAAGGCGCGAAAAGAATACAATCCTAGTCGACCTCAGTCTACTTCCAACTAGCAGCTCAGCTGCTCGGTCTGAAAAGCCTCATCCCTAGCGTCTGGCCGAAAGAAGGCCAAGCAGTTAAAAAGAAGGGGCGATAGATTCGCATGTAGAGCCCCGACGAAGGAAGAGAAATTAAGTCCGGTACGGCCTGAAGGGGCAGCGGTTCTCCTGCTAACAGGAGCAAAAGATCCTGAAAAACCCGGCCCGAACCGGCCAGTAGAGAGCAATCAAGACCACCGTTGTCTGATCCTCCCTGAACTTCCTGAGAAAAAGAGGGATCAACTTGAAAGGTGGAAAAGCGAAGTCTTCCAACCCTTCCAGAGAAAGGGACACGTGTCCAAAAAGAAAACAGAAGTCTCCCTGACTCGGGAGTAAAGCCGAGGAAGTCTGTTGTCCAGGGATAGAAAGTCTGCTAACAGAAAGTCCTCCCCTGGAGAGTGGGAGGCAACCGGGACGATTCTTCTCCCGATATGCACCATTCCCAAGGAGGAACGCTACCTCGATCAACTCCAAAGAGTGTGTCCCTCCTTGTTTGTTGATGTAGGCCTTCCGAGAGGTGTTGTCCGTGAAATCACACCGACGGCCACAAAAGGCCGCGAAAACGTTGAAGGATAAACAGAACCGACAAAGTTCCAGAAAGTTAAAGTGAGGCAGCGCCTCGGGAGGGACCCAAGATCGGAAACCATCCGACCTTGACAATGGCCCCCCCCCCCCAACCTCGAAGAGACTCGTTCGTGGTCACTGTAATCGAGTGAAGAGGGTCTTTGAATCTCTTCTCCTGAAAGAAGGTTACGGTTCGTCCACGGAGAGAGAAAGCTTCTTGATCATCTACCGTCAAAGAAAAACCAGACCAGAGGGGAGCTGAGGTTCGGTCCTGAAAACCTCAGGAGATGCAGCCGGAAAGGTCTCATAAAGAGACGACAAATTGGCAAGATCACCAGGCTGCGCTAAAACCCAGCCATCTCAAAACAACCTCGGCTCGAACCCTCCGCATGCTCAGGAGGGACCTGATAAGACTGACCAGAGCTTAATCCTCTCAAGGCTCGGCCGAGCCAGTTGATTCTTGATATCTAACTGGGCTCCAAGTAGATCGGAGTTCGGGAGGGGAACTAAATCCGACTTTGGACCAGTTGATCATGAATCAAAAACTCGGTCGTTTTCACTAACATCGAAAAATGGTGTGAAAGCAGACCTCCGAAAGGCGGCGAGAAGCCAATCGTCCAAGAAGCTAAAATCCGAGGTCCTTGCCTCTGAGGAAAGACATCAAACGCCGAAAACACCCTGGTGAAGACTCTGGTGAGCGCGGACAAAGACAAAAGAAGGGGCTTTTGAAAGCCGAAAAGAGTCCTTTCCTATAGGCACAATCCAAAGATCCCTCGACAAGGGTCTATTGGATGTGGAAAAAAGGCATCGTTCAGGTCGAGAGACACCGCAAAGTCGACTGACCGAGAGCAGAAGAATAGAGTCAAAGGGTCCATCTTGAAAAGTGACTTTGCGATGTGCCTGGATCCTCTTCATAATGAGGATCATCCTGAGCGAGCCTGAACGATTGGGGATCACAAAAACGGGGGGAGACACAGAAAGTCGTGTCCCTCACCCGTCCGTCTGAGAAATAAGTTCCTGAAGGATCTATGTGGCGTGATCGATTTCGGATAAAAACCCTGGAAAAGCTCTACCAGAAATGTCCGAAACCGTTCTTGATCACGGCGAGGACAAAGACATCGACCGTGATCGACTTCCCAAGTCGGAAGAAACTCCGAAGTCGATCACCACCGGATCTCCAAGCGAATCGGGAAGTCATCTGGAAAAAGCTTCCCGTCCGACGAAAAGGGCTGATTCTTCGCGAAGCCTCGGAAAACCCCTACCACCTCCACGTCCTCGACGAGGAGACTGGTTTTGAAAAGCACCAGACGATCATAAGAATCAGGAGAAAACGGTTACCCTACGATCCTGAGTAGGAGCAGCAAGGCCGACCGAGGCGAACGGAAACACCCTCTTTCCATCTCTCTCTTGCAAAAATTTCGGTGTAAATTTCGGTTTGCGGCGATTTGAGGTCAAATAGCAATGGTAGGCAAATGTATAGTTCTATTGAAGTAAATACATAGAGTTAGGATTTTAAAAAAAAAGCTGTTTCTTGAAAAAATGCAAATACAGTATAAGCCAATACTTTTGTTTAGAAATATATTTTCATGATTGTGAAATAGTTGAAGAAATTTGAGAGGGCAAAATTTCAAAGATTTTGTTTTCATTAGTATAAATGGCCTTTATATTGAAGTAAACTGTATGGATGTAGCTAGTCGTGTTTACAATATGCTATCTTATAAAAGGAAATTATGTTTGCTCAAGAAAGAACATTGGTACATCAAGGAAAATAGTAATCAAATAAATCAAATTCTCTCACCTTGCACTGAAAATCAAAGAGCTGGGCATGAGTTTTACTCACACAGGATATTGTAGAATCAGACCAATGAACCTGACAAAAGAACAAGACTAAATTAAGACACTTTCTGATTCTTGAAACTCAATAACTGTCATGCAAGTGCCCTTCTGATTACAAGAAAGTATTGTAATGGTATATGTCCCTGACCCCAAACTTGAAAAAAAAATATCATAATTTACAAATATAATGTTTTGTTTCTTTTGTGATCGGCTATGACACCGGATCTTCATAGACTTCACACATCATTCATTACATTCACCACTGCAGAGAGCACTGGCTCAATAGTACTCAACACTTGGTCCATTGGAAGCAATATTCATGTCATATGAATGAGAGTACTGTTTGCTTTCGGGGTCTTGAGCATATATTGACACATTTTTTTTATCCAGCCAGTAGTGAGCAAGCATCTGATCAACTATTGAATGATAAAGCTCTTAATAGCTGTCAAAATATAGCACCAGCTATCATTTCAAGCTGAATTGAAATTATATTTTATCCGTCAAAGATGAAATGGCATTAATAATAATTGAAAAAAAATTACAATGAAAAGAAAGTCAATAATAATCATTTAAAATTCACAGGTACCATATTCTTAAAAAATAAAGGTCAAAGAGCACAACTCACTCCTTGATATCTGCGGATCGTATAATTCTTTTTTTAAACCTCTATCTGCGGATCTTATGACCTGATGGATATTTTTAAAACAATTTTATACCTTCCATGCTTAAAATTGAGCATAAAATTATGATTTTATGATTTTAACAATATTTTATGAAGAAACTTTTTAAAAAAGTAAAGGAGAAAATATTTGGAAAACTTACCTGGAAAGTATACTCCAAACGTTTGTCACTTTGGCGATTTATAAGTCCTTTGACTTCAATGGCTTTAATATGAACTGTAATTGAAAAATAAAAGAAGAAGACAGGAACCTTTAAAATCAATAACAGAAAGCCAACTGTGGCACATAAACAAAGCAGGAGAGTTCTTTTTAACTGTTGGCATGATGCAGAGGTGCCTCCTTTACCCCGATCTGGAGCAAATTATGGTGGAGTCACTTGCCCGAACGGGCAAGTGATGATTTGAACGCAAGGTGTTTGTGCGACCCGCGTGTGTTGCAAGCACCTTCCCAATCCAGGCCCAGCTGCTGTCTATAGAGTACATGGGTTGCTTCACTGACGATTTCCCCCTAACATCTCACCTCAAAAGCACAATAAATAAGGGATATATGTTTTGAGAAAACAGTACCTTATAGTTGAAATCAAATCCTCAAAACTAGTGAAATAAGCCAGTTTGTTTTTCAAAACGTCGATGCGTTTGTATACTTTCCCATGCATGGTACTAGTCTAATTACAGACTTATTGTAGTATTTAGGCCTATAGATGAGAAAATAATAATTAAACTTCAGATGTATTTTCTTTCCTACCTTTTGTTTAATGTTTATTTCAACATTATTCTTTTTCTTGTAACTCATGTAGAAACAAGATTATTTGGAATGAAAATAAATTCATTAATTTTTAATTTTTTTCATTCATTTTTCATTTCAATTCTTTTATTTTTTATTGATCTTGTTGTTGTTGCAGGATCAAAATTTAGTGGTGCTGCTTATATTCTCATGATTGATAATATGATTGAGAAGATAAGCAGCACCACTTAATTAGGCTCATTGTTTATGAACTCTTATAAAGGTGATATTTGCTACTAAAATAAAAAGATTAAATGAAGAGAAAATTTCAGGTAAGCGTTTTTTACTTTCGGGCAAGCAAAAAAAATTTGTAGAGACCTGAGGAGAATGTTAATTTTTATATTGAAACCATACATATACATGTAGGTGAGATAACAAAAAGTGCATCATTATACCATGAATAATTTGATATTCCATAAGATTGATTTTCTTCAGTTGGTATATATGACAGAGCTGTTCAGGCAGCTGTTCAAATAGTTTCAAAAATAGTCAATTACAGCAGGAGTTGGCACTCAATAAAACACTTGCTTGTTCCTGGAAATACAGGTTCTCATTTCCTATATTATACAACAGGCACAACAAATACCTGCTCTATATAGTAAAACAATGAAACACCTTTCTTTCAATAACTTATTAAAGGGTAGTATTGAAATATCAAAAATCAATATCTCATTTGGTCATTTTCAATCTACATGTAAATGGGACATTTTTAGCTGAAATTTGAATGTGGTGCTGTGCCTTTGAAAATGCAAATTAAAATTTGAAATCAACACAAAGGCTTCTTTACAATACAACCAATCAGGCATGCAACCAATTATTTAAGTTTAAAAATTATGTGATTTAGTTTTCTAACGCTGAATAATTGATCAAACAGGAATTTGCACATATGGGACTATGGTGCTTAAAATGCCTCTTATTCTTATATCTAGTCACTTTTGTCTGAATTTTTTTGCTTAAAGTAATTATCATGGACTACTCTTACATAGCATATACACACAGGTAATTTGGTTTTAGTTATTTACTTAAATTGTAGCATTTAAGACACTGGTCGTGTCACTCACGTTTTGGATGTCGTGTCACTCAAAACACATACATGTAAAGGTGGACCATTTTCCACAGAGAGGGAATGATTGATAAGGACAATAAATGTCAGAGAGGTACATTATTCATGAACATATACCAGCACTTATGGTACTCTTAGAGATCTACTTGGACACAAATCCAACCATAACCAATAATTGTCAGAAACCCATGTCTTTTTTTGGTCATGTCACTCACGCACTGTTTTTTAATCGTAACTTCCAGGACCAATCGTAAAATTCAAATCTAACTGATAATTACACATGCCACTCCTACATTATATACAATATGGTAGTCATGATCCATTCATAAACTACAAGTGCGAAGATATGCGCCCTTCTATTAGTCCAAATGTCGTGTCACTCACATTTGAAAATGACCAAATTTGTACAATTTTAAGTTAACACTCTATATTACAGAATAACATTAATGTAATTACATTTCCGATATGCTACATGTAGAAAATTGTATCTTTCAAGGTTTACACATGAAACCAACATAATTTGTGGGTAAACTCACAAAAACATACATGTACTGTAGGCTACTGTATCTATGTTACAGTATTTGTACATCAACATGGCATCTTTTAGTGATAATCTTTTTTTTTTCTTCACAGCTAGCATTTAAGCGGCAGCCTAATATCCTACATGTACATGTACATGTATGTATGATCAGAATTATTCATCAGAGCAGAAATAGCGTGCTATTTGATTAACTTGGGCCAGTGCAGCACCGCCTATTGAGTATCATCAGGCCGCTCGGCTAGCTAGTTGAGCATTGATGACCTGTCTGATGTGTCAGTGATGCGTGTATGCAGTTGAGAAGACAGTACTGACTCCTCCGGAATGCCCATTTGTGTATACCCACTTCTAACATCCTAATTCATCAGGACTAGTCTGGACATTCAGACATCAACCAAATCACCAATTTGAAATTAATTTCGACATGGACAGTAGGTAGAGCGATTACAAAATTTAATAAAAACTCAGGGCTGCTTTCTTCTTGTGGAATCTAGTTTGTCTTAAACTTATATAATTTGACATCACCTGCACGTGTATGTACATGTACTTATATCGGATGATGCATTGTACTAGCCTATCAAGCTGCAGCTTACACAACTGTATGTAGCCTACATGTTTACAACACTGTTTAGGAAGGAATTTACATTACAATCACAAATATTTTAGAGAGGAACACTCAACATACCCCACAGATTAAAATATTACATAGGCCTACATTTTGACCAAGCTATCACCTTCCTTTGTTCTTTTATATTTTGAGATCACGACTGCACACTGTATCAATGGGAAACAGGGGAGAGATTTTAATGACAGTGGAAAAGACTAGCAACTTATATGGTTGTAAACCGCTGCAAGGTCAGGTCCCAGAGGACTTGCCTGAGGACACCCCTGATGAAGCCAAACATACTTCCTAATATTCACCTCACATTCACCTTCCACTTGCCTTACCCTATGATAAAAATATTAAATGGAACCTTTGATCTCTCTCCATTTTATTTCTCTTCATGTTAGGAAATAAACGCACATTGCTTTGAACCAAACAAGACTTCTCACTGTACAGACTGTATAGTAGTAACCCGCAGAAGGGTCAGGTCCCAGAGGACTTGCCTGAGGACACCCCTGATGAAGCTAACCCACTTCCTAATATTCACCTTCCAGTCAGGAACACTTGCCTTTCCCTAGATTGATGGTCATGATAGTAACCATTGGAAAGAAATGAGTGTGCCATGCAAATGTAGTGTACAATGTACATCCGGATTACATGTACAATGTACATGTGTATGTATGTACCTGTACATGTATGTGTGGAGATTCAGTCCACAAAATTGATCACAATACTATTTTTGTGGTGGTTTTATCTTCGCGAAAATCTCCACTTCAACATAAGGCTATTTATGATAATGGAAACATCACAAAAATCACGAAATTATCCATTCAAATTTCTTAAAATAGTAAGAAATCGTGAAAATATCTGTACACAAAAGTATTGGCTTATACTGTTCAAACATGTAGCCATAAAAGAGAAGGGTGTCAAACTTATTTTTTCTTTTTTTAACCTACAGGTCTCTCATACAGTGTATGCAGATAATATGGATCTTATAAAAAAAAACAATAGTATTTTAGCTTGTTGTCCTCAATCTTGACAAAGAGGGCTTCGTGGAACTGCTTTGCGGAGAAGAAGCTCACTATCTCCGATTTAGTCAAGAAGTTAGACTTATTACAGTGTTGTGGTACGGCCCCCAGAGTTCTACTCGATTCAACTTGTATGAGTATGATATACAAAAATCTCTGCGATATCTTTGTTCACAGGCCTACTAGTATACACTGCATTGTAGTTGTGACACAATCTGATAATTTCTCTAAAGTGAGTGTCTAAAATATAGGTATTGAATGTCACTGAATCACGGCATGTTTGACATGGACTACAGTAAAGGTCGTCATCCTGTTTTTGTGATTATTTGGTTTTCTGCACAGCATGTTTTCCCAGCTCTCTACCATGCATGACATCACGATGTAAATTGATGTCGGGAGGTCTTGTCTTTCTTTTCGAAAGTTCTCTTACAAATTAGGCCTACTTTCTAGAAAGTCCAATATTATTAAAGTTTCAGCTCCATGTCCTGTTTTGCTTGGAACTGTCCATATACCAGTACTTATGGTACCCTTGGAGATCTACTTGGGCACAAATCCAACCATAAACAATAATGGTCAGAAACCCATGTCCCAACTTTGTCGTGTCACTGATGAACTGTTTTTTAATCATAATTTCCAGGACCAATTGTAAAATTCAAATCCAACTGGTGTTGACACATGCCAGTCCTACATTATGCATAATATAGTAGTCCAGTTCCATTCACAACCTACAAGAGCGAAGATATATGCGCCCTTTTGTCTCTCCATTTGTAAATGACCACATACATGTATAGAGGGGCAAAAAAAAATGTCAGGTTCAAAGTCAACAGTACCATGGTGACCAAAATCACTCTCTGCAATGCACCAAACAGTGGTTCAAAAGAAAGAGGAAAAAAAATACAAGTGCGTACATCTGCTGTCAACAAAGTTGAAAGCTACTTGTAGGTTAATTATTCAAAACATTGCAAAGTTGCTTCCAAACAACATTCCAGCTTGGTATCTAGCATAAGATGCAAATTGCAAGCTGAGTTTATCGGTTTCTGGCAGCTACAGGTTACAAATTGAAACCTGTAGGGTCACAGTTGTAACCCCAAAGTTCTGGCTTTCATTCACACATACTGTACTTTGGATTGCAATCTTTTGGCTTCATTTCTGCAATTGATATTGATACCAATAATTTGCAAGCAACTGTACACACTCTTGACTGCCCAGGCTGATGATGGTTTTTAATTCATGATCACACTTGTGTTTAGAAATAAAATATTATGCTTCACAAGACACAGGTCTGTTTTATAAAATAATTTAGCCTCAAGAAAATAAACTGTATGTACTGGACATCAATTACTGTTGAAAGTGAAACCCCCAACCACTAGTCCATTTTTTGGCAGAATTGTGTTCATTACTTCCAAATGGTCCTCTGCGAACTTCAAAGAATTTTGGAAGTATAATTTGGTGTTGACGGAGATAAAGGTATGAAAATGTAAAATATGTTGCGACGGAACAACTGCAACACGATGTACAGTAATGCTAGTTACCAACACGCTCCCTGTATTTTACCTGTTAATTTTTTTCTTCACTTTGATGCAGTTAATCATCATTGAATGAAAGTAGATGGATCCAGTATAACTAGAGACTAACGATGGATTTGGGTTTGTTCTGTCTTTACTCGTGCCTTGGAAGACTGTGTCAGTTACATGTACATGTATGTTCATGATGTTCAAAGTGGACGAAACCATAGTTCATCTTGATTTATTTGACAGAATTCAAACGTGATGTCTGAAATCTGTGCACATGTTGTGTGGGCCAAAGTGTTACATATCAACAGCATAGCGTTGCTTTGTCATTGACAAAGCGTTCACACATGGGTATTTGGGTTTGCATCCCTTCTTATTCACTTCAATTCAAATTTATTTTACATCCTCAATAAAAAACATACATAGAATAATTATACAAGAAAATTTGAAAAAACATACAAAATAATATTTATGAGAATGTGGGGCCAACAAAAAAGAGCATATAGCCTTATAATAGGGATGTTGGACCAACAATTGAAATGTCTTGTATCTAAACCAAAATGATGTAGCTGAAAAGATGCATATTTATCAAAACTACAGGAAAAAAAATTGGAACACAAGGATAAACCTATGTTTGAGTTACGATTTTTTGAATATTTTATTTGGGGGATATTCCTGAAGATTTCCCATTGACTTATACTGTGTAGCCACGGCACCGCCTGGGTCTACAGTGAAAGTAATGTATTATTTGTTTTAATGTTAAATTATTATAATAATAGTCATATCTCAAAGGATCTTCGATCAAAGTGCAAATAATTTGTATGTGTTTTCTCATACAAGCTAAAGATCATTGAAACAATAAAAACATTAAAATACAATATGATCAAAAGGCGTTACCATGGTAAAAAACAAAAGAATAATATAAGAAAATTCAGAAAAATGTAATTCTCGCCAGTAAACCTTACTGTAAGATGGGAACATCATAAAATCTATAATATAGCAAGCATTTGAAAACAAAACATTTAAATGAAGTGACGATAAATGGTTGCCATGGTGAAAGCAAAGAAAATAATAAGAAAATTTGGAAAAATGTGATTCTCGTCAGTAAAAACAAAAAGAAGATAAGAAAATTTGAAATGGGAAATCTAATTCTGTCAGTTTTGCCCTTACAGGAGAAAAGTAACAACAGAAATGCTATATACATGTACAACGTGAGGTATATTTTCATGTCGTTTCCTTGAAACATATTTTTATGCATTTTTCATCGTGGCAATTCATTTGCCAATATTAAGGGAGTGCGCGACGCTGAAAGTAACACATCCCGATTCCCGAAGTACAATGGAAATTTCCAACTCGCAAGCACGTGGAAGGTAGGCAAGACGATGACATCATGCTCTTCCGTCTTTTTGTACTTTGCCCCCTAATTTTGGTTTCCACACAATCAACAAATCAACTTTGTTTTTTAATGATGATAAATAACAAGTAGTATGTATTGAATAATGAAATCCTTATCATGACAAAACTTACTCTGAACATTTGAGTAGACAAAAATAGACAGTTTGATTGCGGAAAGTAGTTTTAGCTGTAAAAACTTCGGATTGTGCCATGCATCTCGCAGGGCGCATGCCAGCTCGTACTCCGAGTAGACCGTTGTGCGGCAGACCTCAATGTTGAAGTTCATGACGTGGTCCATCGTATATTTGCGATCGCCTCGACCTGATCCCCTCACGAATTCAACTGGATTTTTTACCAAACTATAGTTATAAATATCAATAATTGATATGTGTATAAGTTGCTTTGCAAAAAAGTTGATTTTCATATGAAAAGATCGCTAGAATTGCGAACTATTTTTTACGCTCATGTCTACATGACTTCGGGGGTTATGGACTAGCAACTGCGCATGGATACTGCTTCTATATTATGAATGGCATATCCAAATTTGGGCATTTTCTGACGTCAGGATCAGGTCGAGTTTTGTTGTCAACATGTGATGTTATTCCGAGAGGCGCATTTTTAGCGGTGCCATGGCCGTCTCGATGCGGATCAACACGTACAGTGCCCTAGTGAGCCGTATTGAGCTCATATTTACTGCTCTATTTGTATGAATTTTTCGATTCTACTTGTGAAGAAAGTGATCCTAATATTGGAATATAACTCTAAACTACGGTAATGTTTAGTCAATCAGCTCTTCATGCCCGTGATTATTTTTAATGATTTTTTTTTTGAGTGGCATTTTTTTTTTCAATCACGATCATGTTGGCCCACGCACACATTACGGGCTCGATTTCAGGGGCGCAGCACGAGCGTCTGACATCCCTACTTATAAGACGTTGACCCCAACAGCTAAGCTGGTCCTAGATTTATTTTCATATCACCACACTACTATTGGCAACCTCATTTTATTTTGATATTTTGCTAGCCTAGAGCTCAAATGTCCTGCTAGATGCATGATGTACATACAGTAAAGGTGGCATGTGGGTCTACAGAAATATATTCATGAACATTCTATGAGTACAGCTATTGGATAAGTTCCAAGAATACCACAGATGCAAACAGACGGCATTTTACATACATTTAATGCTGATAACTAGAACATCAATTATCTACCTGAATCTATTTAGGGAGGAATAATTCAGCTACCTGTATACATGTAGGTTCAAGGTCACCAATATTTTTCAATTTTTTTTTTACTGGACAAGGGCTACATGTAGGCCATGTATCCATCCTCAGTCATAAGTTTTCTTTCCCCAAAATAAAACTTTTAAACAAATAATTTTTATATGTAGTAGAATTGTTAATAAGACTAAGTAAGACTCTCAAAAATACAATAGGGAAAGGAAAATAAATTTGCTGCATACTGCTGAAACATAAGTAGTCTGATATTAGTTGTGAGAAATTAGGTGACACTTTCCTTTCATGAATTCTGGCAAATTTATGGGGTTTTTTTTCTGAGAAGAACCCAAAATGAGTCGTGAAACTAGGCACATGTACCTCCATGCCTCCATATGTAATCACAGGCAAATCAAATTCCTATCATTTGCATTTACACGTATGTGTGTGCTGGTAGTTGAAGTAAAATGAACTAAGCCCAATCAACTGACACAAGATTTTTTTTTTTATTTTTATTTCAGCCATTTCTTTTTCAAATTTAGTCATTCAAGATGTATTAAATAGGTACACTGTAGGATTATCTTACATGTATCTTATTCCAGCTTGTCAAAGTAGTTAAAATTCAAAGCAAATCTCTCCCATTACAGATTATAAATCCTTAAACTACATGCAGTAAAGAATTCATAATTAATACAGGTCCATAATCTAAATACACAAAAGAGAGTGAGAGAGACCTTGCATTGTATTGAGTTACATGGAGTTCTACTTGTGACATGAATCAAGCCTTCAAGGAGAGCATGATATTTTCATATCACAGAAATGGACTCTAGCCAGAGTAATCTGTCATCTTTTGAGGTTACTAACTGGCAAATGTGGAAAAGGTCAAAACAAGGTAAAAGATAACAGCAGCATCGAATACAAGTACATTCTGTTTATCTCATCCATCTTCATACACATACATGTACATACATGGCTGAGCATGCAAAGGGGAGGAGCTCATGTAAAGTGACTATCAGGGCTGTGCTTCACCAGCAAGAAGTTGTGAAATACAGAAACCTGTTTCAAGATACATGTAGATCTGGCAGGGCAGCACAGAACGCGTCGTAAGCACTAAAAGTAGCCCTGTTTCAACTGGTAATGTCGCAGCGACGCATAATGTCACAACAATGCATTATTTACATTTGGTATCAACCTTTGACATAACCATCCAAAATAATGTGACTGAGCCTACCGTTAGTGCTCTGTTAGCGCTAAAAACGCTTCTGTGCGGCATGTACAGGAGGAAAAGCCTGAAGTCAGCTCAAGAAATGTATGATGCTGAAGCTACATCAGCACGAGATTGAATTTATGACCTCCTTCGAGCTGAAGCACGAAATGGTCAGCACGCAAATAGTAAACAGTAACAAGAAGGCCTATGAGGTCTCATTATTTAACCCATGCCGCCATACACGTACAGTACCTCATATTCTAGGATTATGATTAAGCTTTGATCTGGTAAAGAACCACTCTAATTTAGATCGAAATTGCAGGTCGATAAAATACTATTATTTTGATATTAAAGCCCAAGATGATGTACACTACATGTATGCAGATTAAAAATTCTTGCGATATGAAACGCTACTCGTAATTGAAAGAAAAAGCCTGCTAATCCCCGAGACAGACCAACTCACAAAATCACAAATAGCGGGCTAATTCAAAACTTAGCTCCTGTGAAGCACCCCCTTATCTGCGTACTATCTGGTTTGGACTAATGTCTGCCTACTCCACATTCCCTCTCACTACTACTGTGTAGGAACAATGAATGTGCATATGGTTAAACCCTCCTCATGTTCACCTACATGTAAATGCACACTCAGCAGTGAGCAAGTAAAAAAGAAATACGAGATGAGATTGAGAGGGGAAGCATTGCAGGCTTGATAGAAAGTTTACACATCAGGTTACCAATAGAGGGCAATTAATTTATCATATTACTGGATGTCACACTGCATTTATTTGTATATAGGCATAGGCCTACATTTGTACACATGTACATCTACAACTACAGTAGCTGTACGGGTGTACGAGCAATTATATGAAATATGAATGTATTTTAGGCTGAATGAAACATTAAGTAGAAAGTGTAGTGAACAAAATTATTGTAAGCCTTCCAAATTATTTTTATGGTATTTTATAGTAAAAAAAAGTCCACTGCAAAGGATTAGGGCCCGATCCACCAATAAGCATGCTATTTTTTTTAAGCTGGAGCTAATGCAGCACCGCTTTTTAAGACAGTTTCTTCCACAATTAAATCTCATGACCACAATAATTTTGCTGGCAAGCTTCCAATACATTTGGCATATTCATAATAAAAATTGACAGAAAACAGTTGAGAAAATGACTTTAAAATTCTAATTCTAGCACCATTTCCCTGACACTACTAAGCATCCCATAATTTCAAGTACTAGTATCGACTATTAAAGGGAATCTAGTGTAGTGGGAAAGATGAAGAAAATTACTGTGAGCTTTCCTGTTTATGCTATTTAGGAAGAATTTCATAGTAAAAAGTCCACTGTAAAGGATTGCTCTTTAATTGTCCTAATAGTCATACAAAAAGTAATATGACACAAAATATACCCAAAAAGCTGAAATGTTTGGGACCCACACATTTTGTGTTGTCCCATACATGCACTTCTGTGTAAGGGCATGTGACTCTAAGCAAAATTAAGTTAATTTCTTATCATTATGGTAATTCCAAAACCTCATAGCACACAACAATGATTAGATAAACCACCAACCTTTTTCAGACAGTGTCTTCATTATTTTGATCTCATGACCAGAACTATAGTTTCACTTTAAAGTTGAAAGATATTGTTTTGTATATTTACATGTAGGTACATGTACATGTAGGCCCTTCCACACTAATTTTGATCAAACTACTCCTTATGAACTCAATGTAGCAATGTACTGCCTATAAGAGTCACCTTTCCTCTACAACTAGACAGTGACAATACACAGCAGATAGAGTAGCAAATTTGGCTTGGCTCTGCCTCCACTTAATCTTGAATGATCCTCCGGGATTGGACAGTGAAACCTTATCTGTCAATGATCAGATTATGTGGTACATAGCTACACTGTAGATCTACATTTACATGTTACACACCACAATGATATCTATCTTATGCCTTCTTCCACATATAACGGCAGGTATTGGTATTGACACTGAATAGCCAATGCAGTAGCACAGGCTTATCAAATATAGGTTTAATCGTTCTACAGTCATCTGCACTGTGTGTGGACACGTACACTATTGTGTACAAATGAAATCATCTTTCAAGTAATTATGTCAACAAAATTTTAAGAGCAAAACATTGACCTAGATACACATGTATGTAAAAAAAATGCAAAGTAAACTCTTGTAAAATTTAAAGCTCATAATCTTGTATTTAATATTAGAGGAGAAAAAAAACTTCTCAACTAAAAAAACCTTTTAGGGCATATACACCAATGTATTACAATGAAGTCCTACACATTAGGGCAATTCCAAGTAAAAGTGGACATGAAGCTAAAACTTTGATGTGGTGATATGCAAATTAGGATCTGAAATTAACACACAGGCCTCTTTACAATACAACCAATCATTTGAGTTGAAATTTTATGAGATACAGTTTTCTATAATTAAAGTTTTCTATAATAATTGATCAAACTCAGATTTGCACATTTGGGACTATGTTGCTTCAAATGTCTCTATTATTATATCTAGTCAGTTTTCTTTGATTGTTTGGCTCAAAGTTATTATCATGGACTACTCTTAAAAAATACTTTGCTCTTTACAATGCTTAAAATTGCATTTTTCCTCACAAAATACAAATAGAAACTGAACATGGATTAAAGTTTTAAGTCATAAACAAAATAATCAACCAATTTTCTTGTGAATGGTGGCATATTCCTAGAACATAGAATCCAATCAACAACTCAAAATTGTGATAGCCATTTTAATAAAGTTCACAGAGTTAAAAGCATGTCCAAATATGTCCATTTTGCGTCAATCACCGTAACCCTGTTTATGAATATTCATATCTCATTAATCAAGTGGAACACTAGACAACAAATATTATTATTTCAAAAAGTGGGTACCAACAACTCTTGTCATACTATGCCATGAGATGATAAATTTGTTTGAATGCTGAAATTTGTTTCTGAATGTCACGCCATTCCCTTGGAACTGCCCACTAGCAAGGCATGGTATTTCTCTTTTAATTGTCAATGCCACAATTAAGCTTTTCCTTTTATATTTTTAATCAATATATTAGAGAGCAGCACGTTTCATTACCATATAAAGGTGACACAAAAAAAAAAGGCTCAGATCATTTCATCAAATAAATTGAGGAATGCTAGAAATACATTGTTAGACAAGCTCTTTTATAAACCAATGTTCTAATGCAAAACTCCCAAAACTCCCAAGTCCACCGTTGGCATATAACAGACAGGAATGTTATACATGTAGTTATAATTATTTGTACACATGTGATGTACATGTAGAAACAGGTGAACTTCCCTGTAAAAATGAGGTTATTGACAAAATACAGCTGAGTGAGCAATACAAATTGATGTTTACACTGTAACTCGTAATGACGTGCATCAGCAATAGACCGTTGTATCATTGAATGAGCAGAGATTGCAGAGTATACCAGACACTCACTGACTAGTCTACATACAATGCTAGGGTAACACCTTCTATCATCGAGAGTATGAATCACAAGAAAACACAATTCTAAATCAATTCACACGATTGGGAACACCCAGCCTACAACTTACACTGTACATATCTCAATGAGCAAGGAGGAAGCAAATCAGACAGGGACCAAACACATATCATTTCACAATGATGTTTTTAAAAGAAATACAATCTACTGTCCAGCAAAACATCTTGTCAAGCACACATAATCAGAAAAATTACACATTTGACCTACATGTACATGAACATGTAGACGTATTTGGATCATGGCCAACTGGGATTGACCCACTGTATGACAAAAGTATTGTAGCATTTTTTGTAAAACTTCTGCACAAAGTTTTACACAGACTTTATAACGGTTTGAAAATATACATTGTATAATCAGGGCAAAACATTTACTTCAACCACAGGTCATGAATCACAACAAACCACAATTCAAAATCAGGTCACAAACACTTTGGGTGGTATCTCACTTTGCGGAAACTACTTTGAAACTATTACTTTGAGACGGATATGGGACTACTTTGAGACGGTTTTGAAACTACATGGGGACGGTTTTGAAACTTGTTGTGGAGACGTCTCCTCAGTCCCTGCGACGTTTCATGAGTCGCGGAAAATGCTTTGAGACGGTTTCTGAAAATTGTCGTGGAGAAATCTTCGCAACGGAATAAAGTATCGGAGACGCCTCTAATACTTTTTATCCGTCGCTGAGACATCTCTGCGAAGTGAGATACCACCCTTAGGAACAAAGTTCAAAATCAATATGAGCTTTCTAATTATTTTCATATTATTTACATGTAGGAAAAAGTCCACTAGCCATGATTGCTCCTCAAATCCCCGAACATCACAATCAACAGCTGAAGTCGTAGGGCCAAACATTTGTGTGTAGCCCCATTTGACTCTCAGCAGAACTGAGTCCATTTCTGATCATTATGTTCATTTGAAATTGTGCCAGCATTTCAATAATTTCATTCATTTTCAGCTAGCTTAATTAATATTGACTAACCAGTTCTCTTCATTGACAATCATCCATGCACAAATTCTTTTGTCTCTGCCTAGTGCTAGGACGGACAACAGTCAAACAACTTTGTAGAATGAAATTATTGAAATACTCACTGTATCAATATTTCTACAGCATTTTTATTGGTTGTGGTATAATATGGAAGGGCAGGAAATAAACTTTGCAAATATGTAGATTTGAAAGAGAATTTCAAATACCAACTGCCAAACAACTTTTTTGCTTTCCTCTCTTCAAATTGTACTTTATACTCACTCATGCATGACATATGGGTTATAATACAGATTTTATTAAATGAAAGAAGAGACTCTAAGCTTTTAATTGATGGGTCATTTATGAATTTTGATTAAGATTAAGTTATGATAAAACATTGATATATCTCGGTTTCGTTTTTCTGGGACGCACTGTATAACATGTTAATGAGCTTTATAGTCTACATGTACACAGATTGATTCTTTTTACAATGTAGAAAAAATTATGGAGTGTCTTTTATAACGGATCATGGACACAACAACACAAATACATTGACCTCAGTCCATAGAGCAGTTTTAAAAAAAAGATTTATCTAATTGAATTTCATACTGTAAGAAGGGGGCAGGGTGGGGGTGTGGGGAGTGGGCTTACCTGGTGTTGATTCTTGGCTATGATTCACTTTATCTCCATCTCTGTTATCAGAGTTTGAAGTTGAGGCACTCATTAGTTGTTCCTTGTTATCTTTTGAAGTAACATTGTCAGTGGTATTTGGATTGTCTTCCACTTCATCCATCTATATTGAGAAGAAAAGAAAAAAAATCAAATATTTAGGCCTATAATAATTCACTAGAGCTTTTATTTTTATTTGTACTTTCAAGATTAATCATCAATCGTGGTCACACTCACAATTAAAAATAAGAACTTTATGACAGAAATCTATTAAATTTGTGATGGACAAAAATTTATGAATTGCACCTACATGAACATGTACTACATTGTGTAGACCGAGGCTGCTCTGTCTTCATCGCGTATCTCTCTGAAGACAGAGAGCTTCCATTGCGTGAGCTGTTCAAAATGCAGTGCTGTATTCTCCGTTAAATTTCCCCAAATTTCATGGGAAAAACTTACAGAAACCCCCAAAGCCAACTTCAACAAGACAGTTGGGCATCAAAAAGGACACTTTCTAGAGAAAATCTACTTGCAGATGCGGTAAGTGGAATAACTTTCATCTTACGATGATGAGGTTTACGGTTCACCATGTGGTTAGTCCTAAAAGGGACTGTTTGAGAAAGTAGAAGAGGAAATGAAGAGTTACAGAAAGTAGAAAATTGATAGGCGAGATAGAGAGTAGAGAGTAGAATTGGAGGTAATCTTCGTGATTTAGTCCTGAAAAGGACTGTAAACCAGTGAGAAGACGAGATGCGAGGAAGGCTTGAGTAGTAGTAGAGAGTGCTCGACGTTTTCGGACAGGTTGACTGTCGTCTCAGGAGTGAAGAGTGGTGGAAGATGCGCGGGAGTATAGCTGATGTGCGGACGTGGGAGTAGCATCGACGCCGGAACGGTCGGCGTGGGTGGAGCTCTATTGTTGTAGTTGCGTGGGTGGCTGGTTGCGGGGAAAGTCGGGTGTCGAATGCGGACGTTGGTGAAATCGAGGCCGGTGTGGCTGGCGTAGAGGCGGTGTCCTATTGTGGTCGAAGAGTCGTGGCGTGGGCGTTGCTTTCCGGCGGGTCGGAGGTTGTGGCGGAAGTTGTTGGATTGAGTCGGCGTAGCTGTCGGCGTGGCGGTGGGCTGGTTCTCGGGTGAGGTGACTGGATGTTGGGTGTCGGTCGGCGAAGTTGAAGCAGAGGTGGCGCTGGTAGACGAAGACGGTCGAGGTGGGGTTGGTTCGTTGTGGAGAATTGGGCTTCCAGATGCTATTGATGTAGAGTCCTGTGTCTTGGGGTACGGTGTTATGGCGATGGATTTCGATAGCTTCCCTAATCCTTCTTGAGTTCCAGTGCGGATGGTCGTGATGAGGGTGTTGTCCCAGTTGATGCGGTGGTTCTCTTGTGGGCGTGCTTGACAATGGCGGATTTGTCCCAGTCGCTGAGTCGTGGCAGTTCTTGTGTTCCTTGAGTCTGGTGTCGAAGTTGCGCCTGTTTCATCTTATAGATCTATAATATGATCACCGAAAAACACACTCGGCTATGTACACTGCATTTTGAACAGCACGCGCAATGGAAGCTCTTATAACAAGCCAATTTCTATGTAACTATGTTTACAAAGACCTTATAAAATATCTTGTATATATCTATCCTTTAAAGTTTGTTGATCATTGATTTGTTAGTGAGCACTTGAAGAGATTTTAAAATAAGTCTACTAGAATTATAAGAAAACTTTCCTGTTTGCTCAAGTACAGTTGGGATATGACTATTTATCCCAGCTTACTTACACAACACAAAAAGTAATTTCCAGGAAGTACCAGGATAAGTGAAAACAAAAAACAAAAACAAAAACAAACCATCCAAACACTCATTTAGTGACAATGTTAAGTGAAAAAAATGTTTTTTCAATAATGAAAATTAAAGGAATCCAACCCAAGGAGAGAATCAACCTACAGGAAAGAGGAAAATGTGACGAGCAATCTAAAAAAGTTTCATCAAAATCGGTTATTAAATAGAGAGTTACGGAAGTTTGAAAAGTCTAGTCGTTTCCTTCTATGGGGATCCTCAAATTGGCATCATCGGCTTCAAAATGCCGATCTTATGGACAACTCTCCATTTATTTTGTACACAAATTTTCAGATTTTCCCCTTTTCTTTCAAAATTTGTCTTCTTACTTCTGAGCTCAAATATGTCATGGAAAATATATTTCACAAACATAATTATGTTGAGCTCAGAAGGAGGTAGGATATATTTCGAAAGAAATGGGGAAATTGAAATTTGTGTACAAAATGAATGGAGAGTTGTCCATGAGATCGGCCATTTTGAAGCCGATGATGCCAATTTGAGGATCCCCATAGAAGGAACTAGACTTTTCAAACTTCCATAACTCTCTTGTTTTATAACCGTTTTTGATGAAACTTTTTTTAGATTGCTCCTCTCTTTTTCCTCTTTTCTGTAAGGTTGATTCTCTCCTTGGGTTGGATTCCCCTTTAAGTTTGGTTCCTGAAGGTCTTCTCATTGAATTTTGCCATTGACCGTATGGTTTACCGGTAAGTGCATGTGTGAATTTAATCCTTCTCTTAATGTTTGTTTGTACATGTATGTATGTATCATCATTTATTATTCAAGATGAACTTGAAATACAATCCTAAGGCGCCTTCTCCAAACAAAGTGCGTCAGCTTCCCGCGTCTTTTGTACCAAAAGACAATTTATCGGCTTTTGAATAGAATCCCGAAATCTTAATACGTCTTAAACTAGTTAAAAGCAGAAAGCCGATTGTTTCTCGCGTTGGATCAGGAAGCTGCGGGAATCTTGACGCACTTTGTTTGGAGAAGGCGCTTAACTTTGTCTCCAGATATATGGTGTGAAACAGCTTCATCATATTTTTAGTTTTGTACGACATTGTCATTCAGTTTAATTTGGAAATAAAAGCACTACCGTTTGATGATAGATAGCATAATTATCGTTGTAATCTTTAGTATTTTATGCAAATCTTATGAAATTTGAATTTTGCAATGAAAAATCTGGGGCAACTGCTTAAGGCTAGATGTAGGCTATTTCATCATAGCACCAATAAAAAAGCAAGTCCATATTTAATCTGCAAAAAGGGACGGAACAGAAATAATGGTTTATACCAAGTAGGCCTAGACAGCCTTTTGTCTTAATTTGTTATTATTTTCTTAAAAATCATTTTTGAACATGAATAGCAGTATTATCCACATCCCAAATAGACGAACTAAAACATAGAAATTTGGAAAATAAAAAGGCCCCGGGGCTCAACATTCTGAATAGCAAAAATGTGTAGATCAAGGCCTATTGTATCTGCAAACTATTTTATTCTACTACTGTGCCGAGGTTTATGGTTCACCATGTGGTTAGTCCTGAAAACATGGAAAAGGACTGTTTGAGAGAGTAGAAGAAGAAATGGAGAGTTGCATAAAGTAGAAAATTCATAGGTGAGATAGAGAGTAGAGAATAGAATTAGAAATATTCTTTCTTCATCGAGTCCTGGAAAGGACTGTGAACCAGATGAGAGGGCGAGATCATATGCAAGGAAGACTTGTAGTAAGTGGAGAATGTTCAACTTTTCGGACAGGTTGACTGTTCGTCTTCAGGAGACGGACAGTCAACCCGTCAGTAATGTCCAGCACTCTCTACTACCAAGTTACAAGTCTTCCTCGCATCTCGCCTTCTCATCTGGTTCAGTCTTTTTCAGGACTCAATCAAGAAAGCATACTTCTAATTCTATTCTCTAGACTCTTCTCTATATATCTCACCTATCAATTTTCTGCTTTCTGCAACTCTTCATTTCCACTTCCACTCTTTCAAACAGTCCTTTTCAGGACTACCCACATCATGGTGAACCATAATAAACCTCGTCACAGGCACAGCACATGCAAACATGTCTAGAGCTGATGACGTTTTGGATTCCCCCACCCCAGGCATCCTTTGTTCTTTTTCTTTTTCTTTTTTTTTTTTGCTCTCAATGACACATTAACTTGTTTAATTTGATTGCTGACGTGACTGAAATTTCTTGAAGAAACTTTACAAAAATGTGTGTAAACTTAAGTTCTTAGTATTATTTTAAAACCAATTACCTCAGGCACAACTTTGCTTTCTACAGCTGAGAGTAGAGCATAAAGTTGGGATCTTAGTGCCTGCTTTTGACTGAATGTGAACGCAGGATGATTGACTGCAATGACAGCAAGAAGGACAACCTTCTCGTCTGTCTCTGTGTGGTGTCTAGTTCTGAAACCATTTGATAAGATGGCGTCTGTATGATCTTTTAACGTTCGATAAAGCACTGAAGCACCGTCAGTACATCTTGAATTCATTAAAGCAAGACTTGTTAGTACTTTATCAAGAATCCTGATGTCAGTAATATTCGTAAGTTTGGACAAATAGGATACATCATTGGCATGAAGTTCAGACTCCCGAAGTCGATCGTAGTCCCGTCTCCCTAAACTCTCAACGTATGTTCCAAGGAATCGCAACTCCAGAGGACTGCAACAATCCATGAGCGCACAAAGAAAGTCTATTCGCCGTGATGCAGTTAAATCACAAAACCAGGCTATAACTTCCTTTTTACACACCATGTTGATAGTTTTTGGCTACTCCGGCGAAGAGAAACAGGTAAATCTCCGTACTTTATCCCTAAAAGTCTACGGCCTGCTTCTGCCAGTCGCCATTACTGCTGAAAACCGAGATAAGTGAAGAATCCGGGACTTTCATAGTGGAATATTCCGGTGTAGGGGTAATGATTGTAGGATATTTTTCTTTATTGTAATTACAAGCTTTTAACATTAAAAATATCACTTGTATCTTTTATAAGCAGTTTTATATTACTTTATTTAACATTTTAAAGAAAAAAAAAGAGGGTAATCAATTATATACAAGTTTATCTTATTAGCTAAATTCCCTTACTCTATAGTGGAAGCTCTCATATGTCAGTGATCGTGAACAAACATATTTTTTGACTGTCAAGTTGGTTCTTGACTTTGAAAGCCTGGGTTTCAAAATAACTTCAACTTAAACTCGTTTAATTGTGATGAAAACACGGTTTGTTTGATTCGTTTCGAATGTTTTGCCAATTACATTTCATGACTATGTCTATGTCAGCTTGGCTCATGCCTCGATCCTGCTTACATTAGGCTTTATCAAGCGTTTTTAGTAAAATAATTATCTCAAACGCGGGCGGTTAGAAAATCATTTCATACGAACCAACTGGTGTCAAAGACTATAAACACTACAGTCTGTATAAAAAAAATGGTACAGTCGGGGAAAAAATCATTTAGGTGTGAAATCTGTTCATATAATGTGTGTTTGTGGTACTAAATTAAAGCCAAAAGATTTTTCGTTTTGATGCGCTTTGTCCTGTATAATTTGCTTTTGTAAAACAAAAGTTATGCTAAGTTTTGTGCGACGAGGAACAAATCGAAATTACGCACTTTTATTGTTCTGGAGCTCTGAATTCACGGTCATAATGCGAAATCGTACACAAAGGCATGGGACGGCGTGCGAAAAATGGATTTTTCTTGATTGTAGAAAATTAGTCATATCTCAAAAAATACTGCACCAAATGTGATGGAAAAAATTGCAGAAGAAAGAGTGATATTCCTGCTTTATGAAAATAACAAACAATACCACGTTGATATTAACCTTCACACTATAAAAAAATATTTTCCAACTGTACCATTTTATTTGACACAGACTGTAGGCCTATATCTAACTCGGGGCCCATAATATATGGAACTCCAATCAGAATTTTAAAATCACTTGACTTTGCAAAGAGTATGCAAATTAACCCGCGTATTATGAAAACATATAAATTAATATCATGGTGGATAATCTCATTTTGGGCCTGCGCTCCTGGGATTGATATGTAAAAATATGAAAATGATAAATCATAAATCGCTCATCATGCCGCCAGCGTGACGTGAAAAAATATTGATGTATCTTTTTGCTCGCCCATTTGCACCCCGTAAAACTCCTCTCTGGATCCGCGCCTGACTTCACTTTACTCAGGGGATTCAAGAATCTGAGGTGCCTGGATCTTTTTGGCTGGGATTATTCATGCTTGTACCCGAGGTTTGGCGGTATGCCTTGATGCAAATATGATTTTTATTTTTCCATTATCAAATTATATTTGTTATTATTTCAAAGAGTAAAGCTTTCCCTAAGTTTATATCCAAATATAGCTTCTGATCTCTAAGTTATATATTTATGTACTTCAGCTAGTAGATGTTGTCTGTACAACGAATAATCAATGTTATACGGTAACCTGTCTCTTTATTTATACTAAAGGTGCAAATCCTAGGACTTCCTCTGAACAATCTTTACGCATTATATATTATTCTTTTTTAATATTTTATGAGGTTCATTAAAAAAGGTCAAATTTTGAATCTTTTAAAGACAAAAAAAAAATAATAATAATAATAACTAATTAAACAAAACAAAACATAATGCGGATCCAGCGACTGCATCGCTCGACCGGGCGGTGTAAATTATTTAATTACTATATATATTTGTCATTGTCAAGATAGATGAAAGCTATAGTATCGAGTAGGCTTTACATTTCTTGTTTGTCATCAAACTTAATGAGTAAATAAAAATGAAAATGATAATTTCATGTTTAATGCTGAGACTCTTTTGGTACAATAAACCAGTTTACTAACATAATTATTCTAATTTTTATGCATACTTTTTCCTGGCGACATAGTAACAAGATATTCAACAGCCTGTAAAAAAAAAAAAGTATGAACTACAATACATGGAATCCAGTTTGCATACATTAGTTGTTGCTATGTCAGGCAAGCTTCTGGCAAGCTTTCAGGTTGTCAAGAACAATCTCTGTTAAAAAAGTATGCATAAAATTTGAGTATAATATGTCAGATGTCAGTGGGGGACATCATAACAAAATAATGTCCCCAATGTTTTTGTCGGAAAAGGAGGAGAAGGGTGGGCGGGTCCCAAAATATAGAAAAAAGTTTCTAAAGTTGATGACCTCCTTAACTTTCACACCTACCCCCTCCCTCGCATATCGCTTTTGACATTATAACGTTTTTGACGTTTTTAAAAAATGGGTACAAACATAACGGATCCGCGCTTGTATCACCCCCCCCCCCCCCCCCCAATGCTCAAGTTTGGATCGATACGTACGCTCACGGTCATTAATATCATTAATATCAAGAAATTAAAAAAAATAAATAAAAAAAAAATAAAAAAATAAAAAAAAACTAGTGGGGAAATTATTAACCAGCTGGGCCTTTCAAAAGTAAAGGAAGCGCTCCAAATTAATCTAAAACTCATAAGCCACCAGGTTGTTCTTAAAAGTGGGTGGGGATGTCAAATATTAACTGAGAGGCCACCTCAATATTGAAGTTAGACTTAGAGGCGCCAACGTGGTCTTTAATGGCATCGCACTTCGCGGAGACGGGTTTGAGATGGATTTGGGACAACTTGGAAACGGCTTTGAAACGGTTTTTAAAACGATTTTGAAACTTGTCGCGGAGACGTCTCCTAGAGGTCTCCTGAGTCCCCGCGACGTGTCATGAGTCTCGGGACCTCAAAACCGTCTCAAAACCGTCTTACAGTAGTCCCTAATCCGTCTCAGAGCTGACGTCTCCGATACTTTTTTTTTCCGTCGCGGAGATGTCTCCGATATTTTTTTTTCCCATCGCGGAGACGGATTTAGGTCTATATTTTGAGATGGTTTTTAGACGGTTTTGAGATTCCCGAGACTCATGAAACGTCGCGGGGACATAGGAGACGTCTCGGAGTCGTTTCCACGACAAGTTTTAAAATCGTCTCAAAACCGTCTCAAAATAGTTCCAAATCCGTCTCAAACCCGTCTCTGCGAAGTGAGATAACCACCATTAAATTTAGAGGATGCCACAATTGTTTTTACAATTAATGGGGCGCAACTAAGTGACGCCAAATTATTCTTAAATTTAAGGATACAAAATTGATCTTAAATCTAAGAGCGCCAAATTGATCTTTTATTTAGGGGCCTAATGGATCTCTAACTTGAGTGACGCTAAATTTTTCTTAAATTTAATTGTTCTAGATACCAAGTTGGGTTGTCCTTAAACTATAAGGGGATGCAAAATTGACCTATGGCGCGCATAATTGATCTTAACATTTTCGACGTAAAATAGACTTGAAACTTTAAAGATGCAACGATCATGGATCTTAGGCTTTGGGGGCTCGAAAATTCGACCTGACACTATGTAGGCCTATGATTCCCCAAAACTAATCTGAAACTTAGAAAGGGCACACAAATTGATCTGAAACTTATGAGGGACAAAAACTGGAATTTACGTAGGCTCCATATTGATCAGAAATTTACGGGAATCAAATTGACGGAAACTACGAGGTAAAAAATTAATTGAGCCTTAACTGTGCTTAAAAAATTAATAATAAGCTATTAGCCTATTTATCTTCAGGTCAGTATAATATGTTCGCGGGCGCTTCGAGCTCACAATATTAGTTCAGCTAATAGGCCTATAATATTGGTTTAAGCACGTAATAAAATACAGTTCTTTCATTTGAAAGATATACAGAGAAGTATTTTGAAATAAGCTTCCAAATTGGAAATATAAAGATACATGTAATATAAGCTACATAAGTAAAACGAAAGAGAAAAACAAAGACACGAAAATAGCACAAACACAATAAACACATGTATGCGTGAGGGTGTGTGTAAGTGTGGGTGTGTGTGAGTGTGTTTGTGTGTGTGTTTGTATGTGTGCAAGTGTGTGCTCGTAGGATAAATGGATGTGGATAATTATATAGTTGATGTGGGAGGGCTGGATGTGTGGGTTATAAATGGTGCATGTTGGAGGATGTATGTGTGGTTGGGGTGAACATGTATGTGAGTGTGTCTATAAATCGTGGCGTGAGTGGGTGTGCGCAAGGAAACAATGTTATGTAATGGGTTAGCGTGTGTCGGGTGTATAAGGGGGTGCATTATGTATTTTAAAATGTTTGTGTCTAAAAAGCTGATCGTAATGTATGTTGGTGTGAATTAAACTCAATGTGAGAGGTTTGGGTGTGTGTGAGGGTGTGTGTGTGTGTGTGTGTGTGTGTGTGTGTGATGCACGTAAGTTCTATATACCGATCAATTATTTATGAAATGAAATACATAAACCGTTGTTTTATTGCCTTTTTCTAACTTGTTCAAGTTGGACCAGTTGAAACGTTTAGATTAATTACCTAGCTCTTGTGTACAAAAATTTACCATTTAGAATAAGTCTATTTTAGGGAATAGAAAATCAATGAATGATACTTTTTTTAAATATTTTCCAAATGCAAAAACAAATATCAACAATTGATAAACTCGGCATGCAATTGAAAGAAAGTTCGAGGAAACTGGCCGTAACCATATTAACCAAAAGTTTCACTGAAAAACAAGTAAATTGGAATGACATGCAATACCTAAATCTAACATTTCCCCCCCCCCCCCAATAATTCCGAAGATTCTGTCAATGAATACCTAACTCAGATACGTAGGCATTCGTTTTGTTTCTAAACTTCTACCATCAAGCAACGTTGGTCATTTATCGCTACCGTACTCAAAATGTCTAGTTTCCCTACCAAGAATGCAGCATTTCTTATCCACGTATAGTCATATAATACATACCCACCTGAACTATAACAAATCTATCCCCTACACAATGCCATATAATTCACTATATTCATACCACAAAATGTTGCCAAGTAATGTTCAAAATGTTATTCCTGTTTCCGCGACATAAATTATGTCATAATTAATTTTAGTCTAAATTGTAATGTATTGTCAGTCGTTGTTTTCAAAAAGTATATTTCTCAATACTAATGCTCCCATACATTAAGGATTTTAATACTAGCCCTTCCATGGAAACGATATATTATCTCCTATTGATTTTACACTCCACATGCATTAAATATACTGGGCGTTTAAAAACAAATCATGCATCTCTAAAGTTTGACTATTTACTCCAAGAGTTTACACCGAAATTTGACACCAAATCATTATACTGAATATCCAGGCAGCACAGCTGTTTCTACGAAATCTTAATTCTAACATAACACCAATCAGGTTGAGATAAGTAAATTAACAGAAAGGAACAAAAACAAAGGAACAGACAAAAGTTGTACCGAGCGTTACTTTGCAACAACAACAAAACATACTAACGATGCTCAGTTGAGTGTGACCCTTGAAACTTTACTTAAGTGCCATTGAAAAGCTAAAGATTAATAGAATGTTTAGTTTTAAGTAATAACGAGTGTACTGCCGGTAAATCAAATCAAATCAAATCAAAGTCTCAAAGTATATATAAGAGAGCTATTAATATCAGAGCGAGTAAATTAGCCTTTAATTTTATTTGTTTTAAGGAAACTACAATGTTTTAAGGGGAAAAGTACTTGTCTTGCAACTTGTTAACATTGTCATTGGGCTATGAATGTAGTGATTTAGTGTGTTATCATTCAAGTGGTCCTGTATTATAAGACTACACTCAGAATGTTGCATTATGGGTTAGGAATCAGGGCAGAATTGAGGTGTTGTTGAGGACTTGATGTGGTGCTGTACAAGGCTGCTAGTTCGCATTGGCTTTAAATTTCCCGTCGGTACTGATTTCTTAAGATTTTCCTGTTTTATCGTGTTTTTCTCACAAGTAGTGCCTCTCGTTCGCAGTAGAATGCTCGCGTTCTGTCGCAATTTATGTCGTTCCATATGATATTATTTCCATATTTCTTCGCCATAACGCAATCCTCATCACCCTGGAAGTCGTTTGGTTCTCCATTATCCCAGGTAGCGTAATTGACCGGTTGCTCGTCCCTGTTTTGGCCACTTGATGCTGTCCACTTGAATGTACCTTCTGTGTTGCGATCATTTAAACCGATCCAGTATCCCTGTTTGTAGAAATGACATAGATAGGTTGATAAATAAAGAGAGAGAGAGAGAGAGAGAGAGAGAGAGAGAGAGAGAGAAAGGGTCAATGTAGTGCTCATCCAGCATCTGACAAGGTAGTGAAGTAGTAAACTGTAGTGAATATCATATAAAGCTATAGAAATGAAATCGGACATAAAATGACGGGGGAAAAAAAGTATTTTGAAATTGTTGACGACCAACGGACGACAGACGACGGCCTCGGTATAAGCTCATATGGCCCAACTTGAAGACCAATCAGCCTTTGCGCAAGTGGGAGCCTATTAGAGGCAAAAATAGTCTCATGGACATCAGTTTTCATAATGATATTGATAAACAGACAGTAAGCAATTAAATATTGCAATTTGTGACCAAAGAAAATTGCATCCAAGGCCACAGAGGCTGAGGAATGACTGGGTGCCCTCAAGAGTGTCTGCAACAGGCTAAATGGCTACATGACTGTGGAATAATTGGCAAGAAAGAAGCCAAATGTAAGGGACACTAACAAAGAAGCGTCATGCTTTTCCAAAACAACATGTGAACAAGCCTGCAGAGTTCTAGCACTCTATCCTAAGACCTAATAAGTGCAAAAAGTGATTGGATATGATGCACGGGACCATGTGTGTTTTATAGGAAGCTTTCAGTCAGTCATGCTTGGAGCCAACAGTGAGGCAGAGTGGAGGATGTTTCATGATTTGGAGTTGTATGGCAGCCAGTAGAGTTGGAGAGATAAATTTCATAACATGGCATCATGAATGCTGAAGCCATGAGGATATCCTTGCCCGAGACTGGCGGAACATTTGAGATTTAGTGTTTAGGTGATAGTAACATTACCTGCCATTTGATATAAATAGTAATAAAATTTCAAACCAACGTCGATTTATTTAATTCCGTTTTTTCAAAGAGTAAAAATAATTTTTGGGGACACTGTATGTGCTAACGATTTTAACTCATGTATGAGAGATTTCTTCACCCTTTTCTTCTTTTATTTATTTATTTATTTATTTATCTATCTATCTATTCTAGAAGTCTCTTCTTTGTACTTACCCACCACACTTGGTCACCACCGTTCTGCGCAAAATGATTAGCGATGGCTGCATTCTCCTCAGCGCTGTCGATAGAAACCAGATATGCTCCGTCATAATGACGACATATCTCCGCAGCTCTCATCCATGTCTTATGTGAGATGCGACGGTAGCAATGGGTACCATGTAAAACTGACCAGTAAGGTAAACAGGCCAGTTCATCACTATAACCGTAAGTGAGGATCGTCACCAAGGATCATCACCATCAGGATCTGCTTTGCAGCCATCTTTAATACACCTGTATGGGTATATATATTTTCAATTACAATAATTAACTGTGGCACTGACTGACAAGGCATTTGCTACGACAATTGCCCTTGCTTTAAATCGTCTAAGATTTAAATCTTAAGATTTAATTTGGCGACATTTACATTTGGCCACATCTTCAGCTGCCTTCCTTTGGCAATTCAATATTTGATCAATAGGACAAAAATATTATGTAGCCTTTAACCAGTGAATTTAGGAAATTTTCTTTATTAAGCTGCAATTTGCATCTGGCAATTATATCTTAATCTTTGATATGAGACGATCTCTAACTTAATTTGAAATAGAAACGTTCAGACCTACATAAAGTCTACACAAGTACATAATGAAACTTATTTATCATGAAACATATTTCCTAATGTGGGAATAATTATTATTTACATGATTATGTGACTGTGATTGGTTAAAAAAAATAAATAAAAAAACACCAGAAAAGCCATTAAGTTGAACCCCCCCCCCGAACAAAGAACAATCAACAGCAATTATAAACAAAACAAAGCAAAAATGAAATAATGTAAATATATGCATGTCAAATGAAATTAACAGTGATGAAAAGTTTGATACGAAGATTAAATTAAAGATGTAGTAATGAAAATACGAAGACGGAAAAAGATGGACAGCATAAAAAAAAAAACATAACAAAAATAAGTAAATACTGAAAGAAAAACAAAACATCATTTCCCCTCAATTTTGTTTCAGCCTTCATGAAAAGCTTTTAAATGATAACTGTAGTTTAGTTTCAATTGTAATTTATGTTTGACTGATTTGCTACGATACATTTTTGGGAAGATACAAATTTCATGCTGGAAAAATGAATAAAATCAATTTTGAACAACACTGATCAAAATAATGTTTGACCATTTCCCTAGACAATAGACCTAATCGTATCATGAACTCTGATATTAACTGAAAGAAGAATATCAAGTCTACCCCGAGACGCATCTCATGGTAGGTCTGAGGGGGCCTTGGTTGGCCAGGTAAAACAAAATGTTCCCAAAATGTGAAAATTGCCTAAAATGGGCAATGTGGGGGTTGACAACTTTTTGTTTTAAAAATCTTAGGGAAGGGATGGGGGAACGTACAAGAAATAGCCAGGGTCCAAAAAATGAAAGCGGGACAAACAAATTAAAAATATTAAAGCCGGAGCGAAAATGTGTTGCTAGAGTGGGGAAAAAAAGTATTCCATCTTTATCCATCTTTATGGTTCTAGGACATCTCCCCGGAGACAAACTCCCGGGGACAAACTCCCGGAGGACAGCTCCCCGAGGTACAACTCCCCCGGGGACAAGTCCCCCGGAGGACAGTTCCCCCGGAGGACAAGTCCCCGCAGGACATCTCCCCCGTGAGGACAGCCGCCCAAGAGAGTCATCCGCGAGGACGCTTGCCAGGACAACTCCCTGGAGGCAACTCCCTCCGAAGGACAACACCCCTGAGGACGACTCCCCTGAGGACAACTCCCCCTGAGGACAGCTCCCCCGGAGGACATTCTCCCGGAGGATAGGTTTCCCCAAGGACAACTCCCCGGATGACATCTCCTCTACACTTTAAATGCTTTTAACATTTATTTTATGCAAAGCCCTGGTTTTATCTTTCTTGTTAAATTTATTACATTTACTTTTCGCATGGAGTACCCTTTCTGTAATGACAAGCGAGGATGGGAAGGTAGTTAAATGCCTAAATCTCATTGGAACCACCCTTCGATCTATGAATGCTACTCCTTCTCAAATGTTGTTAGGTTTGGCAGATTCAGACGGTCCCCCACGAAATGTGACCCTCAGAAAAGGAAAATAATGAATGCAAGAAATAAAGGAAATGATGAAAAGGAGGATGCTAAATGGGGAACTTTAAATAATGAAGCTACAGGAGAAGAAAAGAGCACGAAGGCGAGTGTGCTACATATATCTAGTGTCTTAGCAAGGGAGGGTTGGGGTGAGCCATCAATAAGTAATGCTTTAATTCAATTTAATCAACACCCCTAAACATCAATTTGAATCGGGCGCACAATAGTCATTACGAGAAACATCAATTTGTTATTTATCAGAAAAGACAATTGCACAAACCTCCCAACTTCCAACATCATCACTTGTTTTGTCATTTTCAAAGAATAATGTAATACAATCCACTGTTCATTGGTTAAGATTTTACAGACAATTGTTATTATCTGAAAAGTGTGTATTCATAAGTATTGCACTTGCACAGCTTTGCATTCATGCCGTGTTCATCGGCTATCATAGACGGTGTTATTGCACACTAGTTGTTTGTATTGAAAATATCTCCAGAGTAGATGAAAATTAAAAAAATCTCGGTATACTCAACCATTTTCGTATTTCCGTCACATATCTACGATGAATGAAAACTTATAATTTTAAAACGTTTGCTGATAACAAGACCAAACAAAACAAAACAAAACCACTTGTATCAAATTATGTACATTTTTTTTTTGTATATATATTGAGAAGGTGTCATATAAAATTTTCACTTGACGATTCGCGCTTGAAAATCCTTTTTTTTTCTTTTCTTTTTTTGGGGGGTCTGAAAGAAAGATTAACGTACCGTTTGTAAACAGAATAACAACAACAAAAAATAGAACCAAAAAGTAAAAAATATACTGCTTCGGGTCAGTTTTTAGTGCAAATTTCGGGCTCGCGCTTGCGCTCCAGAATCATCCCTTCAAAAGGTTTTTTTTTGTTTTCAGATTCTCGAACGCACCGCAAAAATCCTGTTACGGGCCTGACCATTGACTACTACTCTAAAATCTAATCAGATCATCTTCCTATGGAGTTTAAATTAAAGTGTGATATAATATTGGCTATTTCGGTTCAAAAAAAAAAAAAAAAAAAAATGCAAATGGAGCAAAAATAAACGAGGTGCATGTGGATCTGTTATCCGGAATGGTTGAGTTTCCTCCGGTGGACTTGTGCCTGCTGGCTTGTTGTGGCTCGGGGGAGTTGTCCTCCGGGGGAAATTCTCCAGCGGAGTTGTCCTCCAGGGGAGTGTCCTCTTCGGGGGAGTTGTACTCGGGGGATGTCCCTCTGTGGGACTGGTCCTACGGGGGAATTTTCATATCGGGGAGATGTCCTCCGGGGAGTTGTCCTGGGGGGAACCTGATCCTCCGGGGGAGATGTCCTGTGGGGAGATGTCCGTCGGGGGGGTGTTGTCCTCCCGGGGGAGTTGTCTCTGGGCGAGTTGGTCCTCGCGGGGAGCTGTCCTCCGGGAGTTGTCCCGAGGATGTTGCCCTCCGGGGTGAGATGTCACTGATTACGCATCTTTTATGATGAACAGTGTTCATGTTGTAGGAGCGCCAGTGGATGTGGTGGTTTTGACTCTCGCCTTTCAAGCAGAGGTTCGTATCCAACAACCGGCGTTAACTTCCTTCAACAATATATGCTGCACTCGACCCAGGTGAGGTGACTTTGTACCGATAGGAAGCAATTCCTTGTATGTAGTGAACACCTTTCGGGGAAGCTTAGCTTAATAACCGGGTAATAATCAAGGTGAATAATCATGTATTAAGCGCCATATAACTACATTGTTATTATTATAACTATCAATATTATTGTAAAATTCAAGTAAAAAGAAACGTTACCTGTCACCTATAAGGTGGCGATCGATAAGCTGTATGTATTGAGACGTGTGAGTCAAAATTGTTACTGCAGCTGGTAAAACGTTACCGAGTGACTTAATATTTATAGACTATATCAATTTCATTTTTTGCACCCTGCAAAATTTGATTAGAAATCTTCATAATAACTTCGCACCGTGTCGGCAATACAAACTTCGCCACAAGACCATACGGCATACACTTTGAATTAACTTCAACCTGAAAATATTAATTACCATTTTGTTGTAATCCGTAGGAATGAAGTCTTCGGTTAAATCATGTGACAATAACCTCCTAGAAGCCTTTTATTTTGCCTCTAAACTGTTTTTTCAAAAAGTAATCTTCATACAAACTTTTTTAAAAATCATGTATATAGGCAATACAAAATTGGCCACAAGACCATACGCTCTGAATTAACTACATATTGAAAATATTAATTGCCTCTGTTTGTTTGTGGGTTGCAATCTGAATATTAAAGTCGTTAGTTTAATCATCACAATTATCTCACAGAATCTTCTTCTTCCATCATGTCCATGTATCAGCAGCAGCAGTAGTTGTACACTTTTAGAAAAAATTAAACAAGTTGTTTAAAATCTTATACCACTGGGTGTTAACCGGCGAATCGCACAGCGTTGTTAAAAAATTAAACAACCTGTAGTTGTTTAAAACTTTAACACTCTTGTTGTTTAAAAGTTTAAACAACCTGTTGTTTAATGGTTGTTTAAAATATCAACAGTATTGTTTAACGTTTCTCTCCAAAAATAAAAACGCTCCAGCTTTTGGTTAACGCGGCCGGGTATCGAACTTATGACCCTTCGATTATAAGGCCGACGCTCTATCCACTGAAGCAACACATCAATACGAGCTGTAACCCATTTTTCGTTTAATAAAGAATCAAACTGAAATGTTTAATATGGACACAAGTACTGGGGGTCGAATAAATCTGCATGTAACTTTTCCTTTCCTTACCGGATGTTTCATTTGTTGACCCATGACACCAAACTAACTCTTGCCCTAATCCCAAACATAATACCTATTGTTTAGGGTTAGGATTGAAGACCCACTGAAGACCAACCCTCATATCCTACACCTGTGAATTGCCAATTGGTCTCAACCCACTTTTACTATTAAATGCCTATTGGTCTCGTCCCACATGGTCTAATTCCATTTCGTCTACAACCAGTTCTTGTAATATAGGGTTTCCCGGCCATTTTCATCCTCCATGCAGTCGGTTTCACGAATTTTCATTCAATTTCAAACGAAATTGAATGTTCCAGTAACCCCTTACTTCAATTAGATAAAGACAACGTTCAATTTCATTTATTTTAATTCGATTTCATAAAAGATTCGATCAAACAAGCAATGTCAATAGGCATAATCAATTTCGCATCGGCGAGAATTTGCGCTTGCTTTTTACATTCAAATTCACCAGTGGATATTTCAAATTAACACGTGTTCAATCAAATTCATGCTACCAGGTAGCCTGAGTATACATGTCCTTGTATCATGTATCGCGTGAAAAAAGTAGAAGGGTCCAAATTGATGACTAGGAGTGTACCCCCTTCCCCCCCCCACTCAGTGGTAAACCCATACGTAGCTCATTCCCGGATTTCTCCGGAAAGATGTATATTTTAGGGTCACCTATGAGGAAAACCCTAACTATTTTTATAAGGAAGATTTCAATTATTTGAGGGAAAATATGAAATAGAGGTCCCCAAACAAGAGTGAGGGGAGGGTAATTTGCTAAGTGTATGATAAACCCCTGAGCGGAGGATGCTTGTATACTCCCTTCAACTCCTAAACCGTCCCAATTACAAATGATAAGAATAAAAAAAAAAGGTTCATAAAGTAATCAAAAACAAAAGAATGTCAAGTTATTATCACTTAAAATAAACATCAATGCATTGATGGAAAATGCGCACAGTATAATTATTCTTAACTAGTTGGGGATGAGCCCGAATTATATCGGGCTGAGGTCTATGGAAATCTTGTGTTATAGCCAAATCAGCTCGTCTCCACAGGTTAAATAAAATTTAGAAAAGAAGCTGAAATTAGAGAAGACTATAAAGAAAAGTAAACAAAGAAATAAAGGAAGAAAAATAATTGAAGCTTGGAGCCTTTGCAGGCACATGTCTATACATTCTTAAAAGATGATTAAATGAAAGAGGATAATGAAATGAAATTAAATAATGAAAAATATATACAAATAACATTGTCATAAAATTCATTTCCCTGGAGATGAAATGGAACGAAGGCGGGTGCATTTGTGCGTTCATCTTTCTCCATTCAATTCATTGTCAATGCTAATTCCTGAAATTTAGATTTATATTCATAATCATATCATTCATGTGCGGATATGGAGATGAATACTGATTCTATCATATTCAAGTTATTAGCACACAACACTATGACAACAATGTCAACATCCTTTTAAAAAAAAGGATGAATATTTCAGCAATTATAAGTATCATGCGTTAACACGCAATTACCATACATAGTGAACTTGACTGCTCTTTGATCATTAAATAGTATACTTTAAAATGAAAAAGAAAATAACAATCGGTTCGAATTAGCTCTTGTTTATTAAATGCGAAATGAATATTACTATTGTGAAATTGGCTATTTATGTAGGAGTTCGATTGACTAAAGCACCTTTTTGTTTGCTATATGCATTATGTTGAATGCATAAAGAGCGAAATGCACAAAAATTAGCTAAATTGACTGCTGTACACATGTAATTGAGTGAATGAAGCATGAAAATGGCCGGGAAAACCTATATTACCTGTTGGTCTTATTGCCATTGATGTGAATTAATGAGTTACTTCAAAAGGACTACAGAAATTCTTATTACAGTCCCACACATGTCTTCCTGTGTTGTATCACTATACAGCAATTATGCATGCATAATGATACAACACAAGTCTCTTGATGCTTTCTTGATTATTGATCACAGAAACTTATTCTAAGTGGGGAAAATAGCTCACAATTACTTTAATAAGGCCCAATGCTCAAGAAGGACTTATTTTAAGCCTGCAAAACAATGCCAGTTATTATAAATAAATGTATATTCTCTCAAGATCTGACGAGCTAAAAATGGGTAATTTGTTAATCATCTGAGATGGAAGGTAGTGATATTTCTGTTAATTTACTTAAATTATGAAGGCATTGACATTGGTTTTGCAGGCTTGCAATAATGCTTGATCACTGTTATCAACTTAATATTACTTGTTCCCCCACTTTAATCAAGTTTTAGTACTCCATATCAAGTAAGCAGCTATAGACTTGTAATGTATCATTATGCATACTGTATAATTGCTGTATATTGACACAACACAGGAAGATATGTGTGGGACTGTTATAACAATATCTGTACTCCTTTAAAGGGGGCTAGAAAACAAACAAAAAATAATACATCTCCAATTTTTTAATATTACGTAGACATAATGTTGGGGGTTCAAATATTAAAAAATTGGCTCAAGGTCACGTGATCCGCATAGTCAAATTCAAGTTTAAAACAAAGGTCAAAAGGTCATCACACGTTATATTGCCCAAATATTAAAAATAAAACTATTTTCAGGTAGTTCATTTCATTCTCTTTCCAATGAAACCATTTTTGTCAAATTTGGCCCGTCAGTTGCAGAGTTATGATCATTTAAATATTGGCGGCTGCACCCATTTTTGGTCAAATCAACGAAAATGGGCGTGACCTAGCAAGAAAACCGTAAGGTCGATTGCGCTAAAAATTGGTATTTCTGCATGGGCCAACTCAAATTACCTATATACCAAAAATGAACAAATTCGGAGATGGTGCGATTTAACCCATTGGGTGAATTGACATGGAATGACCCCTATGCTGTCTAGATCTTGTTTTATATGTATTTTTCTTCTTCTTTTGCAATACCAGTGGAATACAAATTTCTATGGCTTGTTATAAAAGGTCGGGTAAGTGGCGCGTAAGTATCGCGTAAATTGCGGACGCTAGCCAGACAATTTTTCCACAATTTTTACTAGGGTGTCATTTAAAGAACCAAGCTAACACAGAAATCACATTTACAGGGCAATGATGTATACATACACACAAGCTCCAGTGGGTCGGAGGCGCGGGTTTTATCAGGACAACTACCCCCAGACAGCTACCCTCCGGAAGACCACCCCCTAGGACAACTACACCCTAGGACAACTAGCCCCAAGGCAAACTATCCCTAGGACAATTGCCCCAGGACAATCACCCCTAGGACAACTACCCCTAGGACAACAACCCCTAGGACAATCACATCGAGGACAACTATCCCATAGGACAATTAGCCCCTAGGACAACTACCCCTATGACAACTAGCCCCTATGACAACTAGCCCCATGACAACTATCCCCTATGATAACTACCCCTATGAAAACTAGCCCCTATGACAACTAGCCCCATGACATCTAGCCCCTAGGACAATCACCCCATGAAGACCACCCTCAAGGACAACCAACCCCTGAATGACTATCCCTAGGACAACTACCCCTACAGTTTGTATGTATTTGTTTTTTCTATTATTTCCCCATCTGTAATTCTGATTTCTTATGTATTTCTTTGTTTTAGCCTTCTTTCATCTTTTTTTTTAAAATCATTTAATATGTATTACTTGGTTTTGTCTTTCTTTCCTCTTCTCTCAAACAAAATGTTTATGTACTTCTTTGTTTTATCTTTCTTTCATCTTCTTTTCTATTTTTTAATATATTTGTTATTTTTTTTATTTATCACTTTTGTTCTTTGAAAGACACCTTAGGTAAAATTGTCTGGCTAGCTTCAGAAATTTACCCGACACTTACGCGCAACTTACCCGACCTTTCATAACAAGCCAATTTCTATGTAACTATGTTACAAAGACCTTATAAAATATCTTGTATATCCATCATTTAAAGTTTGTTGATCATTGATTGGTTAGTGAGCACTTGAAGAGATTTAAAATAAGTCTACTAGAATTATAAGGAAAACTTTCCTGTTTGCTGAAGTACAGTTGGGATAGGGTACATGCAGGTAATATGGGACAGCAGGTAATATGGGACACCTGAAGCAAATCATGTCGTGACCGTCGACCGGTGACCGATGACCAGTGTGAGCACCATAATGTTGTTCATATGAACTGTATACGTAAATATATCGTCGTAAGAGCATCTAATGCCGAAATTTCTCTGAGAAAATTGCTGAAAACCAAAAAGGTAGGTAAAACTTACGGCATTTTTTTTACCCTGATGTAAAATTTGATATTTCACAGAGTGTGATGGTGAAAGAGTGTTTGAGGGGGTAACCTCAATTGTTTTGTATATTTAGTAAGCTTATAGTTTAATTTTGATCATACTAGCGTGTACAGGTCAATTTGTTTTAGTGAAGGGGTGCAATGTTGCATTAAATGCTTGCCTGACACAGCAACATTAGTGCAGGTAATATGGGACATTCAAAATGGCGGAAATGATTCTGGTACTTAGTATTGGGATGAGGCATCAATCTCTTTGCTACGATTTTTTAGGGTATATTCACAGTATATAATTAATATAAATAACTTATTGTAGGCCTATATTGACTTGTATAATGAAAATAATATTAAAATAATATTAAAAAAAGAAATAATATACAAAATACATAACAATGAAATATATAGTCAAAGGTTTTACTGAAGGGTCTTATAATTTCAAATTATATCTTAAAGTTAATGATTTTCAACATTTTAAGCAAATTCCAGACATGGTAGAGTAATTGTAGTTTTTAAAACGTACATTAAATACATGTCCCATATTACCTGCACATGCAGGTAATATGGGCACTTTGGTAATGACGTCAACATTTGAATATTGCAGACAGGGGGGTTGGTGATAATTGTTTTTCTTCACAATAAAAGTTAGAGCAGTAGTTATTGATTCATATAAACAAAGATTAGACTGTGTGTCATTTCGTAATTTTATGCAAATTAGGCAAATGAGCTTAGGGGGTCCATATTACCTGCATGTACCCTATGACTATTTTATCCCAGCTTACATGTACTCTACACAACACAAAAAGTAATTTCCAGGAAGTACCAGGATAAGTGAAAACAAAAACAAACATCCAAACACTCATTTAGTGAAAAATGTTAAGTGAAAAAAATGTTTTTGCAATAATGAAAAATTAAGTTTGGTTCCTGAAGGTCTTCTCATTGAATTTTGCCATTGGACCTTTAAACTTCTCTTAATGTTTGTTTGTATGTATGTATCATCATTTATTATTCAAGATGAACTTGAAATACAATCCCAAGGCGCCTTCTCCAAACAAAGTGCGTCAGCTTCCCGCGTCTTTTGTACCAAAAGACAATTTATTGGCTTTTGAATAGAATCCGGAAATCTTAATACATCTTAAACTAGTTAAAAGCAGAAAGCCGATTGTTTCTAGCGTTGGATCAGGAAGCTGCGGGAATCTTGACGCATGTTTGTCTGGAGAAGGCGCTTAACTTTGTCTCCAGATAATGGTGTGAAACAGCTTCATCATATTTTTAGTTTTGTACGACATTGTCATTCAGTTTAATTTGGAAATAAAAGCACTACCGTTTGATGATAGATAGCATAATTATCTTTGTAATCTTTAGTATTTTATGCAAATCTAATGAAATTTGAATTGATCTTAATTTGTTATTATTTTTTTTTAATCATTTTTGAACATGAATAGCTGTATTATCCACATCCCAAATAGACGAACTAAAACATAGAAATTTGGAAAATAAAAAGGCCCCGGGGCTCAACATTCTGAATAGCAAAAATGTGTAGATCAAGGCCTATTGTATCTGCAAACTATTTTATTCTGCTACTGTGCCAAGGTTTATGGTTTACCATGTGGTTAGTCCTGAAAACATGGAAAGAACTGTTTGAGAGAGTAGAAGAAGAAATGGAGAGTTGCATGATGTAGAAAATTCATAGGTGAGATAGAGAGTAGAGAATAGAATTAGAAATATTCTTTCTTGATCGAGTCCTGAAAAGGACTGTGAACCAGATGAGAGGGCGAGATCATATGCAAGGAAGACTTGTAGTAAGTGGAGAATGTTCAACTTTTCGGACAGGTTGACTGTTCGTCTTCAGGAGACGGACAGTCAAAGTCAATGACGGACAGTCAACCTGTCAGAAACGTCAAGCCCTCACTACTACTAAGTTACAAGTCTTCCTCGCATCTCGCCTTCTCATCTGGTTCAGACTTTTTCAGGACTCAATCAAGAAAGCATACTTCTAATTCTATTCTCCAGACTCTACTCTATATCTCACCTATCAATTTTCTGCTTTCTGCAACTCTTCATTTCCACTTCCACTCTTTCAAACAGTCCTTTTCAGGACTACCCACATGGTGAACCATAATAAACCTAGTCACCATGGTCACAGCAATAGCATAGCACATGCACACATATCTAACATTAGAGCTGATAATGCTTTGGACTCCCCCATCCTATCCTTTTTTCTTTCTTTTTTTTTTTGCTCTCTACACTGTAAAAAATATTTGTATTTTTACTGCAAATCTGCTGTCAGCAGAGTCGCCATAAAAAAATGTAATTTAAAAAACAGTTTTGCTGTAATTTTCTCCTGCAAATAATTACGTTAGAAATACAAAATATACATCAGGAGTAACACATTTGTTCCGTTTTAACCAAATATGTCAGCTATATAGAACTCTAATGATTTCTTTTCTCCTCTTTCATTAATTATTAGAGGAGAAATTTACAGCAAAACTGTTATTTCAAATTACATTTTTGTATGGCGACTCTGCTGACATCTGTTTGCTGTATTATTTTTTTACAGTGTATGACACAGTAACTTGTTTAGTTTGATTGCTGACTGAACTTTCTTGAAGAAACTTTACAAAAATGTGTGTAGATTATTTTATCATGTATTTTAAACTTTAATTAAAACCAATTACCTCAGGCACAACTTTGCTTTCTACAGCTGAGAGTAGAGCATAAAGTTGGGATCTTAGTGCCTGCTTTTGACTGAATGGTAAACGCAGGATGATTGACTAGAATGAACAGCAAGAAGGCAAACCTTCTCGTCTGTCTCTGTGTGGTGTCTAGTTTCTGAACCATTTGATAAGATGGCTGTCCTGTATGATCTTTTAACGTTCGATAAAGCACTGAACACCGTTCCGTACATCGTTGAATTCATTAAAGCAGACTTGTTAGTACTTTATACAGAATCCATGATGTCAGTAATTTCGTAAGTTGGACAAATATGGATAACAAGTCATCATTGGCATGAAGTTTTGTGTGAGCGAATAGCGAACTAAACTGTCTTTAGCTGCACTCAGCTGTGAATAAGCTGTTTCATCCGGGATAGCGGAGCACGCAAACGAATGGTCAAATCTAACAATCGGGTGGGGGGGGTGGGGGGGGGGGGGAGGGGAGGGGGGGTTATGTGGGGAAAGACTTACTATGATTGAGCTTAGCTATCTGGATCCAAATGATGTTAATTCAGCATTTTATTCTAGGGCGGCGATATCTGTTGTCCTGATGGGAAATAAAACTCCCTATAAACAAAATTTGGTTCCATCAGGGAAACATAGAGCACACACAAAGAGGGTGACGTGATCATAATACTTCTGATACAAGTATTTAGGTTTATAAACATCTCGGAGACTTCTCTCTCGACAGAATAAAGACGGAATAAACGTTATCCGTCGCGAAAAATCGATTCCTTGCGAAGACGTCTCCGCTATTTTTGTAAACAAATTTTTGAAAAATTGTCGTGGAGATAATCTCGGAGACTTTTCCTCGACGGAATAAAGACGGAATAACTTTTTTTATCCGTCTCGAAGAACGATTCCGTTGCGAAGCAACGTCTCCGCTATATCACCGCTTCACTTCGACAAAAGTTCCGTAAGAATTTACACAAAATTAAACTTTTAAACTTTAATGTTGTGTATTTTTAAGATTTGTTTTATTTTTTTTTTCATATTTCATATTTAATACCTTTTTAATTTATTTTGTCTTTCAGCCTTTGGCTACTATTTTGAATATTAATCAATAAAGACAAATCCTCACACCACAAATCAATTGACGTTATCAATTTAAGTTAATTTGGCAAATCGATCAGAACAAACTCCGATACAAATAGCGATGCCATAATAAGAAAGATAAGTGGGCAAAGAGAGAACAAAGAGACAGAGAGAGAGAGAGAGAGAGAGAGGAGAGGGAGATAGGAAGTATGAGAATAACCCCCCCCCCCCGCTGAGTAACACTAATGTTGTGTGACCCCCCCCCCGGGCTTTTAACGTAAGGCCCCATTTTGACACAAAAAATAGGCAATTCCAAATCTCACACCCAATACAATGCGTTATCAATTTAAGTTTAATTTGGCAAACTCGATCGGAACAAATTACCGATCCAAATAGCAATGCCATAAGAAAGAAAGAGAATGGGCAAGAAGAAACAGATAATAGAGAGAGAGAAGGAGAGAGAGAGAGAGAGAGAGAGAGAGAGAGAGAGAAGAGAAAGATAGAGGGAGATACTCTTTTTCTAACTCTTTTAACTTCGATTTCATTTGAAACTCTATTAATTGGAATTTACACGGGAGTGATGTACTGAGTATGAATGTCGAAAGAGAATTAGAAGAAATGTGAATATGAAAGTAAAAGATTATAAATGATAAAAGGAAAGTGAGCTTTTTAAAAGACGGTGAAAGGCCATGTATGGAGGTCAATATACACGAGATACTGTAAAGGTGCGAAAAATGATCTGAGACAAAAGAATCTATTAATAAAGGATTAAAAGTTTAAATTACACTGAGGGGTCAAATCGAGAAAAAGCTTTCAAAAGATAAAGTGTTCCATGAGTCGCGGAGACGTCTCCGCAAAAAGAATAGAAGTTTTGTTTCCGCGAAGAATAATAGTATTAGAGACGTCTCCTGAATTACGGAGACGGATTCTCTTCATAAATTGCCGCTGAAGCGTCTTCGGAGACGTCTCTAATACTATTTACGTCGCGGAGACGAAAATTGTATTCGTCGCGGAGACGTCTCCGCGAGTGAGATAGCACCCTAGCTACTAGCAAATTTCTGCAGTTTATTTTCAAAGTAATGTGTTTAGAAAGTAGCGTTTTACTAAACACGACGAAACAAAATACGATTTACTCTTAAATAATCATTCTAAAAATTATTAATATCTTCTTATTACTCGGTAACAAGTTTGATCAAAAGACGAGATCGAGCAAATCATTTACGTTTTTATTTTTCATTGTCTAAGCTAACTAGCCACTCATAAACGTGATCAAGAGAATTCTAAATACCATTCGTGAGGCGCAAATAATTTATTAAAAATTTTTGGAGGCTTATTCTATATAACTTATCAAAGAATATAACAAAATCGCATAGCCCTGTACAAGAATAATTTAGTCTTAAGACCATTATTATGTTTAAAATTTCCAACAGAGTTCAGGACAAATGACTCGCTTTATATGAGTAAAGTACGCGATTGACATCAAAGAACACACGCAAACCATCGGAATAAAAAACCAAAAAGGGTTAAAAATATTTGTTTCTAACTAATTTAGCGCCAGGATTGGAAACACTTTTTTTAAAAAGAGCGGACTTTTCCTTAAACAATTAGAAAAGAGCATGACGTTTTCATTTATTTGACGAAGATATAAAACAACTACCAAATTCAGCTTCTTTTTTTTTTTTGAGAAGATTGAACATCGCCGTTATTTTCGTGCGCTTGCCTCGATCATGCGTGACGGACGAGTATTTTCTCTGTATTACCTGAATGCAGCCTCCTCATTGGTCAATCATCGTTCACCTTTGAACAAGTGGTTGTAGGGCATTTCGTGAGTACAGGCGTGACAGAGTGTTCTTATTTTTGCTGGCGCGGGGTACAAAGGAAAGGTGTCAAACTTCGCAGACGTTTTTCTTCTGATTTTGATTTCAAGAGCACAATTCTCCTCGCGTTCAGAGGCTAATATCTCCACTTCTATTTATCTTTACAGTCGGGTTAGTATATCAAATTCAAGCAATGATCAGGGATCAATAATATCAAATAAAATGGATTTCAAACATTGCGACTAGTCTCTCCTTTCACGTGACGGCATACATATATAGAACAAAAACACAAACAAACAAACAAACAAGAAAAAACGGGGGAAGGAGGGAGAACCAACAGGCGCAGATCAGGGATTTCATGGGGGGGGGGGGGTTTGTACAGTCCTTTTTTTTTTTTTTTTATTTTTGCTGCTGGCTAGGAAATAAGTACTAGGAAGGGTAGGCGGGCTTAATTTTTTTTTTTCTTCTTTTCTTGGCGCTCGGTCAAGGGTCAACAATTACCAGCCATGGGGTAGGGGCAGGTTTTCTCGGGTGATTCACCCTTGAAAAAATAAAGAAAGAAATGAGAGATCGAGAGGCATTCGGGGGGGGGGAGGGGTTGGTACCGCCACCCTTTTTGCTCCGCGCTTGAGCCAGTTTGCAACATGTTTCACGATACGACTGTGTGCATGTGCAGAATGTAAATTTATTTAATCGTCACCATTTTAGCAGAGTAAATACGCGATCAAACGGGAAAAGTGGGGCACTTTGTGCCCTGTTTTCTGACTCATGGATTGGAATAGAACATGTCACCTAAACTTCATGCACGAATCCCAAATTTCAAACATAGTTCCACCCCCCCCCTCCCCCACCATATGAAGAAATTAAACAAATATCGTCCCCTACAACATAAAATGGGATCGATTGTATATTTTAACTCTTCTAAAAGTTAAAAGAGTTGTCAGAAGATTGGTTGTATCTCTACACAGCCAGTGGCGGATCCAGGATTTTGAAATACGGGGGGGGGGGCGCCACATGAAAATTTGAAGAAAAAAAAACAGGGGACACTGCCGAAAATTTCTGATTTTAACATGTACAGTCAATGAGTAGTTTTCAAATTATAGTGGGGGCGCGTGTCCCCTGCGCCCCCGCCTGGATCCGCCACTGACACAGCACATAATGTGATAACGATTTAAACTCATGTATGAGAGGTTTCTTCTCCATTTTTCTTCTTTTATTTATTTATTTATTTACTTATCTATGTATTCTAGAAGTCTAGCTCTGCTTTGTACTTACCCACCACACGTTTTCTGGTCTTGAAGTCTGCTCAAAATGATTAGCGATCAACAAAACACGATGGCTGCATTCTCCTCCTCGCTGTCGATAGAAACCAGATATGCTGCGTCATAATGACGACATATTTCCGCAGCTCTCGTCCAAGTCTTAAAAGAAAAGAGACGGTAGCAATGGGTACCATGTAAAAGTGACCACCGAACTAAACAGCCCAGTTCTTCACGTTTACCGTAAGTAAGGGACGTCACAAGGATCATCACCATCAGGATCTGCTTTGCAGCCATCTTTAATTCACCTGTGTGGGTATATTATATTTTCAGTTTCAATAATTAGCTGTGGCACTGAAGTGACATTTGCTACGACAATTGCTCCTGGCTTTAAATCGTCTAAAATTTTAAACTTAAGATTTAATTTGGCGACATTTACATTTGGCCACATCTTCAGCTGGCCTTCCTTTGGCAATCCAATATTTGATCAATAGGCAAAAATAGTTATTTAGCCTTTAACCAGTAAATTTAGGAAATGTTTTCTTTATTAACCTGCAATTTGCATATATGTAAATCTGGCAATTACATCTTAATATTTGATATGAGACGATCTCTATCTTAATTAGAAGCAGAAACGTTGAGACCTACATAGGGCGATTCTTTGAAAAGTGAACCTTTTTTGGAAAAAATAAAGTTTTTCCTTTTTGTTTTTAAGCTGCACATTCATATAGAGCATTGTCTGAAGTTTCATGAAATGCATTTTTTATCTTAATTTTACAAATTTTTCATGCTCATTTGCATAAATTAACATGCAACAAATTTGAATAGAAAAATGGTACGTAAAATATCTTGTTTGACCCTGACTTGATTGTATATGCTGGTCTCCTTACTTTGATTATTGTCATTATACCCTTTTTTAACTTCATTCCTTTAAATTTTACTGAAATTTTTACTGAAAAATAATGGTGTTGAATTGATTGTTTTAAGATAATTAACTAAAGAAATTAATTGCCATCAAATGTCGCACACGTGACCCCAAAACACGAAAAGTTAACGCCCCCCGAAAACCATAGTTCTATTATTATTACAATTTTTTTCTCCAAAGCTAGATATCATGAGCCTTGCATCTCACCAAATATGAAGCCATGATAGCTTTTAATTTAGCTATTAATTAACTTTGAAATTGGTCATGCCTTTAAAAAAGGGACCACGCTATTCGGCCATTCTGTGAAAAGTGAACCTTTGGGGGACAAAATAAATTTTTGCTTTTTGATTTTAAGCTGCATATTCAAATAGAGCAATGTGTGAAGTTTCATGAACTGGTGTTTTTTCGTGATTTTTGCAATTGTTCATGCTCATTTGCATAAATTAACATAAATGATAATTAAATGGAAAAACGGTAAATAAAATATAATTTTTTTAACCCTGACTGGAATGGATATGGTGACTTCTTTACTTGGATTACTGGCATTATATTATTATTTACCTCTATTCCTTTTAATCTAACCCCCAAAATAATGTTGTTAAATTGATTATATTAAGATAATCAACCCTAGAAATTAATTGCCCTCAAAATGTCACACAAGTGACCAGAAAACACAAAAAGTTTATGCCCCGTCTTAACCATGGCTCTGGTATTATTATTATTATTTCTCCAAAGCTAGATTTAATGTACCTTGCATCTCACTAAATATGAATCCATGACAAGTTTTAATTTGATTATTAATTAGCAAACAAATTGGTCACACACGTGACCCTCTAGGTGGGGGCGGTCATAAAGGTCTAATTATTTTCACTTTCATTGGCGGAAATTAATTTATTCTAGCATTATTATGCTCCAAAATGGTTCTGCAATAATCTTTTTTGCGAAAAAAACAACAAAACAAAAACATCAAAAAGAACAAACAAACAAACAAAACAAAAGATCGAAAAACAATGAAATACACAAGGAATTTAGTTCGATATCAAATTTTTTTCCAAGTACAATTGTTAGGAATCCTATAAAGATTATGCAAACACAAAATTAGCATTCCAGAAGCTGTAGTTTGTCAATTAGAACAAAAATTATGACTTCATGCAATGCGAAAATTAGCATAATTAATTCATATAAAATAAATTATTATTATTATGGGAAAATTAACAGTGCTTTCTTGTAGTTTACATCACACACTACCATCGTGCAAATTTTCGGCGCGCTCGCGCGATCAACAGCCGAGATCTTATAGGGGGCATCATGGCCCCCCTCCCTCCCCGCCCCTCCCCCAGTCTTGACAGCTACCAAAACACCCCGTTGACTGACTAGGGTTGAGTTCATAAAAGTTTTACCACAGTGGATATAATTGCACAAAAGGTACAAAATGTACATTTACGGCATATATATATATATATATAATATATTCATTTTTCTGTACAGTTTGCTACAGGTCACACACGTGACCCACCAGAATGTCACACACGTGACCCGACATCACGATATAAAATAATAGATAAAAAAATAAATTTCAGAGATGACTCCTATCCAGTGGTATTTTTTGGTTAACAGGTCCATAATGCATATCTCACAGCAATAAGAACATTTCATCATTTTAAATCTCACAGGAATTTCAAAATGAAATTGAAGTTTCAAAACCATGCCGTTCTGTGAAGTCACACACGTGACCCACTTCTTTTGACCTCTGACCTTGAACATGTGTATTGTAAATATAAAAAAATATTTTCAAATGATAGCCAACAAAATATATTAGCTTGATATAAACATTAAATCAGTATATCTTTAAAATTGATAGAGTTATAGCCAATTAAAGTCAAGATTTTGCATAATTTCGGTCACACACGTGACCAAGAATGGTCCCATAAAGTCTACACAAGTACATACTGAAACTTATTTATCATGAAACATATTCCTAATCTGAGAATAATTATTATTTACATGATTATGTGACTGTGATTGGTTAAAAAAAACAAAAACAAAAACAAAACAAAACAAAACAAGAAAAACCATAAAGTTTGAACCCCCCCCACCCCGAAAAAAAGGACAATCAACAGCAATTATAAACAAAACAAAACAAAAAAATAAAATAATCTAAATATTATGCATGTAAAATGAAATTAATAGTGATGAAAAGTTGATAATGAAGATTAAATTAAAGATGTAGTAATGAAATTACGAAAACAGAAAAAGCTGAACAGAACCAAAAACCATAACAAAAAAATTAATAAATACTGAAAGAAAAATAAATAAATTTGCAGAATAAAAAAAAAAAAAAAAAAAAAAAAAAAAAAAAAAAAAAAAAAAAAAAAAAAAGAAAGACAGAAGTCATTAAGCATATTTAGGATGAAAAAAACAACAACAACAAAACTACAAAACATAACAGAAAGTAATTATGTACATAGAAGTTAATAATTATTTTTGTGTTGTTTGGTAAGCCTATTTTTTATGATTTCAAAATCAAAATCAAAAGCAGAAATCGTTAGTCACACTGGAAATACAGATTTTGAAGTCGGAATAAGATGGAAAGAGTAATCATTTCAAGCCAGTGAATGGTAGGATGGTAAACCTCAACAAAGACAATTCATGCATTCATCTTGACAGCAATATTTCATCGATATTTTATTTTAATGTATACTCTACTTATAATCTTCATATTAACTTGAATGAAGAGTGTGTTAAATTGGATGCAAGAAAACGAAAATGAGAAGAAATTGAATGAATATTTTGCATCACTTTTGTTAATGACAAGAAATGAATTCGGATGTATTGGCAGGCGCGGATACAGGGGGGGGGGGCGGACGAGCCGGCCCCCCCCCCCTAGCCAAAAAAAAAAGAAGAAAAAAAAAGAAGAAAAAAAAAAAGAAAAAAAAGAAAATCGAAGTAAAAATCGATGAGCGGGCGCCGATTGACCCCCCAACCGTACCCATATGGCTGATACTTGATGACCTCTTTGTTGGCCGAAGCCCCCCAAAAAATTAATACCTATCTATCATAACTTTTAAACAACAAGAGTGTTAGGCCCGTATTCTGCTACAGAGTTTATATAGAGTTGTGCTGTCGCACCAAACTAGTACGGATTTTGAAACGAGATGCAACGCTGGTTTGCACGCTTCTCTATGAAGCGTCAGTGAAGCGTGCGTCTAATCGTACGAATGTAAACTCGGATGACGTCATTCGAGATCAAATCTGTACAAACATTTGTAAAGAATTCTAAAGTAGGGGTAGGTGGTTTAAAATTTGATATGGCTTTTCGAGTTTTATGTCGGAAGAAGATAATTTATCTATTTTCTCGTTAACTTCAAGTTAAATGTTGTTAAAACTTTTCTTAAAAATGAAGTGCATTATTGAACTGTCCACAACGATTGATTAATTGCATATTAATCATCAAAAATGACATTTTCCGACACGATTGAAGTGTTAGTTTGACCTGACATATTGAAGAAAGGACATTTGATGCAAACACCAACAATAAACTAATGCTGGCAAGTCACTGGATATTCCACGGGATAAAACGGATTTGGAACTAGTTTGAGACTAATTTGAGACTGGTTTGAAATGATTTGGAATGTTTTTAGTCGCGCAGACGTCTCAGAGGCGTCCCCGAGATATTCCCGCGACAGAAAAAAAAAAAAAATAGTAATAATGAAAAGATTGATGCGCATGCACCTAACGTGATAAAATTTTGCGCATGCATGTAGCGTGATGTCGGAATCAAATTCAACATATCAATGCTTTTGGCTAAATATGGACACTTCACATTTGTGAAATAAAAAAATCCGTGGAGCCAAATACCCTAAAAAATACCCCCGAATGTGTCCCTGCGAAGTGAGATACCATCCGTAGGGGAATCATTATGTGCCTTTAAGGTAAGTAATTTATTCAGAGGGAATAAAAACATTGTCCTTTTCAGCTGAAAATTTCCAAGCTTGTTAATTGTTCCCATCCCAGGCCACTGAATCGTTAATGAATAGGATGTGATATTTGAAATTGCATGACAATGACTGCATGATAATAACACTGGTAATCAAAGGATTAAGCGGCTAGAAACAAAACGATTGTTGCGTCATTATTTCAATGGATTTCCGGTTTTATTTTCTGCGTTCCAGTGCACTAGAAACTTCCAGCCGTACGGAAGTTTTTTTTTTTTTCGTGCTGGGAGTTTTTTCTCGTACGGTGCTATTGTTCGATCCTATTGTTTATTGCCGTACAACTCTAAACTCCTTAGTAGAATACAGGGCCCGTATTCCATAAACTATACTTAAGCAATTTTGCTCAAGTCTAAGTATCTTTTCTAAGATTTTGTCCTGGAAAAAAAAATTTGTAGCTTTTATTCCAAACACGTAAAGCACTTTGTGTTAGCTCAGAAAGCATTAAGCAAAATTCTTAATTCTGTTAATATTGTCATGTTTAATTTGTGGCCTCAAATGAGCTTGCCATATAATCAACATCCAAGTTAAGCCACTGGGTAGTTAGGCTTAAAGTTAGGATAAAATTCGCTTTTCTAATGTGCATATTTGTAGGAGCAACTCAATTTACTTAGCCCCAATCAAAGAATTTATGGTCAACTGTCAATAATAGGCTAAGCAAAAATACTCTTAATTAAAACCAAAATTTATTTTAGCAAAAAAAATCTTAAGTTTCATGCTTAAGTCCAACATTTATGGAGTACGGGCCCTGGCCTATAAGTTTTAAACAACTACATGTTGTTTAATTTTTAAACAACGCTGTGCGATTCACCGGTTAACACGCAGTTGTTTAAGATTTTAAACAACTTGTTAATTTTTTTTCTAACAGTGTAGTAGTAGAAGAAGAAGAAGTAATACACTGTTCGTCATAAAGGTGGAATATTTTTTTTTCACTCCAGTAACATCATTTTCTTCCGGCTTCAATTTATTTGATATATTTGTTTCAACTTTCATTTTTCGGCGCCCTGGCTATAACTTGGATGTTCCCTCAACCTTTCCTGGGGATTGTTTTAAGTAAAAAGTTTGTCAACCCCCACAACGCCCATTTTTGTCATTTTTCCACATTTTGGGGCCCCATTTTTTTTACCCGGTCGACCAAAGCCCCCTTAGGCATACCTCAAGAAACGCGTCTGAGATGTAAGGTTGGTTTTGTTCTTTAACTTAAGTTAAATCTAGGTTTATGGTTACAGGCTTAGGTCCCTTGTCTAGGGGAGGGGTTGAAGAAAAAAGTAAGTAAGTAAGGTGAAAATTATGAATTTTTTATTCCACCATTATGATGAATACAAAAGAAATGAAAACAACCCTGAATCCATGATTATTATCATTTCCCCCCTCAATTTAGTTTCAGCCTTCATGAGAAGGTTGTAAATGATAACTGTAGTTCATTGTCCATTGCAATTTATGCTTGACTGATTTGCTACAATACATTTTGGGGAAGATACAAATTTCAATGCTGTAAAAATGAATAAAATCAATTTTGAACAACACTGATCAAAATAATGTTTGACCATTTCCCTAGACAATAGACCTTATCATGTAACCATGAACTTGATATTAACTGAAAGAACAATATCAAGTCTACCCCCGAGACGCATCTCATTGAGGTAGGTTTGAGGGGGCCTTGGTTGGCCAGGTAAACAAAAAAGTGCCCCAAAATGTGAAAAATTGCCTAAAATGGGCACTGTGGGGATTGACAAACTTTTTGTTTTAAAAAATCTCAGGGAAGGGTTGGGGGAACGTACAAGAAATAGCCAGGGTCCATAAAAATGAAAGCGGGGACAAACAAATTAAAAAAATTAAAGCCGGAGCGAAAAGGTGTTGCTAGAGTGGGAAAAAAAGTATTCCATCTTTATGATGAACAGTGTAGTAGGAAGGCTCGGTGGTGTGGTGGTTCCGACTCTCGCCTTTCAAGCAGAGGTTCGTATCCAAAAACCAGCGTTAACTTACTTCAACAATATGTGCTGTACTCGACCCAGGTGAGGTGCATTGGTACCGATAGGAAGCAAATCCTTGAATGCTGTGAACACCTTGCGAGGAAGCTTAGCTTAACCGGATTATGATCAAGGTGAATATGTAGTAAGCGCTATATAACTACATTGTTATTATTATAACTACCAACATTATTGTAAAATTCAAGTAAAAAGAAACGTTACCTGTCACCTAAAAGGTAGCGATCGATAAGCTGTATGTATCGAGATGTGTGAGTCTAAATTGTCACTGCAGCTGGTAAAACGCTACCGATTGATTTAATATTTATAGACTATATCACCTTAATTTTTGCACACTGTAAAATTTGATTAGAAATCTTCATAATAACTTCGCACCGTGTCGGCAATACAAACTTCGCCACAAGACCATACGGCATACACTTTGAATTAACTTCAACCTGAACCTCACAGAAGCCTTTTATTTTTCCTCAAAACTGTTTTTTTAAAAACGTAATCTTCATACAAACGTTTTTTTTATCATGTATAGGCAATACAATATTGGCCACAAGACCATACGCTCTGAATTAACTACAAATTGAAAATATTAATTGCCTCTGTTTGTTCGTGGGTTGCATTCTGAATATGAAAGTCGTTAGTTTGATCATCACAATAATCTCACAGAATCCTCCACTTCCAGGAGCAACGTCAGAATACTGTATCAGCAGCAGCAGTAGTATAGTAGTAGTGAACTAGTATTTGTAATAGTAGTAGTAGTAGTAGTAGTAGTAGTAGTAGTAGTAGTAGTAGTGGTCTAGTATTTGTAGTAGTAGCAGTAGTAGTACCGGTAGTATAGTAGTAGTGGACTAGTATTTGTAGTAGTAGTAGTAGTTATAGTAGTAGTGGTGGACTAGTATTTGTAGTAGTGGACTAGTATTTGTAGTAGTAGTAGTAGTAGTAGTAGTAGTAGTAGTAGTAGTAGTAGTAGTAGTAGTGGACTAGTAGTAGCAGTAGTAGTAGTAGTAGTTATAGTAGTAGAAGTGGGCTAGTATTTGTGGTAGTAGTAGTAGTAGTAGTAGTAATAGTCGTCGTAGAAGTAGTAGTAGCAGTAGTAGTAGTAGTAGTAGTAGCAGAAGCAGCAGCAGCAGTAGTATTAGTAGTAGCAGCAGCAGTAGTAGCAGTAGTAGTAGTAGTAGTAGTAGTAGTAGTAGCAGAAGCAGCAGTAGTAGTAATAGTAGTAGTAGTAGCAGCAGTAGTAGTAGTAGTAGTAGCAGAAGCAGCAGCAGCAGTAGTATTAGTAGTAGCAGGAGCAGTAGTAGTAGAAGCTTAGTAGTAGGAGTAGTAGAAGTAGTAGTCGTAGTAGTAGTCCAGCGATATTTACAGCAATGACAATGAAAGATAAACAATGATATCGATTCTTGCATGAAAATGGGTCCCATAAGCCTATGATTACCCCTTTGAAAGAATTCGGCGTATGTATACGCCCCAGGTAAAGACAGATCAGCCCTTCCCACCCTCATACCAATTGAACAGCAACTGTGATTCTCGCCTCCCCTTCACCACGCCTGCCCATCCGGTTTTCCCCGGCTTCACCACAGATTATTTAAGTTTCGGACTAACGAACCTTATTTCATACTTGGATTAACAAACCTTATTTCGTTTTCGGATTAAAGAACCTTCTGAATAACGAACGTTATTTCATTTTCGGATTAACGAACCTTCGGAATAACCAACCTTATTTCGTTTTCAGATTAACCAACCCTATTTCGTTTTCGGATTAACCAACCCTATTTCGTTTTCGGATTAACGGACCTTTGGAATAATGCCACAAATGTTCGAATTAATGAATCCTTTTTTATTTTCGGATAAACGAACATTGAGGTATAGGCACTTTACATGTTTCGGAATAATGAACCTTCGGAATAACGAGCTGTAACCCATTTTTCGTTTAATAAAGAATCAAACTGAAATGTTTAATATATGGACACATGTACTTATACCATGGGGGTTGAATAAATCTGCATGTAACTTTTCCTTTCCTTACAGGATGTTTTCACTTGTTGACCCCTGACACCAAACTAACTCTTGCCCTAATCCCAACAATAATACTAAGTGTTTAAGGTTAGGATTTAAGACCCACTGAAGACCAACCCTCATATCCTACACCGTGAATTGCCAATTGGTCTCAACCCACTTTTACTAATGCCCATTGGTCTCGTCCCACATGGTCTAATTCCATTTCGTCTACAACCAGTTCTTGTAATATTACCTGTTGGTCTTATTGCCACTTTGCATTTAACCATTTTGTCTAAATCTCATTTCATCTAATGTCCATTTCATTTACTTTCCACTTGGTCTAAAGACACTTGGTCAATTCCAGTAACAAACTGGTGACAAACCAATTCATTTGGGGATTAGACAAAAATGCAATTAGACAATTTGGCTATTAGACGAAATTCCAAGTAGACCAAGTACATTAGACATTGGTCATTAGACCAAGGTGAATTTAGACCAAAATTTAATAGACCAAAAGAGTTAAGTCTATGTGGTAACAGAGAATTAGACCAACTGCTGTTAGCCCAAGTGGATATAAACCCCCAAAGCACCCTCCTCAAATCTCCCTCCTCAAATCTCTCATGTTCAGTCAATGTTTTAAAACTTATTAAAAGACAAAGTCAAGACGATTCAAGTAATGTATCTTATTCAGTTATTTCACTTTTATTCCATACTATGACATTAATTTCTCCTGATAATACTCATCACCTATATTGAATAAATTAGTGTATCTTGGCTGATGAGAGCAAGAAGGAATTTAATATATTTTTCTTAATATGCATCATATTAAATTAATGCCCTTTTGCTCCAATCAGACGATTATGTGACTGGCATAAAAAAAAAGTTACAACGCCAGTCACCAAAGAATTTATAATTTTGATGGTACCTGACAAAAATTGGATACAACTGTTCTCAAGCTCATAAATAGGTGAAGTTGTGAATCTATGTTATAAGTTATTATTTCATTGTCACCAATAATATATATGGAATATATCCGCCTAATCATTATGCAGCCACCCAACAATCTTATAATTGTCAATGAATAAAAAATGGAAGTGTTATAGTGTCCTCCAAATCGTCAACAATCAACTTCACATCCCCTGCCCCCCCCCCCCCCCCCAACAAAGAACATTGTGACCAACTCTACTGACATAATTCTGCCATTTTAGAAACCTCTAGAGCCTCCCTCATAACTCTCATTATTGGGATTTTACCCCTATGCCCCAAAGATCGAGGCATCAACATGAATGAGTGAGAAATAGAAGCTTCCGGGCCAGTTTGAATAAAGAGTTAGCGTTAATAGCGACTTTGCCATTAATGGTAACTTCCATGGTAATGTTGTTCAACAGCCAATCAAAATTCAGTATTTCATGAAAGTTACCATTGATGGAAAAGTTAATATAATAGTAACTCTGAAGCAATGGGGGGCCCTGATTCAGTTGACCAAACGGTAGTACTTGTAAAAGACTGAAGTCGGTCTATGTACAAGAGCAAATTCTTGATCTCGTGATTATTCCAAAAACTATTGAAATGTTTTCAAGGTCAAAGATTCTTGAGATTAAATTTCTCTGGCAAGTGGATATTTGGTCTGGACTTTAAGCTTCAGTTCGCAAGTCTGTAACTGAGACAGACTACCCCCACTCCCACCACCACCCAGATTGTGAAAACATTCATGTATTGCATAACGTACACAAACTCCATATGCAATTAATAAATATTTTCTCATCTTATTAAACCTTGTATAGGCTTAGAGTGTCTTTTTCAATGAAAACTCAATGAGGACTTTTGCTCTACAAAAGATCTAATGGTGTAGTCACATATACGTTGCATGACCAATGCACAGTATGCATACACTGGGTGTGCATTACTCATTCGTCGAGCGCGCCTAGCCAATGATGTGCATTCGTTGCGTATTTTATTATGTGTTGTCTATGTATACGCTCTGTGTGCGCGTTGTTGGCAATTTTCAAAAATTTCAATGCACTGGTCTTGTGTTGTGTACATGTGACTGCCGCATGGAAAGGGCATGTTAAAAATCAACAAATCAGCATATGTTTAATTCATTTGGTTTGGAATGTCAGTTTATACCTAATATGCTATTTCACTCATGACATACACTTGACATGCAACAACATTTGGTTGACATAAACATTATTTCTAACACATAATATTCACAAATTGCTAGCTTTTCTTGTCAAGCATTATAAGATCAGTAATTCATTGAATTTAGTCCAATTTACTTATCCCCCCAAAAAAATCCTGTCATTTAGACGATAAATTACCAATCTTGTCTACTGAATCATTTTGATGTCTTGGTGGGCCACATTGCTTTGTGAATGGATTTGTAACGTCTGAAAATATAGAACATGTCAGTCCCATACATCTCAGCAACACATGTTTTCAACTTTTACAACTTTGCCAAATCCTGATTTTACCTGGTGTTGTTTTGATTGGTTAACTAGATGTTTCAAACTCAGTAGATGTATATTAAACATTGAATTACCCTAACAAAAATGTCTCAATGGTATAAATGGTATTTCAATGGTATACTACTGAAATACCATTGGATACCACTAAAATACCATTGGGGATTTTTGTAAGGGTAACAATATTATTGAGGTTATTATTATTATTATTATACAGATACATGTATTGACTCTCTATCTAGAGGTCAAATATAACAATTTGATTTGCCCAACAAATTTGAAGCATGCAGCGCCAAAGGAAAGTATTGTCTCAAATATAAATTTGGAGGGAAAATAAAGTGTTAATATTAAAACGATATATCAGTCAATATGTGTTATATTACAATAGGGTATGTTCGTTATCTAGACAGAGATTGAAATCTTAATACAGAAATCAACTTCACTGACATGACGTCACAATGCAAGGACGTAGTTAACAAGCCACCTACGTAGCTTTGACTGTGACGTCATATCAGTGAATATAACATTTTCATGGACCGCTTTTAATACACACAATTTCAATTGGCAAGACGTCACATAAGTAGAAATAATGTGGCGTCTCATCGTTAGATATAACGTTTTCTTGGACCGGTAACAAAATTATAATAATGGCAATCCACATACCCTATTCAATATTCAGCTATATTAGATGTTTCCGGATCTTTTGTCTATTATAATATGTCTATTACAACTGGCACCAACAATTTACCAAAACAGAAACCTAAAGACATTTTATTTGATATACTGCTCAACATGGCAATAACATTTTAGTATGAGAATCATTCATTCTATAAACATCAACTGATTTATTCCATTTCATACAGCAGGAATGCTTCAGGTATGTTCATATAATTTAAATACTGCAACATAGAATAATATGCATAATTTACATAAATATACATACTATATACAACCATTGTGGAAATATATCAATCAAATACATAGTAATCAAAGAGAGAATATGAGACACATCATGAGAATGATCATCAATAACAACCAAATTTGAAATGGTACCTTTAAGGAAAGAGAGAGGCAAGATACATTCGCTGTTCATTAACATTCAAAACATTGCAATAGTATAATTGGCAAATTTTATTAAGCACATTTTGCTGTCTGTATTGTGTGTATTGGAAGCCTAGCTTACAAGCTATGCTTTTTTAGGTTCCCCCACAATAACAGCAATTAAGTTAATTGACTTGTTTCTAAATTATACATTCACCTGTTCTGTTTAAATTGTAATTATGTTATGATGATTGAAATGTGTATTTTTAATGATTTTGCTATGCAAACACATTTATATTTTGTTACTGCTATTGTTGGAAAAAAAAAAAAAAAAAAAAAATATGTCAGCTCCCTCACAAACATGGTTAAAATGAAGAGTGATTCGAGTACTTAAAGAATGTAGCAATAAATAAAAACTTATGTGTCACTAATTTGCAAAAGAAACTGCAAGCCCAATTGTCTGGGGACAACAACAGCTCTATTTTGTTTGGGCATGGGCCAAGGCTTTAATCGGGTGACGTCAGGTTGCGTCCGCTACTGAAGATGATCAAATAAGTTTCCTGACCTGACTGAGAAGGACACAAGTTTCAATATAATTCATACATTTAACTTTCTGCATTATGCATTCACACCCTACTGGTTTTCATACAATATATCATGCAGCTATATGAAGAGCTTACATGCAAAAGGGACTAAATCCACTTTTATAACTTCAGAGGAAATGGCATTTGTTTACCATATTTTGTACACGCGTCTATGCAGACAAAAAATATTACAAAATGCATTTTCTTACAGTTGCAATCAACATTTAAGAAAATCCTTTTATTCAAAGATGGGTACGTACCTGAACAATGGCCCGATATCAATAACTCAATTTTCATCAAAAGCGGATTTAGTCCCTTTTGCATGTAAGCTCTTCATATATTCCTATGAATAACTGTACAATCAATAACAAAAATATATCCAAAGCAACAACTACTTCAGAATTGGGAGGTATTTCTTATTACTGTAGATAATCTCTGCAGATTATAGAGTGTTCACAAATGATCATAGGCTATGTGCGTGTTACCAATGCAATTCCTACGTGTTTGTAGGATAGGTTTTGAAAAAAAAAACTTCCTGCATGATGTACCTGCAATGCATGTGTTTGAAAAAAAGTATGTTCTACGAAATGTGTCGTAGAGTTGCACTTACGACCCATTGTACGTTCATCCGAAGATGGAAAAAAGGTTTCCATGGATGAGCCATGAAATTGGTGTAATAAGATTTCTAGACAAAAAAGAAAAATGGTACTCGGTCAAACTTATACATTAAGATTATGAAAAATACAAGATGATTTGTGCAACAAAAAGGGAATCTAAAATTACACAAATCCATTGTTCCAGAGCACAGAGTTTTTTGCCATTATCTGTGAAACCTACACCAAGCCATTGAAAAGCATGCGCAAAATATATTTTTCTTGATTGTAGAAAACTGATATCTTAAGATCTACAGCACCAAATAAGATATAAAAATTGCAGAATAAAGCCTAATTTTTCTGCTTTACGGAAATATCAAACACAACTTCATTGTGATTAATCTTTATACTATAAAAATGTTTTCCATTTGTACCATTTTATTTGAAACAGACTGTAGTTCAGAAATTGTGTAGAGACGCCATGCTTTTATATCTATGGTTCAGATGCATCTCTTGGCATAGTGTAGGTAAACTCTTTATGTGCTTTATTCGCCAGGAGGTACATTTGATGGCTTGCCATCTTCGCCCATCGGCACAAACAATCACATATAAACAATGAGATTGCACTTACAGTAGCAATAGCTTTAGGTAGTACTGACAACCCTTTTGTCTTCAGTACACAATAGTACGCTTCCAGATAATCTACAGTCTGTGTCAAATAAAATGGTACAAGTGGAAAAAAAAATTTCTTATAGTATGAAGATTAATCAAAACCTGTTATTGCTTGGTATTTTTCATAAAGCAGGAAAATCATACTTTCTTCAGCAATTTTTTTCATCACATTTGGTGCTGTAATTCTTGAGATATGACTAGTTTTCTACAATCAAGAAAAATCCATTTTTCGAAAGCCGTTCCATGCCTTTGTGTAGGTTTCGCATAATGGCTATGAATTCAGTGCTCCAGAACAAGAGAAGTGCACAATTTCGATTTGTTACTCGTCGCACAAAATTTAGCTTAACTTTTGTTTTACAAAAGCAAATTATACAGAACAAAGTGCATCAGCAAGGAAAATCTTTTGGCTTTAATTTGGTACCACATACACACATCATTGGAAAATATTTCACACCTAAATTATTTTTTGCCCGACTGTACCATTTTTTAAAAAACAGATTGTAGACAATCTTAATAAAACTACATCTCAAGAAATTCGCCATGGCACAGGGCATACCCTTTGGTGGCTTTAAAAAAAGGAAGCATTGTAGAAGAGGTAAACCTCATATGGGAACAGTCCTTCAAGTAGAAAAAATGACATTATTATAGAAAGAGGTGACCTTGTAATATCCTAATGGATTCTGTGAATGCTAAAAATAAAAGCCGCAATGACATTTCACCATATTTCATATACTGTATAAGCTAATATATTCGCGTACATATACTTTCGCGATTGACGGAGTCACAGACATTTTCGTGATTGGTAAAAAAGTCGGTGATGAAATATCAATCTTCAATTACCAAACTGTAACTTATCAAAAGAATATACAAGGAAATACTCACAAAATACTCTATTTTATGGTAGCAATAGATCTAGAATGTAAGTTTATTCAACTTTGTTTTCTTTTGATCATAATCCGCATCATGAACTCACTCGCATGGTCTGGCAAGTATGCATGCATGTCAAGTTTAAAACTCGGAAGACTTGACAACATTTATATCAACTACAAGCAAAACTATATTGTGTATTTGATATAAGATGCAGTGTACGTACATGAATGTCTTTGCAATGCTGTGAAACGTTCCAAATATTCACTACAACTGAATTGTCTTTGGCCGGGATATGGAACGCAGTTTCTATACTATTCATACTATTCATAATGTATAAGTAATATGTTTAGATGTCTATGAGTTATTATTTAAGTTAACCTGATCACCAAAGTGCTTAGAAACACCAGTATGAAGCGCTATATAAATAAAATTATTATTATTATTATACGACTTTATAATATATGTAAATGTAAACACAACTTCTGGGGTACGTTGTACTGTGCTGCCACGCATATGATAAGCACACTCAGTAGATCTAACAAGTTACAAGTTCGATTTCAGGTTCTATTAATTTGAATCGTTACAATCATAAAATATGTTCACAAAACATGAGAACCAATCAAGATATATTTTAGTCAGCGTTCATAACTTTGAACTGTATTCTCATGCAGTTAATCACCAGTTTATGACTCGCATATTATAGGGCATACGGGAGTAAGTTTACTGGGCGAGTTACGGATATCAGTGCACACACAAGTAGGCCTACTAGTACTGTTTCAACAATTGTGGCATTGAAGTGTACATGCATCTGTGAGGATATATTCGAGTGATGTTAAATTCACGCTTGCTTTGTCACTCGCGATATTCGCGAAAGTAAAACCCCGCGAAACTTATAGCTTATACAGTATTAGTTGCCATATCGCTGAAGATCAACTAAACTTAACTTTTAGCTTGGCTTCAAATTTGCCCTCTCAAGTTGGTTGCTATTACAAATAAAATGAATTACAAAAACATATTAACCTAGCCGCTACAAAATCAGCAAGAGGATTAGAAGAATAAAATCAGTCATATACTGTGTAGGCCGATATTTCAGCCTTCAGATATTTTTGCCAATTTAGGCTACATAGGGAAATTTGTTGGGGTTAATTTTGTGATTTCTGTGATGTGTTCATTGCTATAAGTTTTATTGAAGTGGAAATTATTGACTTGCATATTCATGAAAGTAGCACCCTCATGAAAATGTCATCAATAAAATGTAAACACAGCTATTAAGAAGACAATATCATGAACATTAATGAACAACTCAGTTTGGTTGCTGTAATGATAAGTTATGTAGCAATGCCATCTCAACTTTGTATCTATGGTAGTAAGATGAGAAGAATAGTCATCATCACTTGGTTGCCATGATGATATAGTAAATAGAAATGCTCTCTCTGCTTGGTAGCTGCAGAAATGCTCTCTCTACTTGATAGCTATGATGATTAATACATTGATATGACAACCCAACTTTGTTTGGACGATATGATAAATAGCAATGTCATCTCAACTTTGTTGCTATGGCAGCAAGATTACTAATATAGTCATCACTTGGTTGCTGTGATTATACAATAAATAGAAATATACTCTCTACCAGGTAGCTGCAATAATCAGTAGTACACTGATCTGCCAGGGCATCTCAACTTGGTTTCTAAGATAAATAGCGATGTCATCTTAACTTGGTTGCTATGAAGATGATGATTAGGATGATGACAATCACAAACAGGATGACTATCACCAGCATTTTTCTGTTCTTCTTCTGGTATTTTTCAGCCTGAAAAAAAAAAATATAAAGAGGCTTTAAATCATTAAATATGGAATCAAAATCATAATACATAATGCAAAAAAGGAATGAGTAAACATAACAGTAAATAATAATAAGGCAGCTCATAAATTTAAAAAGTCCCTGCAGTAAAATAACTGTGTCATCATTCAATACAGCATGGTAATCTATACCAATAACATGTGTAATATGCATCTAGAACAATATATCACCCCATTTTTTTTACATTCAGTGACCTTGAGACTTTTTGCTGTATTGCTTTAGGAATTTAGCTGTATTACTTTAGGAACAATTAAATTAATTGCCCCTCAATTTAGCCAACATTATTATTATCATCATTATTTTATTATTTACCTTCTGGAGTTGCTTAAGGCCTTCTTCTACCTTGACTGTAGACTTTTCTACATTATAGTCTATCCTGTCCAGCACAGTTCCCTCCAAGAAAACAAGAATAATGTTGTAATATTGTAAAAGATGGAAACACTATAAAGCAAGTACCCTGAACAAGAATAATGTTGTAATATTGCAAATGATTGATACACTAAGCAAGTACCCTGAACGAGAATAATGTTGTAATATTGTAAATGATTGATACACTAAGCAAGTACCCTAAACAAGAATAATGTTGTAATATGGTAAATGATGGAAACACTAAGCAAGTACCCTAAGCTATGTCCCTGAATATTTCATTCAGGTCTGATATTGACTGGACTATGTGCAAGACTTACTTGTTCAACCACTATATTAGCTAGGTCCCTGAATATTTCATTCAGGTCTGATATTGACTGGACTATGTGCAAGACTTACTTGTTCAACCACCATATTAGCTAGGTCCCTGAATATTTCATTCAGGTCTGATATTGACTGGACTATGTGCGAGACTTCTTTTTCTCTCTGCTCTATCAGCTGCGAGTTTTCTTCAACCTCTTGCATTTGTTCATCTGTAAACCCCTGAAAGAAAGTAAAAAATACTAGCTATTTGTATCACCTAATGTGAAAAGTTTTATCTCTATTGCCTACATTCTGCTGCTGAAGACTGAGTTTGTATGCGTCGCAAGTCCGTGCAAAGCTATTGTGCCCGGTTGTGCGATCGTTTTTACTGATGCGGATCGCACAATAGCTTTGTACGAAATTGCGACACATACAAACTCAGTCTTCATAGCAGAATATGGGCCTTAGACTTTACAATTATTATTACCCCTATCATTGGATGCTTGTAAGTCTTTCTGATACCCGTCTAGTCACAAAGGCATCATTTTTGCATTATGGCACACTCATTCCATTCATACCAGATGCCCATTCACACCTGGGTGAGAGGAAACCATGTAGATTAAATGCTAATCCCAAGGACATAGTTGCAGTGCCTGGGATCAAACCCACAACCTTTGTTTCCCTGGGGGGCATTTCATCAAAGGACTTGTCAGACGTTTTATCCGACAAACTGTTAAAAGCTACTGAAATGCTTGCATCTGATTGGCTGAGAGCAAATTTGTCGGATAAAGACTTTTTAAAGATTTTTGGCTGCGCGCGCCGGAGGCTGCCCGCCCACACTGCACTGCTCTCTTATTTAGATTAATTTTTCTTGTTTTTTTTGTTGAATCAACTTTCTGTACTTTTGATATATGCTTGTACTCATATCATGGAAGCTACTAGACGAATTTTGGACGTTCTAGGTCAGTAGTATCGTTATTTATAGTTTGTGAAGTTTTTGAGCCTTGGTTATAGTGAACTGTTGCACAGTACTATAGCCATTTTGTATACATACATGTACATTGTACATGTACTGTGAGTGCAGTTGGTACGTTCACTCATGCCCGACACGGTTTCTTATTCATGTCATTGTTGTCCTCCTGGACATTGTCATATCACAAATGAAGTTAACTTCAATAGTATTATTTGTGTTTCATGTTCATGCTATTCATTGAGTGTACTTTATGTGTACACCATGTAGATTTGTACATGAAAACCTCTGCCAAAGCTACATATGTCAAAGGAAAAGTACATTGGTAATCCTGTTCAGTTATTACTGTAATACTGACTCAACCTTTCAGATTTCGATTTAATATCTGTGATGTAAATCCGAACCCAGGCCCTGGTACTGACAACTCGGCCTCTTCGGATGTTGAAACATGTAGGTACTCCTACGACAGCAAAATCTTGCATTCTTTCATTGTGCTAATCCCAGCTCAATTACTACAGTGGAAATTGAATAATATTAATGTACAGTGTAGTAACATATTAGTCATTGGGCACCATAGAAGGCGAAAGACAACATCGGATAAGAGGGGCGGTTCGTGATCGTTTCAATGAATATGATGCAGTTTTGTATGTTAATTGTCGTTCAGTTCGTAATAAATGTACACCATTACAGGAGTTTATAGTTGATCATAATTAAGACTTCGCTTGTGTCTGCGAGACTTGGCTGACTCCATCGGATGACGCTGTTATCGCAGACTTATTACCAAACGGTTACATATTTAAACATCAACCCTAAGAATTTCCAGACGTGGAGGTGGAGTTGGATTTATTTACAGGGACAACCTTCATGTCGACATCAGCCAGCAGGTGCAATTCGACAGCTTTGAACTGATGTCTGGAATCTATTCTGATGGCAGCGGCACAACTAGACGTCATTGTTATTTACAGACCACCTGGTTTCAGTCTTTTAATCAGTTCCTTCTGACTTTTCTACTCTCTGGATGAGAGGATGTTCAAAACCCTCCATTGCTGATAACAGGAGATTGAACGTTCATCTAGACAATACATCGTCTCAGCAAACATCAAGTTTCTAGATCTGATCAACAGTTATGGACTTTCTCACTGGTGATCATCACCAACACACGAGAAGGGTCACATCTTGACGTTATCATGGTGCGGAATTCAGATGTGTTAATATCTCCAACCACAATAGTTCCAGGGATTTCAGATCATTCAGCAATCATGTGCAAGATTGTTTCAAGAAGCCAGGCCGCAAGTGAGAGAACCTTTACCTCCCGTAATATCAAAGGTATCGACAGGAATCATTTGCAGAGGCTGTCACCAAGAGCGACATCAATGCCTTCATTTCCGAGAGTGTCGACACTTGCAGTTAGCTGCTACAACGTACCCTCTCACTCTACTTGATACCTATGCTCCTGCATTATGAACTCGGAAGGTAAAGGATCGTCAAGACAACCCTTGTACATCCCGACATCACTGGCTGAAAAACGGAAGCGGAGGCAACTTGAGCGGAAGTGGAGTCCAATGGTATGCTTCTGGGCTGACAGGGAGATGTTCTGCATACAACGGGCATCTTGTGAATTCTCTTGTGGATGCAGGCCAAAGCGAGCCTATTTCACAGGATTGATCAATGACTGTGGAAACGATGCAAAGAAACTGTTTTTCTACTGCCAATCGCTTCTATAGGAAACCAGAATTCTCGCTCTTCCTAAACACTTCGACAGTAAGGATCATAGCTCAGCGTTTATACAGTACTCCATTCTAAGGTTACAGAAATATTGTTACTAGCCTTAACCCAGAATATTCGTTCGCAGATCCCTATTCACAACAGCATTAACTCGAGACGATCGGCCACCACATCGATGAAATTCTAGATTGTGTATTGGCAGAAACTTCCAGCCAAATCTGCAACTCGATCCTGTAACACAATTCTAATTAAGGGACTGTCATACTCAATTTTTGCTTCCTGTATTTCAAATATTATACAAATTTAAGTATCGAATGCAAGCACATGTGCCCTCTACCTTAAAACTGCCTATAATCACTCCTTTGTTAAAGAAGCCTAATCTTGATTCTGAAATGCTGAATAATTATCGTCCTGTTTCTAACCTCCCGTTTTTTATTCAAAATACTTGAAAGAGTTGTGTTTCCAGATTGACGGATTATTGCTTGAGAAAAAGTTACTCGATCCTTTTCAATCTGGATATCGTTCCTAATCATAGCGTAGAAACGCTTCATGTCAATGTATCTAATTCCATTCTTCATGAAAATGGACTTGGGTAATGTAACAGCTATGCTCCTCCTCGAATTTGTCTTCGCCCTTTTGATACCGTTAACCATACTATCTTGCTGAATACCCTCATGTCCTCTAGGTGTTAAAGGTCAAGCCTTACAGTGGTTCAAATCGTATTTATCATGTATTCCCAAACTGTATTGATAAATGAGTGTACATCTGATTCTGTGCCACTTACTTGCGGCGTTCCGCAGGGCAGTGTGGGCGGGCCAATTTTTGTTTCCCTTTACTTAATCGGCCTCAAAACATATTTCACCATCATTCAATGCATTATCATATTTATGCAGATGATATTCAGATCTTAAAACTCTTCAAACCAAACCGGCGCGCTGCAGCCAGTGCAATTCATGACTTGAAGCTTGCGTACAAGACATTCATGACTGGTTGAATGCACATTCCTTGAAAACTTAACCTTTCTAAATGTGAATTTGTTTGTACGGTTCCAAGTCCATTAAACAAAATATCGATCACTTCTATCAGTGTTGCTGGTCTTGACATTGCCCTAACTAAGTATGTCGTAATCTTGGGGTTTTCTTTGATTCAATATGACAATGTCTCCTCAAATTCAAACCGTTTGTAGATCAGTTCGATATCAGTTGCGAAATTTGGGTTTTATTCGTAAATATCTTACTCGTAGTGCCACAGAGAAAATTACTCATTCTCTAATCTCATCCAGACTTGATTTCGGAAATGCTCTTTTGTTTAACTTACCTCAAAATCAGCTTGGACGCTTACAGAAACTACAAAATGCAGCTGCTCGATTAGTTACCCTTTCTAACAAGTTATAATCACATAACACCAGTTCTCAGATCACTTCCATTGGTTGCCCATGAGTAAACGCATTATCTTATAGATTCTGTTGCTTTTCTTTTCATTGTATCCATGGCTCTGCTCCACAATATAATATCAATTTAATTAACTTCTATGTTCCTGCTCGATCATTACGTTCCAGGTTCTGGTTTGCTTCAAGTTTCTAGACACAATATACGCAGTGGGGGGAAGGCCTCGCTAACGTGGACCTCTGCTGTGGAATGCCTCTCCCTCAAGAGATCCGCAGCAGCAGGTCCGCCGAAGTCTTTAAGGCAAGCTCAAGACATATCTTTTCACTTCAGCATATGATTAGATTATTTTGTTATTTTTTGTCTGCACTGTTACCTTTTCTATTATCTTGTACTTACGTAAATATACATTGTTGTAAAGTTGTCATTTTCTAAATGCACACATGCGCTTAGAGCACCTATCTTTTGGTGGATTTAGCGCATAAGAAGTCTCATATATTATTATTATTATTATTATAAAATGTCTGACAAGTCTTTTGATGAAATGCCCCCCTGGTCAAGTGATTAGACTACTTGACTATGACAATTATACCTTTATATCAAGGAAAAATATCTGACATGTTATACATAGAGTACCGAAGTGTGATGTCATAACGGTGGTGTTGTCATGGTTGCTGGGTCTAAACAATCTTGTGTTGAACAATAGCAAGATGATCGCACTGAAACCCGTTTGTGTATATGCCCGAGTCTAACCCGTTGCTGGACCGCATTTAGGCTAAACCTCATGCATGGGCTATTTTGTTTAGAACCAGTAACTGGGACGACGGGCGATTATGACATTGACACTTCGGTACTCTATAGAGAGAGGGTTTGGTTTCCTCAGTCGGCTAATAGGGAGAAATGTTTACTTTGGATATATATCATGTCAGAAATCTTCTTTTAACTGACTCGATATAGATGGACATCTGAATTAACTTCCATTGTGTCCTACATATACAATGAATTGGATTTGGAATCATTGAGCAAACATATGATTTGGGTTGTCAATAACAAACTACTGAAACATTATAATGTCTGGGACAAGGTGCTAGCAAAGTTAACACATTCAACATAACTTTATCACACATTTGGTGTATCAGCCCCAAACTTGAGCAAGGTTATTTTGACAAAATTTACAGAAAGTACTGGGCCCGTATTCCATAAACTATACTTAAGCAATTTTGCCTAAGTCTAAGTATTTTTTCTAAGATTTTGTCCAGGAAAAAAATTTCTTAGCTTTTGTTCCAAACACGTTAAGCACTTTGTCTGAGCTCAGAAAGCATTAAGCAAAAGTCTTAATTCTGTTAATATTGTCATATTTAATTTGTGGCCTCAAATGAGCTTGCCATATAATCAACATCCAAGTTAAGCCACTAGGTAGTTAGGCTTAAAGTTAGGATTAAATTCACTTTCTAATGAGCGTATTTGTAGGCGCAACTCAATTTAAGACGTTTTACTAAGCCCAAATCGAAGAATTTATGCTCAACTGTCAAAAATAGGCTAAGAAAAAATACTCTTAATTAAAACAAAAGTTTATTTTAGCCAAAAAAAATCTTAAGTTTCATGCTTAAGTCCAACATTTATGGAATACGGGCCCTGATGTTCAGTCATTCATTGCTTCAAATGTATAATAATAATAATAATAATAGTGGCTACTCGTATAGCACACACGTCCGCCTTGTGACACTCATGGTGCTTATAATAGTGAAGAAATGTGCATATGACGGATACCTAATGACAGAAGGTCAAAATAATAATTAAGAATAATTAAGTTATAAAATATCAAAGTTTTTTTTGGATCCACTGAATATCTTAAAAGATTTTTTTTATTTATTTTTTTTTCAATTGAAAAACACCTCCTTTAATTTTAACAGCACGTAGCAGTATCAGTTCCACTACGTACTAGTACCAGTATTAATATTATTACAATTTACTTTTATTACATATAGTCAATATTTGTCTTCTCATAGAATTCACTTTATCTCGGAAATAAATGTACCAGCAAAACAACTTTACTTGATGAAACCCGCTGATGCATGAAGGATACTTACCCTATCATAAAGTAAATCATCTTCCATATCTTCTTCTATCATTATTGCACTGCTGGAATTCAAATTGATGTTATGGTCAAAGAATTCTTTGGATCGCTCTTCTCTACCTTTCATTCCTGTTTGGAGAGAGAAAAGAGAATGAGAATGAACATAATTTATGTAGGTTTTACAGGATTGATGTTGTTGGTAAAAATGTATTTCTTTTTCTTCTTTGAACAAAGAGGAAAACTGACCAGAAATCTATAACATATTCTCTTTCTTCTACTTTCTTCCTTGAATCTTCCTTGAATAGATGAAAGAAATCTGCTCCCAATTTTGTTAATACTGAATTAAAATATTCCCAAAAATACATGTAAATATAATTGTCAATTTACATACAACGTATGTCATTTCTCATCTTAACATGATCAAAATTTAAAGCAAAAAAGGTTATCCGTATTTAAGACTAAGTCATCTGCATACAACAGTTCCATAACACATCTTTCTTACTAATTCAGATAAAACATCAACTACAGCAGCGAACAGCAGTAGTGACAAAACTGATCCCTGATATACACCCACTCTTATGTGAAATCTCTGAGTATCCATTTCCACATTTCACTCTCGTCAGTGCATCTTCATGCAACGCAATTGCAGCCCTAACCAGACCTTCGGGGACCATTATTTTGCGTAGTGCCCATTAAATTACAGGTCTAGGTACTCAATTAAAAGCTTTTTCTAGCTCCACAAAACAAATGAACAACTTTTTCTTCTTGTCTGCATAGTATTCCCGCCTTCTTTGTAAAAATGAAAATTGGATTCAATGTACTCTTTCCAGGCATAACACCAAATTTCATCTTGTTGATCTCGATGATTCATATTTAAAAAGTGAAAAATGCATGCATTATATTATTTTTGAGAACTAGAAGCTCATTCTGTTTAAATCTGATACAAGTTGATGCCTTCTAGGTCTGAGAAATCAATATTATTTAAGAAGTTCAAAATGTTACTAACGTTTTAAATACGCAGACTGGCTTTTTCTGAATGTTATTGAGAGGTCTTGGAGATTGCCAGCGAGTGAATTGACGATGTTTTGTGTGACTTTCTTCTCTTGCCTCGTTGATAATCTTGCTTTGGCTGTTATCGATTGGATCGACCTTTGGCACCTATGAAACATCTGAGGAAAAAAAACAACATATTTTGTGAATAAAAAAAACAAACAGCTATGACCATAACCATATTGTAAATATGACAGGTTTACAAAGAAAACAATACAAGCTAAATGGAAACACATGCATGATGTACACATTTTCTCACTCTTCAAAACCACTATTGTTAATATCTGGGCAGTTCCAAGGTAACAGAGTGACATTCAGAAGCAACATTTCAGCATTCAAACAAATTTATCATCCATACTTTAATCTTTATTTACAAAGAATTGGTTCATGACAAATGCTGATGGTACCCTCTTTTCAAAATGATAATTTTTTTTTCATAGTGCTGCTCTTAATTAATGAGATATGTATAATGAATATTCATAAACATGGTTACGGAGTGACGCAAAATGGACATGCATATTTGAGCAGAAAACATTTTGCTTAATCTCTGTGAACTTTAAATGGCTATCACAATTTTAGGTAATTGATTGGATTCTATGTTATTCTAGGTAAAATATCCCGCCTTGCATAAGAAAATTGGTTGAATATTTTGTTAAGTATGACTTAAAACTCGAACCCATGTCCAGTTACGGAGTGACGGTTACGGAGTGACATGTGGTTTCCCGGTCATTTTCGGTAGGAGAAATGCATTACAAAGAAATATTGATACCAAAGTTTGTTAGAATAGTCCATGATAATTACATTAAGCAAAAAAAATCAGCAAAAAGTGACGAGATATAAGGATTAGAGGCATTTAAAGCCCCTTAGTCCCATATGTGCAAATTTGGGTTTGATCAATAATTCAGCACAAGAAAACTGAATCGCACAATTTTTAAACTTAAATGATTGGTTGTATTGTAAAGAAGCCTTTGTGGTAATTTCAGATCCTAATTTGCATTTTCAAAGGCACGGCACTACATTTAATTTTTAGCTCCATGTCCTGTTTTGCTTGGAACTGCCCATCTATACTTACAATATCCCTTTTTGCCTCAAGAAAGTATAACACTGACAGACGACACATAACGTGATAATCAGAAAGATAAGAGAGAAAGATAAGAGATAGAGAAGGAGAAACTCTTACTTGAGTGATTTCTTGTGTGGCAATTTCAATGGCATGTTCCTCCTCCATGTTATCATCTAACGTTGGTCTGTTTAGATACTTGTCATGTAACGATGATAACTCTTTCACTGTAAACAAACAATTTGGAATACCAAAACAAAAATCTTGTCAAAAGCAACTGTAATTATGATAAATCAATGTACTATTTGTACTCTTAAGAAAAAAACAAAAAGCATGAAGTAGCTCAGGGAACTTTGGTATAACAAATATTTTATTATTATTTCTTTAATATATACATGTATATAATCTTTTGGGGAGGTGGGTCATGTTCAATTATCTCTAAAAGGGACAAGTATAAGAAATATTGGAAAGGGGATGTGTCAGTGTTAGTTTTAAATGGTTGTTTATTATTAATGCCATTGTATTTGCTCTGGATATAAAACTAGACCATACTCTAAACACAACATAAAACACAATTATAAAGTTCTCTTATCCTAAGCCTAAATCCAAGATCAATTCTTGCTGAGTAAATGTTGTCACAGTTGCCATATACCTACGAGTGTCGTTTCTTTGGTAAAATACTTCTTACATGTAGGACAACATTTCTTGCATCTAGTCTGAATTACAGATGCAAAAATAATGAGCAACATATAAAGACTATTCTTTCAAATCTCTAAAGAATTATTTATATCATCAATATTTTGCTGCATTACTCACTCTTCTGTTGTATCCTTGTGATGTCATACTGAATTTCTTCTGTGCTATTAACCCTATAAAAAATGAAAGACAAAATAAGGAATGTACATGTATATGTGAATAAATATTTGGTAGGGCCAGTTTATAGCACTGTAAATTATAAAAATGCATGTATTTGTTTTCTATGGTAATTATCTTTAATTAATAATTAAAGGGAAATTAAACTAACAGACATTTGACCAATTTCCTATTGAACATTACAATATTTTGATAAATTATACTGGTACTGTAGGTATACTACTTTATTTCAAATATTCTTTTATGCTATTAAAAACATGAAATTCCAATGATTGCTTTTAGTGCAGAAATTTAACAAGACAAATGCGACTGCCTCTCCTCTGCCTCTGACATTCCAAAATGTGACCTCTGTAACCCTTGACCTTGGGTCTACATAGTCCAAAATCTAATCAGACTTTCTTCTTCTGAAAGTAAAAACTAAAATACCCCACAAGTTTGAAGTTCATGTCTCAACGGGTTCTTGAGATATCTCGATAACGATCTCAATACATGGAATTTCACAAGTTGGCCCTTGACCTATGCAGTCCAAATATATTCAGATCATCTTCCTATGGTGCCAACTTCTACCAAGTTTGAACTTCATATATCTCAATCTCAAGTGGTTGAGATATGTTGATAACGAGCAAATGGGATGGACATATCTAGACTGACAGACGGACGAACAACCTGAAAACATGATGCCTCCAGCACCACCTTCGGGGGAAGAGGCATAGATCTACTAGCATTCAAATCTGGTGCTCACATGTAATTCATTCACACACATCGGTTGTGTGAGAATTATTAATGTAATAATACATCTCCCAAATTTTTGATGTAAAGGGTTGTTCCTTGACCTGTTGGAGACAAGCTGAATCGGCCATAACACACATTTCCAATAGACCTCATCCCTATTATATGTCAGAATTTTGAATGTAATTTCTTAATTTTCAGTATTCAGCGTATTTATAGCGTCCCTGGTCGTTTCTTTTCCTATTCACATTTGTCGATTTTAATGCCCTCTCAAGAGTGAATAAAGGACCTTCAGAAAATATAGTTTATATGTTTGAGCATCTTTCCTTATGCGAAAATCTCTTTGATATTGTGTAAATCTTGATTTTTCAGATTTCCCAAAATTTCCTGGAATCATTTCACGTCCTGAAAATTTCCTTGAAAATACCAAAATTTCTCAAAATTTCCTGAATTTCAGGAGAAGTGGAAACACTGGTCCAACCCATACACTGAATATGGGCAACTCAGATAAGATGAAAATAGATGCCAGCATAACTATCAATTTCATCCATAAATTTCAGTGAAATTACAGCAAACAAAGTGTTTTGTGTATTGGCCTGAATTAAGAGTCTTTGTTGTTGTTGATTCTTAACCTTTTGGCTGCCAACATTAAATTAATGGAATAAAACATGGTGTAAGTTTAATTAAAGGGATTGTTTAACTTTGTTCAACTTGGAAAAAATATGTAATCTTCCAGCTGATAAAATCAGAATAGCATACATTGTACCTTTAAGTCAGACAGGAATCACCTGAGATTGTATGTTAATTGCAGAGATAATGATGACTGAATATAATAGTCATAAGCCTACTCAATCCATGGAGGGAATATAATCACTTTTGAACTTATTGTGAAGCATAGTAATGATGCTAAGGAAATCAATTTCATGAATTGAAAGCATGTAGGGCCCCACATCTCATATTTTGGCAAGTCATCAGTTTGAGTTACTTAGGGTGTGTTCAATGTCCATCTTCAAATTTAAACGCCAAAATGAATCATGATACAAAATGCAATTACAAAACACAGAACACAAAGGCGATCAGAGGTACACCGATCAGTGTCAAAAATTTAAAGCTGATTATACCAAGGAGGTAGCTTTAAATTCCCCCCTCTCAAAAACATACATCTGCGCTCTTTTTTCACTTACAACGGAAGCTTCCACTGCGAGAGCACATTTAAAGACGTTTGTGTTCAGTGTCGCATTTTGTTGCATTCGCGATCCTCAAGGTCGTAAAATCGAAGCAGATCGTGATTCAAAATGCATCTTTGTCGGCGTTTGAACTTTCTTCCAAACGGAGATCTGAAAGATTACTTTCACGACCTGGAATGGGGACAATAAACACCCACTTTGTTTTTCTTTATATCAGCGTTTTGTAATTGCGTTTTGTATCATGATTCATATTGACGTTTAAAATTTGACAATGGACATTGAACACACTCTCAATGCCTTCCATATGTTGCTTACCATTCTGGAGGAATGTTCAGTTTGGTAGCTCCTACACATGCATCAGGATCGGTTGAAATGCTGTTAACCAGAGCCATCCTATCATCATGGACCTGCTTAAACATCAATTACAAAAATATAAAAGATTTAAAATATGCTCTAGATCTACTCAATATGTGACCCTCCTGCACAAAACCACCAATGAGTTGCCAAATTTCATATTTGGGTGTTACATTGTGTTTTAGACTTAAAGCTTTCAAATGATACTAAACACTAAAGTATTTTACTAAAGTACATGTACATGTAGAACTAATTTAATACATACTTGTATTACGTTATAAGAAGAGCTATGACTGCTTGGGGAAAACCCTTTTCCCTTTATAAAGGAGGGCTCCAGGCTGAAATTCAGATGGTTTGGAATGTACAGTACTTTAACAAGTAAAACACTGATAATTTCATCAAAATCTGATTAAAAATAACAAAACTATGATTTTTCTAAGTTTTGCATTTTTTTCCATAACAGTTCTGTGCATAGTCTCATGCATCAATGAGCAAGCAAACGACATGATAAATGTGATTTATTACTACTTGATATTTTACAATTCAATTATAATTGTCATTCAGGCATTTTTTTATCAAATTCATATTTTAGCAAGCTCAACTAGCACAAAATATTCGGTGCTGTGTCATTCATTGTTTATGTTTATCTTGTTTATGTTAAGCTCCACTCTCCTTGGTCAGTTCACTCTGTATTTTGATTGGTTCTTTATATTGGACAAATTTTTAGAGGTTCAAAATCAATTTTTTTTTTTTTTTTTTTTTTTGGGGGGGGGCCTTTCCCTTCAGTCACCAATAAACCTTCATCATGTAAGGTTCTACTTTTATTTTTGAGCTCCTTTTTTTTAGGCTTGTTCATTTTTACAGTTTAAAAAAAAAAAGGAAAAAAGAAAGAAAAGAAGAGGAAAAGAGGGTGTGACCCCCTGTTTATGCCAGAAATGTTCTGCAGATTCTTAAATAGACCTGCCTACCTAATGTACAAAATTTTCATGAGCTAAATTATGAAAAAATAGTGCACAAAATCCCCCTTTTCAGGCAAGTCTGTGCAAAATTTTTGCTTACGCTCGCACTACACTTATACAGGATTATCATCATAGCGTTTTTGAAAGGGCCGGAGGGGGGGGGG